>OZ012706.1:36921040-37181835 GCA_963942595.1 Cylloceria caligata
ATCAGGATATCGAACTAGCCGAAGTTTTCGTGTGTCGAGCGATTTGTGGTGCGAATGAGAATGGTGCATACCTCCGCACGGAGCTAATGTGCGCGGCGCTCCTCGAGCTGGAGGATCTGGACAGAATGTATTGGGTCTGGGAAAAAGTTCATGGCATTTTTCCCGATAGATGGTATCGATTGCAAATAAGCCAGGAAACACAGATCGCAGCGACATCACTAAACGCTCGTTGGAAAGGTGATAGCTTCGAGCGTTACTTTGAGTGTATAAACATCGAAATTGGTGCAGTGGTTGGAAAGTTGTTTGCGTTTAAAAATGGAGAAAAGTAATGAAAAATTGCGCTATATTTTGCAATATTATTACGACAAAAGGAAGAACGCTGCGCAGGCTTGTGAAAAACATTTGTGCTGTGTACAGTGAAGGTACTTTATCAAAATCTGCTGCGCGGAAATGGTTCGCTCGCTTTCGTTCTGGTAATTTTGATGTGAAAGATGAGTCACGCTCTGGTCGTCCAATCACTGAAAAAGCTGATGAAATTCTTGAAAAAGTCCAGCAAGATAACCATATCAGCAGTGTCGATATTAGTATGGAGCTAGGCATTGATGACAAAACTGTTTTGAACCATTTACACAAAGCTGGCTACAAAAAGAAGCTCGATGTATGGGTTCCTTATGAGTTGAGCGCGAAAAACATGATAGACCGAATTAACATCTGCGATGCGCTGCTGAGACGCAATGAATTCAAGCCATTTCTGGAATATGTCATAACCGGTAATGAAAAATGGGTCACGTACGACAATCGGAAGCGTCAAATCACGTGGACAAGGGATGGTGAGCCGTCACAAGCATTCGCGAAGCCAGGATTGACGGTGAAAAAGGTGATGCTGTGTGTGTGGTGGGACTGGAAGGAAATAGTTCACCATAAGCTACTGCCAGTTGGTCAGACGATTGATTCTCAACTTTACTGTAGACAACTAAAGAGATTACACCAAACAATTGAAAGAAAACGGCCCGAATTGATTAATAGGAAAGGTGTTGTCTTACATCATGACAACGCCCGACCACACACTGCTTTAATGACCCGTCAAAAATTGCGAGAGCTTAGTTGGGAAGTTTTGATGCATCCACTGTATAGTCCAGACATAGCACCTTCTGACTATCACTTATTTCGATCTCTGCAGAACTCTCTCAATGGAATTAAGCTGACTTCAGAAGAAGCCTGTGAAGACCACTTGATTCAGTTTTTCAACCAGAAACCACAGAAGTTCTTCACCAATGGCACCATGGCTCTACCCAAAAAATGGCGAAACATTGTCGATAATAATGGAGCATATTTGGTCGAAATAAATTCATTTTCACACTGTAAGAAAACCAGTTGAATTTTACTAAAAAAAAAACGCCACGACCTTTTTCCCAGACCCAATATATGAAGGAGCACAGTGAGAGGAGGCGTTTTACGTTTCAGGACTCGTTGTGCGTCATCAAAGAGCTATGCACGGGGAAATTATCGACGTGGATAACGACGGGTGTTGAAGGTGCTCCTGGTCGAATTCGAGGAATCGATATCCGTCGTCTGGCCACAGCTATTTCACCTCGAGCCGCCGATTAGTACGCTACCGATATTGCTCGTGGATTGCGTGGTATCCGGCCTCAATCATGCTGTTGACGAGGACGGATATCAAGTTCTCATCGAGGAAACGTGCGGTAGCGATGCGCTTATCGGTATACGGACGCCTACCCCGGACGGTGCCCACGCTCCATGGGTGCAGTTGGTGCATATTCCACAGACGTTTAGCTGCAGATGCTTACCTGTGAGTGAGTGAGAGAGAGAAAGGGTGAACGGTTATGCGTGTGTGTATGCGCGCGCAAGAGGAATTATCGCGGTCGTCACCTTGGAGAACCGTCGTGGATGCCACCAGCAGCAGCATAAGAGTGAGTTAAAAATTGTATTCCAAGTGTGTGAACGCGTTTGCTCCATCCTGCTTTTATCTCTACTCTTCCTTGTTTACCCGAGTACGCACACCACCTTACTTTACCATCGCCGACAAAGGTAGTGCGGCAGTGGAAAAGTGGACTGGTGGATGTAGCCGTATGGTGGGGGAAGGAGTGGATTGGAGCAAAGGCGTCCACATACTACTATTATTATCATTATTAATTTATTCATTTATTTTACGTTGTAATTATTTTTGATAAATTGTGGAGTGCGTATTTGGCCGTCGTCCCTTATTTGGTACGATTGGTAGGGATTGCTACAGTCCGTAGCGTATCTCGCTATTATTAGACTATTCCGTTTTGTTTCAATCTTTTTAGTCGAAATTGTTGGTATGACGTTTTGTTGAGTGCGTGGCCCTCCGTCATGCACAATTGTTGGTGATTTTTTACTGGGGGGTTTATACATATGGGCCATATCTCGTTATTTATTACGTTCTTGCTATTCATTATTGCACTGACATTCGCTATTTCATCTTTCATTTATTATATTATTTTCCGTATTTGAACGATCAAGTTTTTAGCACTGTCGCGTATGTGATCTTCCGTCCTCCCATGGTCGTTGTTCGTATTTATGTGTGGGATTTGCACGTCATAGGCCGTATTGCGAGCTACTTATTTTTCGAGAGATCTTATTTTAAAAAATTTGATTTCATGTTATTTCGTTCTGAGGAGTATATTAAATGGGTTTTGTACGTATGTACTTTTTTTTCCGGTATTTTGGTTAGTGGAGAAGTGTGTTATGCGCCGTGGGTTGATGCGTTAACCCGTGTGTCAATCTCGCATGCACGCTTTACCGACTGAAACCTTAACCTCCTTCGTTTACTGACCTGTGTTTAACCCCCGCGGGATTGACGCTAAGCATTACTTCGCGGGGATGGTTCGCAGCCTTCGCTCTTTGTCTGTTGGTGTCAGCTTTCTCTGCTGATTTTCAAAGAGGGACAACTGTTGCCGCTGTTACCCTCCTCCTCTTTTCTTCTTTTTGGCATAACTACTTCAGTACCGGTAAAGCAAAACTGGTAATCGCAGCCCAGTTCTTCTTCGATGTCATCAAGTGCTCGACTATTATTTCTGGAGTCGGTATCGTCGCTAATGCTTTCTCCAGTTCGCTTCTCTACTCTCAGACAAGTGAGCATCGGAAAAACATGTGTTCGGCATCCTCCGGTACTTCACATCCAGCTGGACACTCCGGAGACTCTTCGTAGCCGAATCAGTAGAGGTAGGATGCAGCAACTATACTCCGAGAGCATGTGTGTCAGTCCTACCTCTGCTGCCAGCGTAGCAAACTGCTTTATTCGACGTGGTTTCTCTGTTCATCTTGGCGTCCAGCTAATGAGGTCCTCTAATGATATGGTTCCCTTCTCGCTTCGGCCAGGATTTCAATACGAATTATTCTTGCGATTACACACAGCCGCATCTTTCGACACTGTACAAGATGCGCAGAAAACCCTTAAGACACTGAGCCGATAGACCCCTGACGCCGTTCATCGATAGTTCTTCATTTTGAGAACGTCTTCGCAAACGGCCACGCCGTATGTCAGCAGGACGTGACTTGCCTGGGGATCCACGATAGGCTAATGCAAATAATGCAGCTCAACAATCTTCGGCAAATGCAGCTAGCAACTGCATTTACGAAAATCCGTAACACAGTCTTAGTTTTCACATTGACCTGAACGTTTGATCTTGGGTCGGAGTCGCCCAAAATATAAAAATAATAAGCGACAAGTAAAAGTATAGGGTTGTTTCCCCGTCAAACACTGGAGAGAGCGAATGTATAAATAATTATCATGGTTTTTGTAATTCTTTTCTCATAATAATAATTGAACGGTATTCATCCATTAATTATAATAAATACCAAATATCTTGGTTCATGCAAATTCACGTGTTTTATTTTGTTCATGCAAGTTTAAACTCCTTACCAACAAATGATCCCGATATTAACGTTTTAAATATTATACCTACGAACGTACAATTTATGCGCCTACCGATATAAGAGAGCTTAACGTCGATCTCGATTTCCTGAAGACGTATTGGGTTTTTGCCAGGGAGTTTTCAATAGCGACCTCTATTCGATTGTGAATTATCCTCTCCAAGGTTTTTCCTGAAGTGTCCAACGTGCATAAAGAGCGTAATAACGATGGATCGTCAGCCGGTATTTTGCCCTATGGCAAGAGAACAAGTCTCTGCCGCTTCCATGAGTCAGGGAAGGTTCCCACCCTGATGCACGCAAAAACTCAACAGGATCACGCTTATAGATCGCCAAACATGCCTTTGAATCAGCTACACGTTCCCTTTTATGGTCGAAAGTGAGCAAACGCGGCACCCATCTTGCGGATAACTTTTTCATACCTAACTGATCACTCAGGATTTAAATTACTGAGCCATATGACATGCCTGTGGCCTCAGCAATCTCACGCACTTGTAGTCTCCGATCATTTAACATCATATCGTGGACTTTTTCAATTGTTTCTGGTATGACGACCTCATTTGGACGAGCTGGATGTTCATCGTCAACAATGCTCGTACGACCGCGTTTAAATTCAGCTGTCCAATATTTAATGGTTGATAACGAAGGTGCAAGGTCTATATAAACTTCGTCTTTTTTTTTGTTTTTGACCTATTGCCATATAAACGAACCATCATTTAAACTTATTAAAATGCTTGGATGATTGCTTAAGTAAAAAATGATATACATCCCACATTCAATAAATAATCCTTCGCCCTTTGAACCATAATAAATTAACTAACCGACTAAACTTGCATGTAAAAACACATTAAACTACGCACACAAACACAGAGTATTACGAAAACTTACTCCGATGCCATGAACGTACTTCTTAACCACTACGGCCATGCAAAACGACGACTGAAGAGGTCCATAGCTTGGATCCACGTCGTTAAGCAAAAGAAGACACCCACAGGCCAAATCTACGAACGTTCAAAACAGTACGAAGTGTTGATTTGCATTAAACGCACTCTGTAAATTGTTTTCAAAAATATGGAAATGAAATTGAGAGCACCTTGTCAATTGTCCATTCTGTATAAAGCACGGCAGGATGTCCAAGCTTACGACACTCCTCCAGATATCAGCCGACCAAATTCTGGTTTAAAATCGATGTTTTTAAATCGGTGCGTGTACATATTAAGGACCAGAGTTGGTGGGATTGTAAGACTAGGCATTTTTGTAAAATTAAATAAAAAGCATTAAAAAACCGTTTTTTGACACTTTTATGGCTTACGCTGCCAAAATGGTGACAGTTACAGCAGAAATACATATATTGTATAGAACCAATCTTGTAGAGCATAAAACTTTTTAAAAAGAAGTTAGCAGCGACAGCTTTTCATCTATTATAGTTTAGCCGTGAGAGCAACCTGCAAAAGAAGCTCAAAAATGCTCGACTTGCACGAAAACTCCAAAAACCCAGTTTAGTTTCTAAATTCAGTTTGACTATGTTAATATGGATTTAAAAATATACCGATTTTTCTCATGCAATACAACGATCAAAAGAAGATATTTAATGCCACGAAAATATTTTTTCTCGTAATTTCAATTTTTGGCGGCCATTTGTTGCTGATTTTTATCCTATGTTACGTCCGGACCTTCAACCGTATATATGTGCACCTGTTCTTATGCGACCCAGTAGTGTTTATCACCGCACTACTACATGAAAATGGAGAAAAAATGTATTATTCTTTGAGCGTAGCGCGTGCACGAGTTGAGTGTGTGCGTGATAGGTGCAAAAACTGAACAATTCAACATTTTTGTGTTTTCTCTTCAACGTAGTTGTTATTAAATTGTTATTAACAATTTGAATAAATAAATATTTTCGAATTTTGATTCAAAGTGATTTTTTCTTTTATTTTTCTCTGCAAGCTCTACGTTTTAAAAAAAAACAAACATTTTTTTATGTCCAAATCGATTTTACAATAACAATAGATGTTTATAATAGTTTTTTTACAAGCTTGAAACGAGTTTCCGAGTGATTTTTTAGGGCTAGAAAATGGTATGTTATGCCGGTAACACTTAAATAGAATATTACGGTCGACGGTATAGTAATTAAAAAGGTATTATTTGGGATCTTTTGCTGATAAGGAGATAGATCTCGCGTAAATGTTGGAAACACGTGAAGCAGCGCTACGCAGGCATGCTACTCAAGCGAGAGGCCGTCTCTCCCGCTTGACTTCAGCGTCTCACAACGACGCTCTCGTACTACTTAGAGAGCCTTAAATAAGAGTGACGACAAAACGCTGCCACTTCTGATTGGTCCGCCATTTATGGGCCGTTCCTGCCGGATTTCAAATTCATATGAAATACATTTTGCTGTTTCGTTAATATATCGTTGCAAACAATGCTCAAATCAACACATACAATAGTAATACTCATTGTTAGTCAGTATATAAATAAATAGAGTATGAACAAAGTATTATTTATCAGAGTATTATGTTGCACAATATACATATTTACACATTTTGTTATTTAAAAGAATGATGCATCGCCATCGATTTACTGTCGTAATATTTGCGATTCGGTAATACAATTTTACGTTTCTTTTTTAATTTCAAACGAACTGTAGCAAATTTACGCAATAACTTTGAACGCATATCATGACAATATGGAATATGACATGTGAGAACAGAATCAAACTTGATCATTAAAAACGTATGTAAGTTAACATTTCGCATATTATTAAAATAAGGAGTGTAATGTCTATAAATATTTTCCAACCTTAAAAACATTTCAAATGTTGGTTTACTAACAAAGTATAAAGTATTATTTTTATAGCATTTAATTCTTACAAGTTGGGAATATTGAAAATTTAATGGTATTTTAGAACCAACAGAATGCACACAAGTAGAGCAGGTACGACATGTTTTTATCACAGATGATAAAAAATATCCTGCAACATTATATAAACAATTCATATCTATGTCGTTATATTCTATTATTACGTTATAATCAAAAGGAGGTATGGAACTTATCGTTGTAGAAGATTCATCAGGTAGAGACGACTGTATCACAAGTTCTTTATTAGACTTTAAATAATCTAAAAAACCAGGAAAATACTCACTATCATCAGTATCATAATTTCCTTTTGATATTGTTTTTGTGAACATATAAATAGCAACAAGTTTAAAATTATTTTTAAATTGTAAGGCATCTAAAATAACATTTTTATGTCGCAAAACTGAAAATAAATTTTCAACACAATCTTGGGTGAAACGACCAGTTAAAACGAATTAAAAATTGCACTGGTTTATAAGATACTCTACTACATTAATTATTGATGTTCGAGACAATATGACACCTCGTTGTACAGGTTTAAATATTGCTTTATGACCTATTTGTATTTTCGTAAACAGATCAATGACTTCACGCAAAAAAGCTATGTTCGCTTTGTATACGTCAATGTTCTTTACACCTAACGCTGTACAACATGATCTAGAAGTCATCAATGAAAACCACTTAGATATACAGGGTGCGCCATCTCAATCTGGTCGATGGAAGTATTGAATAACTCTGACAGATTTCAACCGACCAGCGTCGTACAACACGTTTCGTATAGGTTATTTCAGTACAATTTCAACCATGTATCGCTATACGCCGAAAGAACGCACCGAAATAGTTTCGCTTCACATTGAAAATAATCGTTCAGTTGTGTCAACTCAGCGTGCGTATCGTAAAAAATATCGCGGACGTTCTGCGCCCAAAGGCGTCACTATCCGTCATTTAGCTTCAAATTTCATGGAGCACGGGTCTGTAGCGAATCTCCAACATCAAGCTCGACCGCGTCCAGGTCGTTCAAATGAAAATATCGAAGCTGTTCGACAGAGTGTTGCAGAAAATCCAAATGTCTCATACCGCCGCCGGTCTCAGCAATTAAACATCAGTAGAACCACTTTGAGAAGGATTTTAAAGCAAGATCTTCACATGTTTCCGTACAAAGTGCAGTTGACTCAAAGATTATTGGAAACTGACAAGCCACGACGCTTGGCTTACGCTAATAACGTTAGTCGAATGAAGGAAGCTGAGCCGGATTTTTGGGAGCGAATTCTGATGACCGACGAGGCTCATTTCACCCTCTCTGGCGCTGTCAACAAACAAAACTGTCGCATGTGGGGCACCGATAATCCTCATATTATTCACGAAACTCCATTGCACGATGAGAAAGTGACAGTTTGGGCCGGTGTTTGCTCAAAAACCACCATTGGACCATTTTTCTTCAGAGCTGGTGAAACTGTCAATGGGGATCGATATCGGTGGATGTTGGCACAGTTTGTTTTACCACAAATGCGTGAAAAAGGTCTTAAGGAATTTTGGTTCCAACAAGATGGTGCGACATGTCACACTGCGCGCTCAACAATGGACTGTTTGCGTCGGAAGTTCCCAGGACGTGTGATATCAAAGAAAGGTGATATTGACTGGCCACCAAGATCGCCGGATTTGACTGCACCGGACTTCTTTTTGTGGGGATTTTTGAAAAGTAAAGTCTATGCCAACAAGTCGAAGACCATAGAGGAGCTAAAAAACAACATTCGAGCCGAAATCGCAGCGATATCGCCCGAGACGCTGGCAAATACAATGGAAAATGCCGAAAAAAGAGCTCATTTTTGTCTCAGTAATAAAGGCGGACATTTGATCGATGTGGTTTTTGGAAACTAATCAAAATAAATTGTAATGAATCAGATTTAATAAAAAAATACGACTTTGTGAAATCTGTTGAAAATTCTCTAAGTTATTCAATACTTCCATCGACCAGATTGAGATGGCGCACCCTGTATATTCAATAAACCATGCAGTGGTATACAATTCTGGCTTTTGATTCTCATTGGCCAAAATTTTTTAAGAACTACTGACATGGGATGAAAAAACAGCTCGTGCTTTATTAACACGCATTTTTATTGTAAGTATTATTACATTGAATATCATTATAATTTAAGTTGGGAGTTAAATAAAATTCTGTATCTTTCTGAGAATCAATTAGATCACTGAAATGTGCACTGTCAACTCTATTAGATGGTAATTTATATTTAACAACGAATTCCTTTGGCAAAAGGAAATACTTATTTGAAAGCAGTGCTTCTTTCATGTTTTTCAAGATATGTGGTATATCTGCAATAAAATATAAAGGTCTATGAGGCTTAGAGGGATGGGGAATATAATTTCGAGTAATAGTATATCGTTCCACGTTTATTCCACATCTCCACACTTTACCATTTTCGTAACCACTAACACCACATGTACATTTCAGTTTCAGTGCACGTTCAATAGTTGCATTGGACCAACAGCGTGCACGATGTCGTTTTTAGCTGGCGTTAATATTTTATTAGCTAGCACTTTTATTTGGTCCTCGTTCAAGAGCCCGTTCAGCAGTTTTTTGTATTTGTCATTTTTAATATTACCTTCCACTGTGTGTACTCTTAACCGAATTTCTTTAATCTGTTTGCGCATACATATTAAATTCAGTTCAAGTTTTTTATTCCTTGCTTCTAACTTATTAGTCGCTCTTTTATTTGCATCGCTGTCAGTACTCAAAGCACATGTTTTATTGTCTGATGTAGTAGGTTCAGTGATGGATGTAGTAGGCTCTACAGAGACAGATGTAATCAGTTCACCAGATTCATTCCTAACCACTTACAACAATATACAATACTACAATATACAATATACTTTCATTATTATAATATATACATTCTCTCATTTCTACTTACCTGATTCTCGTTAACTATACTGACGTGTTCTTCATTCTTCTGAATAGACTGTTGTTCCTTTTCTATTTCCTGCGTAACGGGATTGTTTTTCTTCAAATAATGTCCAAATATAGTTGGAACAGCGTTATGTTTTAATTTCATTACATTGTCCTTTCTCTGTTCCCACATGTCAGATTGGAAATGCACCTATATACCACAATAGTTAATACAACAATAGTATTCTAAATATGCTTAATATAAATAACTTTACCGCGCATACACGTGACAGGTTAGATGGTGTCCACTTATATATCTCCTTTATGCTATCTATCCATTGTGCTCGGCGTATTTTATCTTTTGGTATTACTTTAAGTATATATCCTTTTTGCGCTGAATTATTGCAAAATGGTATGGTACACCCACCCATATTTTATTAATTATTCTCGTACGTACATATATAACATTACTTTCAGCTTCCCGTCGCTTATAGGTTAGAGGTGTGCTTGAGTTACACTTTTTACACATGGAACAGAAAGGACGTACAGAACAGAGAGAGCATATATCTCTTTCTCTCTCGCACGATTTCTTCCATAAATGGCGGAACGCCTCTCTTGTCGTCACTCTTATTATAGGCTCTTTAGTACTACTCAGCCATCTTGAAGATTTTGACACTTCTCGTGAAAACCGCTTGGACAGCTCCAACACATTGCTCTCACCTCGGACAATTTTCACCGATTTCTCAGGATCTACTCAACTCAGAAGTGCACAACAGGACTCAAAATACACGGTAAGAGTGCACCGTCTCAATGTACATAAATTCAATAACGGTGAGTTGGAGAAATCTCAATTGTGCATCCTCAATAAGTTTCATCTTGTGACGTGCTCTGTAGCGCGGGCTGCACCACGTTTCACCTCACAAATTTTGGCACAGAATTAATATAATTGTAAGTGCTTCTCATCAAAATTCACTCAAAATGTATTTGTGCATTTATATATATATATATATATTTTTGTAAGTTAAGCGAGTCGACGGTAGAATAAAACTACCCTCTCTACCTACATCTTTGGTCTGGTTATTTCACACCTGTTGTGAGTGAAAACTCATTCCTTTTCAATATCCTGCAGAATCGACAACAACCAGGAATTCTCAACAAGTGGTTTGGACGCTTATTATAAATAACGGCAACTTTCCGTTATTTATCACAAGTCATTAATAGAAATTAAAGTACAATTTATGCGTTTGTTATGTTCTCGAGTTACCGACGAGCAACCAACCTATCATGTTCGAATCTACCTTTAGAGTTTAATCCTACTTCGCGAGGCCGCGAGGCCGCGAAATGAATGTCGAAATTAATAAATGGAATTCGGTCGAATATTCAGCGGCATAACAGGTGTTTTGCAAAAAAAATGTATTACTGCGATTTATACCATTTGTTAACAAGTATTTCATTATAAAAAATTGTTCAACAATATTTTTTTTGTTCTTGTATTAATACCAAGTTCGTATCATCGAATAATACGGCATAAAAAAAATTCCGATATGCATGAAACTGAAATCACATGATGTTTGAGAATCGACGACCATTCTGCTGCACGTTGCTGGACTACTCACTGCAGACGAGCGTGGGCAAGCGCTCACTGCTGCTGCGTGGCGGCAACACCTCATGGGAGCGAGAAAACCGTACTGTGTCAGCAGGCCATGCAACAGTTCACTGCGCGCACGCGCTCTACAACAGCGTTGGTGACAACGGCTGTTTAAAAATAGCAGCCATCTTGCGAAAAGCTCTGGAGCATCTCGGTCTCAATTTGTGAAGCGCGCGTCTCATTTTCAGTTATATTTTCGGTGCTCATTAGTGTGATTTGTCTCAAGGAACAGTGTACTTCAGTGAACATCAGGTGTTATAATAGCTGTAAGAACTATATGGTCTACTCATAAGTGCATCAACATTAATCGGCCTCGTGTCGTGACGTGTTCTCGTCGTTAGCGTCACCACGTCGTGTTTTGCACTCACCGATTAATATAATTTTGTGCGGCATCGGTACTGCTCTCATAAGATTCTCTCCAATTTTGTGTTAAAAACTATTATTTTTTTGTACGGAAATTTCTGGTTTTATGTATCGAAGCATCCATCACAATTGACAGGTGGAGTAATAAACGTTACTTATGCAACATCAGTGTACCATTTTTAATATTATTTTATTTAAATTATAATATACTACCTCGTCCAACAAGCAAGTTTCTCGAACACACGAATTGTGTTGTATTTGCGATTTGCGTCTAGAGCTAGCTGATGTAAAAATCGTGAAACAAAGAGTCATACAGACTTTGATTGAAATCAGTACGAGATGAAAGGACAATAAGTGGTTGGAATTGCAAGCGTTGGAAGAAATGTATTGCATAAAAAGTGTTATTTCAGTTATATCGAGCGAGCTATCGACGAGCGAGTTGTGAAGCGTGACGCGTGAATCAACCGTTTATGCGAGAATCACGGTAGATGAAATGTTGGCCGGACATGCTTTTTCCCGAGCGTTGAGAGCCCATTTGTTGACGTACACAGTCTTGGAGATAACTATTCGAAACGTTCACAGCTGCTCCGCCTCTGTTGGAAGAATTGAACAAGGATGATCATTTGACGAATTTAACTCAACGATTCATCGATGCTCTGGACATATTGAAATCAAACGGACCAATTGCTTAGCTATGCGTACAATATTTCGAGTGTATTACCATCGTTATTAAGTTCGTCGAAGCTGAGCGTTTGGGAGATTAGAATCTCTATCCTCAAATAATGCGAAAAATGCTTCCTGTTTTTCATGACCAGCTTCCGCTGTCACATTCCATATGAAAAATCTGCGCAAATTTACTTTCAAGATCTGGCTGAGCTCGAAAGGTCGATGGATCCTTTGGAATTGCGAACATTTTCGGTCGGAAAAGACTTCATGATCAGAAGATCTTATAAAAAATGGGCGAGGATTGGGTCGGATATGACGATTGACAGACACTTATGCGATGGATGAAGCTCGGAAGCGGGTTAATTCACGATCAAGGAGTCACATCAAGTATCCTCGCTCGATATATTCAAGAAATACCGCGATATTCCAGTGTAATGAAGCAGCTGGCATCTTTTTGCAGAACTAGATCGGAGTCAGTTAGTCAACATACCGACTTAAGGGACAGCCGAGTCAATCGCGACGAAAAATATATAGCTACATTCAGGTGATAGTTATCGACTCAATAAACAACGAACAACGTGAAAAGCTAATGTCTTTGTTTTTGCAGATTGCAAATTTCTTGTTGACGGAAGATTCCTTTCGAACAAGGTATTATGGGATTGTAGTAAAACTTACGAGCAAATTTGCCATAAATATGAGATGTTTATCAAAAAACACTTCACTGCAAACACAATCGTCGTATTCGATAGGCATTCAGATGAAAACGTTGGTGTGAAGTCGTATCAAAGGTATAAAAGATCGACAAAGAACGTTGGAGTACAGATACAATTTACTTCGGAAATTATTGCAACAATAAATCAAAGCAATTTTCTCGGGAACGACAAAAATAAAGCCCGATTCGTTGAACTTCTTGAATCGCACCTCGAACATTCTGGGGTTGTCGTCAATCAGGCTGAAGAAGATGCTGATCGTCTGATTGTAACAACTGCTATTGAAGAGAGTCACCACCACTATAACGTCGTCGTTGTTGAAACGGGTATCGATCTTATGGTCTTATGGTCTTGATGGGTTGTCGCCGGAAAAAAGAATGTTTACTTTTCGAAAGAAGGCAAGGAAAACAAGGCAATGAAGTTTCTTCTTTTGCCAATAATCAGCATTTGGAAGAAAGTATTCTGTTCTCACACGCATTAGGTAGCTGCGATCCGACAAGTCCATTGTTTAATAAGAGAGAAAAAACCATACTCGCACTTTTAGAAAAAGAATCGATCTGGGGAAAGCTGTGAGATCTTTTTATAACCTTGCGAGTATTTCGAATGACATGACCGATCGGAGAAAACGAATTATGATGGTTCTTTACGGCGCTCCGAACGGTGAAAAAACCGTGAATACATATCGATGCCAGCATTTCGTGCCTTCAGTTAGAAAGGCTAAGGCTGAAGTTCGATTGCCGATGCTTCCACCAACATCTTCGGCTATACATCAGTATGCCTTCCGCGTTTTCTATCAAATCCAACAATGCCTTGAAAATGCCGCTCTGCCATGTAACTAGGGTTCGAAGCGAACAGAAAAGTTCTACCAACCTATAACGTCTACAAATCCGCCTGCAACATCATAACTGCTCGATACAATTTTTTGCGGATGCAAGGAAGATTGTGGCAAACGTTGCGAATTCCAATGAGCAGGACTGCATTGTTCCAAAGGATATAAGAACTGCCACGGAGATTACTGCCAGAACTTTCAAAAGTGGTGATTGCTACTGAGCTAATCTATGACGAACACTATGAGCCCAATTCAGACCGTCTGAAATCATGGGGTGATCTTATGGAGACAATGTTACAAAATAATGAGGAGATCGACGAGGAAGAAATCACGAGAAACGACGACGACAATTATTTAAAATATGATAAAGTTTTTACCGTCGACATTAATGAGCCAAGTTGTTGAAGCATAGAAACTCAGGCGAAAAAAAGAAGAGTTCGGGAAGTTAGGGGAGTCATGGTTGTTATTTGTTCGACATTTTTGTGATAATTTTGAGACAAATCAACTGATTTTTTTACATCATGTTAGTCACAATAAAATATATATTACTTGAATGACAATAAGTTATCTTCTTAGTTAAATCTTTGCTACTCCTATTTGTGCATAAAAAATATTTAGAAATATGTTATGCCGGTACCGCGTAATTAGATTACGCAGTAATCGGTATAATATTAAAAAGTTATTATTTTTGGGATTTTTTGCCGATTAGGAGATAGATCTCGAGTAATCAGTGTAAACGCGAATTTATGTAAAATGGTGGTATTTATTATAGGCAACGGCAACTTTCCGTTGTCTATTTAAAGTCAATAAAAGAATGTACAATAATTCTGTTGTTTCGAGCCCGTTACGAGGAACCAATCTCTCTCGTTTGAATCTACTAATAGACCCTGATATTTCGGGCGAGTCCGACCCGTGATCAACTGTTCAGGTTGTTTAAAAGTAAAAAGTTTAACATAAACTTTTGGCTGATTTCGGCAAAGCAGTTATTCACTCCTTTGACCGAAATCGAATGTCGCAATGAATTCCATAATAAACATCGCTTGCAAATTCTAGTAAGTCGTAGCTCGAGCGGTCACTGCTCGCAGCTCGTTGCTTACGTTTGCAGATTTTTTCTACTTCGGTGAGTGGCCTCACGCGAAGGTGGAATAATGGCGAAATAATGTACAATTAATTAATTCGTGGCATAACATCCTTCCCCCTTAGAAGGAATTTTTTTTTTCTTTTCAAATTTTTTTCTTCGGTTGGTTTCCCGTAGCTTTATAATTTGATACAAATTTACAGTTTGATGTTTTATGTAACAATAAAATTTTTCATTTTTCATTTTTCATTTGTTATCAAAGTTTGACGATTCTCGCTGTTTTTCCCTTCATTGTCGATCTGGCAATCACACTCGGTTGAGGGTGCGAGTTTTCCAGGCCCTGCCCCGCTCGGATCACGGCAGCTCCTGTGGCCGTTGTCGTCCGAGTGGCTCGAAGTTGATATTCACCTCGGCTGCTGCCGGGGTCGTTGCCTCAGTTATCCTTGTCGGTGTCCGGTTCCGTTTGTACCTGTAATATTTAAACAGAAGGAAGCCGACCAGGCTATTGGTGCTATTGCACTCAGTGAGTAGAGGCTTATGTTGTGGGTATGCGGTATCCCGCCTCCGGTGGCGTCGAGGGTTTCCAAAATCTTTTCTGCTCGATCTCCGAGCTTTTGCAGCTCCTCCGGATCTCGCAGCACGATCGATAGTGAAACTTTCTCCTCGATCCGTGTCGGAGGTGCCTCAGCCTCTACTTCCCTCAATTTTAGGGCGTACGGAGGAAGGTAATCTTTCCGGATGACTTGAGATGTTCGCCCTGTTGTTTTCAAGCTGAAATCCGGGGAGGTTACAATACATACGCCTATCAAAGCCAGTATTCCGGTTATTTGTGTCCATTTTCGCGTATTTTGGGACTTCGGACGGTGCGTCGTTTGTCACCGACATTGTAGGGTGTGTCGGCAGGCAAATGTAAGATTTGCTCGGTACCTTGCAATTTTCAAAGTCATCGGTTGTCATCCTCAGGCATTTACGATCCTCAGTGTCAATGACTACGTAACTCCCAGTCGTGTCCACCCGTCATTGCTTGCTTGCGTGTGTATAGGGTATACATTTTTGTATGATGTACTTTTTGTATACTGTACTATTGCTGCGCGATCAGCGGTATCTCTTACACGAGCACTACCGCGTTGCCTTCGTTGCGATATGTGTGGTAGTGCGTCGACGAGGTGTCTTGTGAGCGTTCTTGGCGGCTGGGACGTTGCTCCGGCCTTACCACTAGCTATGTTGTTTACCAGCCATACGAACTCCTGTACGTCGCTGAGTAATGCCTCGACTGCAATACTTATTGCGTTGAGCGTGTGTGAAGCGCGCTTTCGTTAAATAGTGTGAGCGTGATTCTTACCACTTGAATTTGGTTTTTCAACGAAAAACGTGAGAATGCTTATTTTGCTAATTCTCCTTCTTGCGGTCTCGCCAATCTCGTTGCGCGAGAAGTCTTTGGTTCATTCTTATCTAACCTTCTACTCGACTATTTCGTCTGTTTCACGATGGCTCTTTTTATGCAAGACGGAATTAATAGGGTATTCCTCTGCCGTGAGGGCGATCTTACGCCTGAGCTGCTGCGGAGTGGGGTAAGCATATTACCTTGGCCGGAAAAGAGTGCTGTTCCCACTTTCTTTTTTCTTTTTCCCTTTTTTATAGTGGGTACTATTTTGGTTCCACGAAGCGTATTTCGCCATCGTTCTTTCTCAGCGTTGCCCGGATTGGGAGCTGAGCTTCATTGCCCGGGCTCTAGGGGTCCGTCACCGTCGGGAAGCCAGCCGACAGCGGGTGGACTCATTATGGGGCGACGATCACTACCCCGACGTAGAGCGCCTCTTCCGGCAAGACGCTCTTGATAGTCGTCATCCCTGCCCATTCTGCCGACGGGTTTTCTGAATTACTATTTTTTCTTTTTGAACTATGTATGACTTGTTTTCCTTCGTGCTTTTTTAATTGAACAAGTTTTCATTTTACCTCGTTTCTCTTATTGGAGTTCCTTACCTTGCGCTTTGTCAAGCTTCTTACGTCATTAATCATCTCTTATTTAGCATTTATTTCGTTTTAGTGCTCTATAAAGGGCTTCAGGCGGTTTGCATGCATCGCCTGAGTTTTCCGTCGTTTTCGGACGATGTATCGGACGATGTATTCGGACGATAGTTAACGGGGAGCCTCATTTCCACTATCTCGTGGGGCCCGGTCCACTTCGGGGTCTTGGCTGACCGCCCCCTGCGCACCGTCTTGTCACGGAGGAGTACGCGTTCGCCGACGCGGTACTCCTGCACCTGTGCGCCGTGGTCGTACGTATTCTTCAACCGTCTTTTCGTGCCTTCCAGGTTGTCGCGTGCTACAATTCATGCGGCGCGTAATCGCTCGCGTAGCTCGTGGACGTAGTCGTCATAGGCATAGGTGCTGCGGGGCTCCTGTTTTACGGCGATCGACAATTCAACCTCGCGTCCGTACACCAGCACGTGGGGAGATAGTCCGGTCCCCGTATGTGGAGTGGTGTTGTACGTAAACATCGCATACGGCAGCCACTTGTCCCAATTTCCTTGGACCTCGTTTATAAATTTTTTTAGGTATTCGGCGAGGGTGCGGTGCGATCTTTCTAATGCGCCGTTCGATTCTGGATGATAGGTCATTGTTTGTATCTTTTCAATTCGCAGTAGTCAACACATCTCTTTGAAGGTCGAGCTGAGGAAGTTGGTGCCCTGATCCGACAACATGGCTTCCGGCGTCCCGTGCCGACAAATCAATTCCTCAACCAGTGCTCTAGCGACTGTCGAAGCCTCTTGGTTCGGCAGTGGTATCGCCGCACTGCATTTCGTTAGCGCTTCCTGGTAGGTGAGTATGTATTTTTTCCCAGATGCGCTTTCTGGTAGCGGTCTTACGATGACGATCGCTATTTATTCGAATGCCCTCAATGGGGTGTCTGTTACCACCATCGTACTTGGTCCGGATCCGATGTAATGTACGCCGTGTACCCTGACGCCCTCCTATCGGGGTGTCGTGGTATCCTCTTATTATTTTCAGGCGGTCATCGGTAGTGGGGATGGCTACACCACTGCGGCAGTCGCTGTATTCGTTTGTAGCGCTGTCTTTTTCCGTGCTACTGGAGGTTTGCGGGCTGCGGCCCCCACCGTGCTTCGCTTCCTCAGCGCGCCTGTGCGGTGCTCCGCCCGCGATTTCTTCGCTCTGTGTGCCCACCGGTAGCTGCGCCGTTGCGTCGTTCCCTGTCTCGAACGCCCTTGCAACGTTTTCTTTTCGCGGCCTTCCGCACCTCAGGGGTTGACCATGCTGCGCTGAGCTCACTCTTACTAGTGCTTTTCTCTGCTAGCGTGGGCGGTCTGCCTCTTAGCCGACCGCACGGCTTCGCGGTGGGGCTGTAGGGATCAGTAGAGCGACCTGCATGCACGCTGAAAATCTCTCTGTCTTCTTCTGAAGCATTGGCAGGCGCTGCCTCTCGCTCTGCCGCGTCGCTAACATGGCTCGGGGTATTCTCGGCGCTCCGCTTTGTGCGGCTGTCCATACCCGGGCGCATGCTGTCCTTTTCTATCTCGTGGGCGAGCTCGATCTCTCGCTCCGACGGGCTGCCCCGGCTATATGGGGTATCTTCGGCTCTCTTCTTTGTGCTGTCATTCGCTGTGCTGAGTTGCCCTTCCGTGCTATCCTATTCCAATCCACAGACTTCGTTCCTGGCTCTTGCTTAGGCCCTTGTAGTAATTAATATACGGCATAGCGCATCTGCATTTGTATTACGCTTTCTTGCCTTATATTCGACGTTAATCTGACGTTCCGCTAATTTTATTTTCCAACGCATTAGTCTCGAATTTGGGTCCTTTACTCCGAACAGCCAGATAAGCGGCTGGTAGCCTGTCACGACCGTGAAGCGAGTACCACAAATATATGGCCGGAACTGAGCAAAAGCCAAGATTATCGCGAGTAGTTCTTTCTCCGTGTGTTCCTATGTCGTCGAGGTACACATAGCATTTGACGCCCTGTAGTTCTGCCAACGCGGAGTTCATTAGCTGCTGGAAAGTCGGTGGCGCGTTCTTGAGTCCGAATTGCATGCGGTTATACTCAAAATGACCCTGCGGAGTGGAAAATACCGTTTTTCCATGTCTTCCTGCGCCATCGGGATTTGGTGAAATCCAGAGGCAAGAACCAACGTCGTGTAATATCGGGCTCGTCCCAACAGGTCCAATATTTCGTTTATATTAGGCAGTGGGCACGAGTCTCCGATGGTGGGTTCGTTCAACTTCCGAAAGTCCACTACTACGCGCATTTTCCTCACACCGGCGGCATCGGGTTTCTTAACCACGACCATCAGCGGCGCGTTCGAACGACTCCTGCTGGGCTGGACAATGACTTCCGCTAGCATTTCGCAGGTCTGCCTCTCTACTTCTCTTTTGTGGGTCTCGGGCAGCTTGTATGGGTGCACCTTAATGGGCTGCACCCCTTCCTTAAGGGGTATCACGTGCTCTACCATGAGCGTTCACGGTAGCTTATCCTCTGGTAGGTGGAACACATCTTCATATTCCCTCGTCATTTCGCTAAGCGCTTTGCGTTCTTCCTCGTTGAGTTTCGCTGTGTCGAGCTCTCTGGCTAGTCACGCGAGGCGGTCGGCCCCTCTCTCCGTGCTGACGGTGCATACCTCCGTAGCGGCTGCCTCGGCCGCTTGACCTACTGCCGCATCCTCGAGCGGCTCGAGTTTCACTTTAGGGCGCTGTACCTTGACCACCGATAGTATTTATTAAGCTGATAGCACAGCTTCTACCACGCGGCGGCGTAACGCAGGCGCCCATGATAACTCCGTCTTCGAGCTCTATTTCCGAGAGAAATCCTACGAATTTGCTCGTCGTTGCGGCGTAGGTGACAGTCTCGCTGCGTGGCGGCAGAGATATCCTCGTCGTGCCGTCTTGCAGCGGCATGCAGTGCCCGTACAATTTCAACATCTCTCCGTGCAAGATATCTGCATTGTGATATTTGATAAAATCCATTCCTAGTAGCCCATTGAACCCTAGCGGCACGTTATTTGGAACTATGTAGAACCAGTGTTCTACATTTAGAACCGGTGTCTCCAGCATCATTTTTGCTATACCGAGGGGGGTGAATTTTTCACCCGCCACACCCTGCAACTCCACCGTGCAGCTTCTCACCATGGTCTCGGGCTTGAAGCATCCCTCTTTGATTATGCTGCACTGCGCTCCGGTGTCCGCCTTGAGAGTGAGTACTCCGGTCGTAGCCAACGGTGCAGCGATATCGAAGTCGCTGGCGGTGGCACTCGACGCCGGCAGCGTTACCTGTAGCAGCTACTGCGTTGTTTTTCTTGCGGTGTTCCTTCCTCTGCTCGCCGGGCTATGCTGAGCAGTTAGCGTATTCAGCGTCAGAACGCTGGGCGCTCTGATGATAATGCTGTCAACGCCTGCAGTGGCTTGATCTGGCCCCGCGGTTACCGCATTTCTTGCATCTTTGTAGCCTGCACTTCTCGGCCGTCGGGACGGATGCGTCGGCTCGCTTTTATTCTGCGACAGTCTCTTCCGGCAGTCCTTCCACATCTGGCCCTTCTTCTGGCAGTAATTGCAGGATATATCAACGTTGTGGATTGACTTCTTTTCACTGGGTACTGGTAGGCTTACACGTCCCGTATCCCGGGTGCAGTCTCAAGCCATGTATCCAGCTTTTCCGCAAATGAAAAAATGTTCTCCCTGCCCGGGTCGTGCGTCTAGGGACCTTCTGGGGTGGCTTAGTACTCCACCTACCCCTCCCTTTGGCTGCACCATGTTGGTCATCGCTATGGCCCCTGCCACAGAGTCGTGCAACGTTTGGTAGTTTCTCGTACGTACCAGCACTTGCACCTGGCCATGCAGGCCGTTTTCGAAGTTAGCTTGTGCGCTTCGTCGGGTGACACTCTCGACGGTGATCTTCTGATCCTCTATTCTCAACGGTTCACACAGTAATTCGGTGATGTTTACCGTAATTCTCTCCATTCTTGCCGCGTAGGTGGCGATGTCCTCATTCTGTGCCTTCCGGAGGGAGCTGAACTCCATCTGCAACGCCGCCAGGGACTTCCGTTGTCCGTACAACGCTTTCGATTCGCTCCTGAGTTGCGCCATGGTACTGATGGTTTAGTGCTGCAGTTGTCTTGCTGCCGTACCTTCTAATTTGCTCATGACAATTAATTCCAGGAGGGTATCGTGCTCCTCCTCGGCTACCCTGCGAAAAATCGTCTCGCAGGATTTTAAAAAGAGCGGCAATGCCTTTGCGTCTTTGCCGTCGAACGTTTTTACTATTTTTATTCCCAGGCTAAGGCTGAGCATGTTTGAGAAGTCGATGAGCTCGTACTCGTCCGCACCTACCTCGTTTAGAGCATCGGCCAAGTTCCGTCTTGCCGACGGGATTTCTGCCTCCCGGAATTCGCGATCGAGTTCGCATTGGCCTCGTTCATGCGCGTGCTGCAGCCTTTCATACTGAAGTCAAGCTCTTTCCATTTTACGGTGGATCCGCTCGACCGCCTCTAACCGATCGCGTACTCATGCAGGTACCGACCGGACTGCCGTACCGGTTGCTGCCGGGAAACTTACGCGATCTATTGTACGCGTGTTTTCGATTTCCCGTTCGACCATTTCATCGGTGACGCATTCGGGAGTTCTTTCTCCGGTGGCCATATTGAAAACGTCGTCGCTTTCGTCACTGTCGTGATCCCCGAACGACGCACCCCTAAGTGGGGTCACGCCGAACTGGGCTATCAGACAGCTTGCAAGGGCCTCCTACCTGTCAGCGGGGATTTGTCCGGACGGCGAGAGCTCCGTTAGCGCCCTACGCGTTCTATATGCGATGTCCCCTACGGCCGCAGCTATTCCGGCTGTGGAATCTGCCCCTTCGCTGGGCAACGTCGAATCTAGCGAGTTGTCCGTACGTTTTGGTCGGGCACCTCTAGATTCCGGCATGTGGCTAATTTCCGATGGACTTTACTTCAAAATATCCCAAAAAATCTCAGGAGAGATATGTAAAGGGTGGTTAAATTTTAAGGGTCGATGTTGATTTTGAATAAAACACAAATTATTCAGGAAATTATTGTCAATTCTTTTTATTATGATAATATGGTATGGTTCAATTATGTATGGAACAAAATATCGGCCAAATGGCCGCCGCGACTTCGGCGGCACACCTCCATCCGATGGTCCAAATTTTCGATGACGCTTAGGCATAATTGAGGTTCTATGCCGTTAATGTGCCGAATTATCTCATCCTTTAGCTCTTGAATTGTTGCTGGCTTATCGACGTACACCTTTTCTTTCAAATAACCCCAAAGAAAGAAGTCCAACGGTGTCAAATCACATGATCTTGGCGGCCAATTGACATCGCCACCACGTGAGATAACACGGCCATTGAATTTGTCGCGCAAAAGAGCCATTGTTTCGTTAGCTGTGTGGCAAGTGGCACCGTCCTGTTGAAACCACATATCGCCCACATCCATATCTTCCAATTCGGGCCGTAAAAAGTTCGTTATCATCTCACGATAGCGAACACCATTCACAGTTACTGCCTGACCAGCCTAATTTTGGAAAAAACACGGCCCGATGATGCCGCCAGCCCATAAACCGCACCAAACAGTCACTCTTTGTGGGTGCATTGGTTTTTCGACAATCACTCTTGGATTATGATTCACCCAAATGCGGCAATTCTGCTTATTGACGAATCCACTGAGGTGAAAATGTGCCTCATCACTGAAGATGATTTTCTTTGAAAATTGATCATCCACTGTTGCCATTTCTTGCCACCATTCTGACCATTGACGACGTTTGGAATGGTCAAGAGGCTTTAGTTCTTGAGTCAATTGCATCTTATAAGCGTGTAAATGCAAGTCTTTATGCATAATGTTCATCAACGACGAGCGTGAGAGGTGCAATTGTTGGGCACGACGACGAGTTGAGGTGGACGGCTCTTCAGCCACACTATCGCGAACAGTAGCAATACGAGCTGTACGAGCATGCACTGGTGTTTTAATATCTCCTACAGACCCGGTTTGCTCAAATTTTTGCACGATTTTTCCGATTGTACGCACATTTGGACGATTAAATTGACCGAAAAAATCACGAAGTGCACGATATGCATTTTGATTTGAACGCCCATTTTCATAATAAGCCTGAATAATTTTAACGCGTTGTTCGATTGTGTATCTTTCCATGGTTCAAATTGAGTTAGTCTGAAATTGAGAAATGTCAAATGAAATGCAGAAAAAAACTTGACGTTTAGGTGTGGTTCACATTCAACATCGGCCCTTACAATTTAACCACCCTTTATATAACTGTCGGAATATTTTTCCAATTGACGGATCGACTGGCTTTGATTCTACAAGGCTATATGTATATTTATAATGTAACCGCCACTTACCGAAGGATGATCTTGTACATGGTCCTCTCCATGGCGATACCTCGTGTGCTGTTCCTTGGGTGCTGTTGACCTGCTGTCTAGTAGCTCCCCTCTAAGGTTGGTCCAGACGTCTTTCCTGGCACCGTTGACCCGTTTCTTCGATGTTTCCTGGGCTCGTCCCTAGTGCGTCGCCAATGGTTGCGCGACGGCTTCGTCACAAGTAGCTGCCTCGAGTACTTGGTTGCACACTTTATGTGATTCCCGCGACTTGACGTGGCACCGTCAATCGGGACGCAAAACAGATGACTGATATGTCACACCGCACCGACGTACCCGTCGCGCCTTCGCGTTAGCGTAGTCGCGTTTTCACGAACTACACTGGTGTCCTTGCACGAGTCGTAGTCGTCACTTCAGAGTCACTCTTTTTACTTTGTCCAAAATACTTTTTGTCCAAATAAATCACGTATCACTTATACTTCAGCAGATCCCACCGCTGCCACCAAATGTTATGCCGGTACCGCGTAATTGGATTACTTGGTAATCGGTACAATATTAAAAAGTTATTATTTTTGGGATCGTTTGCCGATTAGGAGATGGATCTCGAGTAATCAGAGTAAACGAGAATATAAGTAAAATGGTGGTATTTATTATAGGCAACGGCAACTTTCCGTTGTCTATTCAAAGCCAATAAAAGTATGTACAGGGTGTCCCAGCTACATACACCTCATTACGACGGGTTGCATACTCCTAGGAGCGCGCCCAAGCGCGCATCGAGCCGGTAATACAGAGCGTGTCAGTATAATCACTCGCGTATCTTTACAAAAGTTTCAGTATAGCGAGTCATCACGCTGTCAACCGCTTCTCATAATAACCCGAAAAAACGTCATATTTATAAAATATTTTAATTTTTAAATGTGTGTTTAAATGCTTGAAGTTTTAAATGTTTATTTGGGCGTTTAAATGTTACAGAACGTTTAAATCTTTAAATATTTTTATGTGTTTAAATTATTGAAGGTTTAAATGTTGAAACGTTGCAGAAATGCAGTACGGGTACTTTCTTTTAGTTGTTCTTTCTATCAAAATTATGAATCGACTGCAAACTGTAGTCTGCTATGTTTAAATTCATTACATTAATTATGCAAATTCGAACTTCAACATTTAATTTAGACTCGTGCGCACGTCGGGATTATGTGCGTTTCGCCGAAACTGAATTTTAAACATAGCAAACTACAATTTGCAGTCGATTCATAATTTTGATAGATAGGACAACTAAAAGAACGTATCCGTACTGCGTTTCTGCAACGTTTCACCATTTAAACCTTCAATAATTTAAACACATTTAAATATTCAAAGATTTAAACGTTCTGTAACATTTAAACACCCAAATAAACATTTTAATCTTCAAGCATTTAAACACACATTTAAAAATTAAAATATTTTATAAATATGACGTTTTTTCGGGTTATTATGCGAAGCGGTTGACAGCGTGACGACTCGCTGTACTGAAACTCTTGTAAAGATACGCGAGTGATTATACCGTCACGCTCTGTATTACCGGCTCGATGCGCGCTTGGGCGCGCTCCTAGGAGTATGCAACCCGTCGTAATGAGGTGTATGTAGCTGGGACACCCTGTACAATAATTCTGTTGTTTCGACCCCGTTACAAGGAACCAACCTCTCTCGTTTGAATCTACTAATAGACTCTGATATTTCGGGCGAGTCCGACCCGTGATCAACCGTTCAGTTTGACTGATTTCGGCAAAGCAGTTATTCACTCCTTTGACCGAAATGTCGCAATGAATTTCGCAATAAACATTGCTTGCAAATTCCAGCAAGTCGTAGCTCGAGCGGTCGCTGCTCGCAGTTCGTTGCTAACTTTTGCACATTTTTTCTACTTCGGTGAGTGGCCTCACGCGAAGAAGGAACAATGACGAAATAATGTACAATTAATTAATTCGTGGCACAACAAATATCTTACGGTTAGAAAATAGTGAATTTTTCGAAATATATTCGTTGTTGAATAAAAAAATGTATGCTTGCATGTCGGAATTTTTCTTACGATGCATTATTCGACGATATAATTTGGCAATAATACAAGAATTTTAAAAAATGTTCGTTGTTGAACAATTTTTTATAACAAAATTGTTATTCACAAATAGTATAAATAGCGGTTATAAATGTTTTTTGGAAAACATTACATTGTAACATTTAATGTTATTCCAAAAATCGATTCTAACATTAAAATTTTTTGTAATTTCAAAAATGGGGTTTACAAAGGAAAGTATTAATTTATTCCAATTTTAAATAATAATTTAACAACAATAGCCGCGTTGAGAGAATACGAAAAAAAATCTGAGACACTCTTCAAACAGAATTTATAAATTTGCAAACTGTTGGATAATCAGCTGGCGCACAGCGATCGATATTCGCCGTGCGTCCACCTGTTGCTGTGCTCTAGCATGCTGCGTTCGGTTGGGCCGGAGATAGCCGAGGCAGGGTTTCGCAGAGCCGAGGCTGTGCCTCGCAGGCACGCCGCGTTGAGCGAGAGGATGTCTCTCTCGCTTGACTTCGGCTTCGCTCACCAGCTATTTCTCCTAATTGACTTTAGCGCCCAACGACAACTTTTAAATATTGCTAAAATTTAAAAAAAATTATTGCGGTAGGTTGTAGCACAAATTTCTTCTTTCAATTTTTCGATGATTTCACATTGTATTGCATTATCTTCCAATACAATATCTTCTCCAATAAGAAATACCTTCGAAGTCGATGTTAGTGTTGAATCCTCCTCATGGTCCGACAAACGTACTGCACTTGTCAGATTAATTAATCAATACGCGGTCATTAATGTTTCTTTAGAGAAACATTAATGATTTCTTCGGAGTTGACTAAAAATGATTGATTCGATTGTTCGAGATCTTTCTGAGATCGATAACACAGGAATCCAGGCGGCGCTGACTCAACCCGGGTTGCGATCTGCCAAAAATATTCCATCTTAATATTTGGTCAAAAAACATTGTCGCATAGATTTACCACTCTAAAGTACTACACTTGTACTAGGTTGTCAACCCTCTCGAAGCGAAATACTACAATTGGATTCACAAATTACATGTATTTTTGAAAATCTTAATCGGTGATAATTACAAATTTTCATATCTATAGATATAGATACGTTTTTCATATCCAGCTTTCATAATATGGACGAAACTAGACGTCTCAAATCTTTCGAAGATTTTTACCGTTATTTTCGAATTTAAACGGGTTAAAGAAATAGTCATCATTTTTTTGTTTCAGTGCCATAATAATTGCGGTGTACTATAAAAAATTAAAAACCTAAAACCTTGAAACAACAAAACAGATGTTTCTTAAACAAGCTTCAAGACGGTACTGAATTCATCTCTGTATGTTATAAAAAATATCTTGCCGACGCCACTGGCAGATCGGATAATTAATATTATAAATGTTGAACCTCCTTTGACCTTCCTTGAATCCTGTATTAATTATCATTATAGAAGTTCAAGGTTTTAGATCTTTCAAAACCAATTTTAACCCTCGTTCAACCCTCTTTTAACCCTTTCAACATCCTTTAACGCTTCTTTGACCCTTCATTAATCCTACTTCAGCCCTCCTTCGACCCTCTTTCAACCCTCTATAACGACCCTTAATCTGTGGTCCAGGAGGGTTAAAATGGATTTAAAACATTTTTTAAAACTAATTTGAGGAGTTCTCCATAATGACTATAAATTTGTGGTTCCCAGATGGTCAAAAAAGGTTTAAAAAATCCAAAAGAAAGAGAGCTACGGTTAACCATTCCCAACACGCACACCTAACTGACTTTGAATTTTCAAAACCGATTCTCGTTTGTTTTCCTTTACTACACTTTCATAAAAAAATACCGATCGGATTCGGCAGTATCAGGAAACAGAATAGAGATCTACTTGTGACGATGATTGAGACTAAACTTTAATTGAGTTGAACCAGAGCAATAGCACGACGCGACAAACCGAATGGTTTCGTGCGACTGACCGCAGGACAAATAGCTCTTGTCACTCGCATGCGAGCGAGAATAAGTGTATGTGTGTACATGAGATCTGGTGTAAGAGTGTATGGATGTTTGTGAGGTATCCAGAAGGTAAATACAGTCCATTCAATACTTGAGAGCGTCCAGAAAATTGTAGAATAAATTTGAAACCACGCGAGCGATCATTAGCCGAAATATATTAGGTTTCTGAGTACCTCCGTAAAAATGTTGGTCACATCCTTTTTGAAGATCATGCATCCCTAATTGCAACCACTTCCGATACTTATACTTCTCCAACTATCTGTTTTTTCTTCCTTGGTAATGCTGAAGGAATCATGGAGTTCAAGGCAAGAGAAAACGGTAGACTTCGGGATGGTGCTATTTTAGAAAAATCGTATTTCGCTTTCGACGTAATGACCTTGGCTTTTAAACGCTTTAGTAGTATTATACCCATTTGGGGATTGTAGACATGAGAATGATATCATCATTCCAAGAGAAATGTATATTTTGTTGAAGAAATGTTAATCCTTTTTCTGTTTTCGGCCGTCGCATGCATTTTGCTCTGTGCGGGATTGTGCTAAGATCGAGATTTGAAGCTGAAATATATCTTATTTCGCATGGTTGATTTTCAGACCATATGCCTGAAACACTTTAGATTCCGTCAGATGGTAGTGCAGTACTTGCGATTAGCATTCGTCCATTCCATGCAAGCGGCAGTCGATCAGGATCAGTGACCGAATGGGAAGTTAAAATACAGGATAGTCTCGGACCTGACCACTTAAGAAATGGCAACGCTCACTGTAATACTTTATTGATTACCTGTATCTTACTTCCAAGTGCATTTATTATTTTATTTAAAGACCAATTTTCTCAGGGTTTTCGATAAGCACTATGTAAAAAAAATCTTTAATTATTCTTTCTGCAATAAATGTATAAGTTTGATTTCAATGAAATTCAGTGCTCAAATGACTATATATTTCCAACCAAAGTTTAGATTGCCTTAGCGATCAAACTGCCTTAACTTCCATCCTAGAATCTTCAAGTTTGTAAAGGATTGGTTGATTGGCTGATATAAAATCGATACTAAAATATAACGAAATGTTATTATAATATAACCGTATCTGAGAGATAAAAATGCAGATTTGTATGTGGAAATGAAAAATTCGCGATTAACATTATGAAGAGCAGCCAATTAATACTTACATTGTTGACGTAGGGTTTGGTTTGAGATTATGATGTAATGTTGCTTCCATAATTTCATTGAAGGACTGGTTCGACATATATCGAGCTAGTAGTAATTGTGAAGTACCCATATTATCCAAAGTCAAAGATTGTATTCTGGATATGTGAACGCCAAGATCTCTATGAATTCCGCTGCACTCAATGCACACGATTATACCAAAATTTGTGGAAAGCCATGTAACATCTATATTCGTAATAAAAAACATTTATGCATTATTATAGAAAAAGACCTACCAGTTACTGAATTAAAATCCAATTACTGGTTACTGGATTAAAATCCAGTAATTCGTTAAATATCTTTCGATTGGCAGATGAATACTCACCATTTTGCGAAGAACAATCGCAGCAGTGATCGTTTCCAGGAAGTCTCATAATGCAACGTATCACCGCTTGTTGAAGTTCAATTAGAGTAGGATTGCCCTGACCGGCTTCAGCTTTGCCACTGGCATCGAAAGCCCGAAGTAAAGCTCTTTCCTTACAATTCACGAGTACAGACATCCAGGCCCTCTGATCAGTCTCGTCTTCCGCTTGGAAATGATACGTTCTATTGTCTGTACGACCAAGAATATTACAGAAATCACGAATTAGATTCAGTGATGTTCATGTCCGCAATGGTTGTACGGATAATTACAAGTATCACTTGCAAAATAAAGAACAAAAACTATCTTTTTTTTTCTTCTTCCGGTAAATTTTAACAATACAAAGTTATGTTTCTAGTTTAAGCTGAGCGGCCGGTTTTTCATTTTTGTTTGTGTAGGTACTGCGGTCGAACGTGTGAAACAACTTCATAAAACTCTACACCCTTCCACTTCAATATTTAACATAAACATGTATTATAATACGTCTATACTAAGCGACGTGTTAAAATGTCTTTTCAAATTAACGCGTATTAGCTCATATTAACACAATTATAAAAGTATAACCAAATTTCCGATTCATGAACTCGTTTTTGGGGATAATCAAGCTAAAATTTCAAGCATGTAATTTTCATGTAAAACATAGCAGTGGCGTTAACTCTATAGCTTTTCTTTGTATTTGACGCCGAAGAGTCATCGCCTCTCTTGATAACGAGGGAAATTCAATTAAGAGTCATCATCACAAGCCGTAGCGTTAATATGACCAACCGGAAGATAGATACTAATCGGCTATAATCGGAATTGTTGAGTCACAGCACGGTCAACGGGCGGCAGTACATCTAGGGGCCTCTTGGACCTTGTCACTGCGCACGGCGGGTGCGCAAGCTTCCTCGGCACGAGAGCTCCGAGCTCAACTCCCGGCACCGGCGGCCATTAATTAATAGACAAGTTCTCTCGCGACGACATAGTCAAGTGCGCCCATGTTTCAATTATCGATACAATTCTATTCGGCCTTACAACCCGGATACGGACAAAATTTATCTCGAAACGGCTCGGTAAATTCCACAGTGTGATCTCAAACAATAACGGTATTTCTCTCGATTTGCTTCTGTGTAAGCGTGATATTAATGAAACGGTAATATTACTACCACGTGGCGCGGCTATCTGTGGCGTTGCAGCGCAGGTAAATCTCTTGTTCAGTCTCCCGGTTTTCACGGTTCTTCTCTAACGGACTTATTGAAGATACAAATGTTGTTAACATTTATTCAAAATATATATACTGTTTTTTTGTTGTTGTGTCGATTGAGTGCTTTTACATATCATTAAATTTCCACTGATCACAACCTCCTTGGTATTCTACTCCTCGGGCGGTGGGACTAATCCACATTTATATTTTGTATATGTATGCATACTCTGCAAGGAAGACCCAGCTGCAGCGGTTGGGGCAAAATAGAGAGAGAGCAAGGTAAACAGATGAAAGCAATGGAAGAAGGTATGCAGGATTACGCGCATGCGCGTTTTGTTCAAGATAAGGAATAGTTGCTATATACAGTAAGCTGTGAGCATACTCCATCAGAGAGTAAAATGAATAGGAAAATGTTGAATCAAGAAGATACGTATCATATTTTAGTTACGATAAGGCTAGGTGTCTGCTTTACCGATTGAAGCAGACATCCGACGAAACGGTGGAAATCGAAAAAATAAATAAAATTATATTGATATTATATTCAAACTCTTCTTTGTTTTTAATATATAACATTTAAATACTATATCCCTTTTACATTAGTCTGTCTCACTCCCCAAGAATTTAAAACATTACTATTTATTATACATTAATACGTACAAACGCTGGAAAAGACGTTTTACTTTTGTCACATGGACTAAGATGTACGCGCCTATTTTTTTTATTGTAAAATTCTACGAACGATTGTGAATTTTTGTTTTCTCATTCACCTCGATGTCTCAGAAAAAATTACCCATAGGAAGAAAATATGAAGATCTAGAAATCAATATAAAATATCAGTGCTTCTCATCACTTTCCAAGCTCATATGAGGTATACCTCGAAATTTGAAACAGACCAAAATCCTGACCCTCTCAGAATCGATCTAAATTTTATAAAATATTTGCGTAGTCAATGAGTATGTGTGATTTTTTTAGATTTCTATTCAAAAATATTTAGAAGTTACCAGTCGATATTTTCAGGTAACGTTTCTTTGTTAGTGCTACCTTAAACTTGTGTAAATGCCATCTTGGATCCGGATTAACCACCGGTTAACCGGTAAATAAATTCATGATGGCATTTACACAAGTTTTTCTACACTAACAAAGGATTATTATCGGGAATTGCAAAAAATAAAAAACATGATTCTAAAAAATTGAAAAACTGTAATACATACAACAATAAATTGTTACATATCATTAATTTCCGTTTTGACGTAACATCTTGCCACGAATAAACTTGATCTATTCTTACATATCCGACAGAAATTACTTACTAGGTCAATATTCAATACTAGATTTGGTGTATTTGATGAAGGGTGTAGTAAGTCTTTTTTCCTACTTTCACAGTCTGGGTTTGTATTCAAAGATGAACCACCTGAACTACTGAAGGACCGAATTTTCTGCGAATTGTTATAGAATAAATATATCTCATAAATCAACGTATGGAATAACATTTAAAAAGTACGCCTCTTATATGTCAACATAGCAAACAGGTTTTGCTGCCGTCTGAGAAAGGGGATCCTGTACGCCACTCTCTGCTGCCAGGGGAACAACCGACATAATGATCTGTATTTGACTGCGATGTTCCTATAAAATCTTATTTAGTAAGAGAAAAAATAAATTTAAAACAACGAACGTTATTTCGTGATATTTCAATAAGAATGCGTCACTCATCAATTATGTAAATAAACAATGGCCAGCCCATTCCGACAATATCGTTCGCATACGTTTTTTTTGGTGCAATTTCATGGTCATAGCAATGTGAAATTTAACAGTGATTTGAACTTGTTTACATATAGCCCATGGCCTCACAACGACCGTTTCGGTATTCTTAAGACGTTCGAGATAAAATCTCGTGACCTGCAATTTTGATAATGCATCTTGTTCGGAAACTCAGGTTGTTGGAGAGGTAGTGTGCCTACCCGAATGTTGTTGGTAGGATAGTGCAATTTCGAGATCGACTGCCGGTGCTGAATGTAATGAGCTGACCACTGAGCCCAGAACTGCTGGAATTTCTCCTGAATGAGCTGCCATCTAGAGATTTGCGATCGCCAGATCCTTCAGAGATGGTTCTGGAATGGTGGTGAGCGCTTTACCGATGAGAAAATATCCTGGTGTGAGAGCCGCGACATCCTAGATTTAAGAAGCCTCAATTTGAGTTAGCAGTGTAGTCAACTCCTCGTAGGTGAGAGCTGTTTCATCCACCGTGCGACGCAGGTGATGCTTTACGGACTTCATTGCTGCTTCCTACTTGCCATCCATGTCTGGCGCTGCTGGAGGGTTGAACCGCTATTGCACATGATCCTGAGATAGTGCCTTTGTGATGGTAAGATGAGCTAAAGAGCTTCAGGTGAATAGTCGATGTAGCTCCTTGTTAGCTCTGACGACATTCGTACCACAATCTGAGCAGAGAGCGCAAGGTATTCCCCGTCGAGCTGAGGAGCGCCGAAAAGCAGCTTGGAATCCATCGGTTGAGCAGTCACTTACGGCCTCCAGATGTGACGCCATAGTAGCCGTACACAGAAAGACACAAATCCAGCCTTTGTGTGTTTTGGGCCCCGCTCTCTCCATGTCTTAAGTGTGAGCAGACCTGCGTCGTCGACTGTAGTCTCTTTGAATGGCTGCGCAGGTGTAACTCGAGAGAGAGGTAGTTAATCCATTAGCTATTGAGCACGGATCCCCCTCTGTCGAGCAAACACTACACAGCGCAAGATGTGTGCCTTGACTGGAACTCTACCCCCAACAATCCAATGAACCTGTCGAACTTGCGTTAGGGTGAGCGTCTCTCCATGAAGCGTACGCCGATGAGCTTGGTCGATGATAGGCGATGAGAGACGAGATTGACGAGGCAAAATCGCTGGATGGTATCCTTCAAATGTGAGCGATGAATGTTTGAGCCACCCTCCTACTCGAATGACACCTTGTTAATCAAGGTAGGCTGTCAGCCTACTGAAGGGATGAAAGGTAGGCAACAATGCTCCTGATAGCAGCACCTTCAGCTCATGCGTGAAAAAAGCTGGTTGTGTTGCCTTGTTCCAGAATATCTTCGCCTTGTCGATCTCGTAAGCTGAGATGAGCGTGACTGGTGCTGAGTCGGGTATCTCCTTATACTGCGCTGTCACTCTAGAACAGAGAGCTGTGAGCCGATACAACTTGTTGGGTGAGGAATATCTGTACCCCAGATCCCAGTGATACTGCTTTGACGTAGCGACCACGAGTGAGGTCTTCCGGCACAGTCCGCTGGGTTTTAAACGCCCGAAACATGTCGCCAATATAGATCCACAGTAAGTTCCTGTATTTGAGTGACTCTGTTCCTGACATAGACCTTCCACCGTGATGGATACACCTTAATCCACATACGCATTACTGAAGAATCCGTCCACAGATAAGTAGCTGCAATGTTCGATTTAAGTGCGACTTGAACCCGTGAGAGGAGCTTGACTAAGAGCGACGGTACCGTGAGTTCCAACCGAGGTATGGTGAGCCTTTTGAGTGGTGCAATCTTGGTCTTTGAGTACACGAGTCACGTCACTTTTCTTATGGACGGTGAGCTTACAGTGTTGTATAACACTGCTGACATGGCTAGCTGAGAGGCGTCTGAAAATCCATTTAACCCCACTGTTGTGTAGCTCCATGAGTAGAACGAACGAGGAATCGCGATCCTGTTCAGGCAAGTGAAATCCTCCTTGATTGCTAGCCACCGCGATGAGACTTGAGATGGCCCTGTGATCGAATCGTCCCATCTGAGCTTGTGCAGCCAAAGCTCCTACAATAGCATTTTGGCACGTATCACAACTGGTGAGATGAACTAAAGTGGATCAAATATCTGAGTCACTTCGGACAAAATGGGACGCTTATGGAACTTACCCGGTGTTGAGCTGAACCTCGATGAGAATACGAACTGGTCTCCCTGTGGAAGCTATGTGAGTCCAAGTATTGTGATTGCGCAGTCGTCCAATGCAATCGTTGAGCACGATGATCCGGTAGCAGAGATGCAAGCCAGAACATCATAATCTGTTAAGTGCCATTTAGCGAGGGAAAATTCACCCACCACGCACTACTCCTTTAACTGTTGAGCAGTTTGACTGAGCTATTCCACTGTGTCTGCTCCTCCAAAAATACCATCTACATATCGGCCTTGCGTGGTGGATGGCACAGCAAGTGGGAATCTGACATATTCGTCTTTTACAAGCTGGATGAGTTTACCTGTCAGAAATGGTGCAGCTTTGGTGCCGTAGATGACCATTTTCATCCAATATGGCACCTTCTTGAGCTGATCATCGATCCACAGGACTCGTTGCAAATTACAATCCTCCTTATGTGCCAGGATCTGTCGGTACATCTTGTTGATGTCCGTGGCGAAGATGAATCGATGACGGCGAATCCAGATGAGCATGTCCGAGATGTTGAGCAGCAGGTTGGCGCCAGTGTGCATAATATCGTTCAATGAGCACCCAGTTGACGTTAGACTCGAGCCGTTGAACACCACCCTTAATTTTGCGGTGGTGCTCGCTGGCCTGAGAACTCCGTGACGAGGCAAATAGTACTGCACTCCGCCCGATGGCAGTACTGGCATCTTTTCCATACAGTCGAGCTGTTTATACTCTGCCATGAACCGATGATAGGGCTGCTTGAATTCGCTATCCTTCGAGTGCCGTTGTAAAACTCGAAAACAGTTATGAGCAGTTGAGAATGAGTTCCCCAAGAGCGTTGCTGGTGATTTGAGCGGAATCCCGACGATGAACCTCCCCGATGTGTCACGTCTATGCGTTCACCGAAAGTGATCTCCACACTCCTGTTCTTTTGGTGTGAGCGGGCTGTCAGTGTCGGTGGGTAATTCCTCCTGGACCCAGAACTTCGTGAGATCTTCTTACAGCTCTTGCTCCTCCTGATGGACTTGTGGTTGATGAGCTGAGCCGATGAGCGGTTGCGCTGAGTTGATTAGTCCAAGGTCCAGCCATGCAAACACTGACATTTAAGCGATCGGCATTAATGGTGAGCTTCTGATGATGTTAGATTTGATAGTCTGCTGATAAACATCAGCCCAGAAGATAATGTCGATCGACCGAGGGCGCAAAAACTCTGAGTCTGCCAATTTGCGTCCGGTAATGTGTAGCCAAGTCTGAGGTGATACTTCCACCGATGGTAGTATCACCGTCAATGTTTTGAGAATGTCAGCGTTTATGGTGACAACAGCAGCTGTCAGCAAAGAATGTAGAATAAGCTGAACCGAACCGCATGTTTGAGCTAATAATCTTGCCACTAATATCAAAGATCGAAATAGCAGCGTGCTGACGTGTGAGGTTGAGCTGACAGCAGAGGTTCTCTGCAGCGAAAGTTAATTCCGATCCTGGATCCACGAGCAGACAAACTTGATGAGCTGATACTGATGTCTTGATGAGTGCTAAAGCAGTTGTAAGTATTGTTAAGCTGACCTCGTTGAGTTGTCCCGTAGTATGGACGACTGCACCACTCCGTCAATGTGCTGTTGGTTGAGCTGACGTTCCCGGTGCCGACTGCCTAGAGCTGGATAACAACTCCTGGTGCAACATCGTGTGATACTTTGCACCACACTCCTTGCACTTCTTGATTAAGCGGCACGATGACACATTGTGCCTCCCCAGACAATTATAACATAACAGGCTTTTCTTGACCACCTTCCTACGTTCAGTGATGTTGCGTTCCTGGAACTCCAGACACATCATCACGTAATGGTGAAGTGAGCGGCAGCAGTTACAGGGATAGGGCTTGTCTGTCCACTCCCTTCGTGGTGGCACGTTCGCAGATGACTCCTGGACAGACACCTGATGAGCAGTCCCACGGCTGTTCAACGTTGCCGAGATCCCTAGGCACCGTGTCAGCCTCCGACACTGTCGCGATGACCTTCAACAACGACGTGGCGTCCCGCTCAGATGGTGTTGTGTTAGCGAAGATATTGTCCAGGCGTACCTGCATAAGGATACGCTTATTTTCGCTGTCAGTATGTCTACAATGGCTGGAAAGACTCTCCGGTGAGAGCTAATCCCGCGATGAGCTGCGCGGCACTGCCAGTTACACTACTTCGTAGGTAGTATAACATCTCGACACTGGTCAGTTGCTAGTAGCCAAGGATCAGCGACTGAAACAGATCCTGGAATGTCGGCCATTCTGAGTACTTGCTGTTAAACTGCGGCAGGTTGATTTTGGGAAGCTTAGCCTGCTTCTGAGATGTCTCTGCGGGTGCAAATAGAAGTTGCGCAGGCAACAGCCGGCTTCACAGTGAAGCTATTACCATTCTCACAGCCAGGGTGAGCTTGGTCTCCTCGAGATGTGTATTGTCGGTGAAGTATTCATGGTCGATGCAGGCTGCAGGCCACGTTACCTCGAAGTACTGATGTACTTTGAGGAATGCTTTGTGATGTTCATCGACCTGAGCCCACAACGAATCGAGCTTCTCGGTTGAAGTCTCTGCTGACTCCATTGGCAGCGCTTGGTATACCATCTTCATTGCCTCGATGCGGCTACGTTGAGACTGCGCATTGAACACGAGGTTGCTAGGCAGTCGTGCAGACGAGCATGAACGAGAACAATGTTAATGAGAAAAATATAAATAAATACTCTACAGAGCAGTACGATACCCCACGACGAAGATGTAGACCTGCGTCGAGCTGGCCAATGCATAGAGTCATCGGTGCGAAGCTGAGCTGGCTAGCCTTGCTACGAGTCCTACGAGGAGTTGAGTTGACAGAACGTCCTCCGATAAGATGAACTGGACTGCGAATTCTCAGACGAGGTGAGCTGGACTGCGAGTCCTTCGATGAGGTGATCTGGACGAGAGTGCGTCCACGCACTTGACGGTTGAGTACGATGGTGGTACACAAGCCGGCTCGAAGGACCAAATGTTCAAGAACTCAGGTTGCTGGCGAGGTAGTGGACTGTAATATATTGAATTGAAATAAAAAAGTGGTACACAGATGCTAAATAACTGTTGCATTTGCTTGCCCCACCTGCCAAATGTAGTGGACGATTTACACACAAAAAATACAAGAAAATATATAAAAAAATATAACGTAAATGCACACTAAATGGTAACAATTGAATGGTGAGCAGTACTTTACCACCACACGATTATATTAATCGGTAAGACGATTTGAGCTGAGCAGTCGCACACAGGCCACGCGGTGACGCAGATGACGAGAGTACGACACGATGAGACTAGATACTGATGTACCGATGAGTAGACATTTTAAACGATCACAGTGATTAAGATGATCGCGATGTAGCACTGTTCTGTGGCTGAGTAGCACGACGAGAACTTTGATGAGCACAATTGAAAATATGCACGCTTCACGAGATTACAGCTCAGCTGTTCAAAAGCTTTATGCAAGATGGCTGCTTATTTGAACGAACCGTTGTCAACAACGCCGTCGAGGAGCACGTGCGCGCAGCGGGCTGTTGCATGGCACGCTGACCCAGTGCGATTTTCATGCTCCTGTGAGGTGCTGCCGCTAAGCAGCAACAGCGAGCGATTGCCCACTCTAGCCTGCAGTGCTCAGATCAGCAATACACAGCAGAATGCTCAAACACTCTTAAACACATGTATTATCCATCAGTTAAGTCAGAAATTTGCCAAACACTTCCCGAAAATGAACATGTGATCGCTTGATTCTGAGCGCGAGGACGAGCAGCCTTATTCAAAGTCTCGAGACTACGTATCTAACAAATATCGGTTCTAATTAATTGAAATAACTAACGAAATTGCTTACGGAAGCAGTATTGACGAGTTTTTAGCTAAGGAACTCTGAAAAACATTCCGTCACGACCCGAGTTCGAATAAGGAACACCCAAAATTCAAAAAATCCAAATTTATGGGTAAGTATACCGCGCTCACAGCCTAGAACGCTATTGATATAATATCGTGACATAAACGTACAGGAAAGCGATTGAATATTAAAATCAGATGAAGAACGTTCATGAACTAATATAGATTCAATATTTTTTCGGTCTTTTCTATTTACTTGTTAAAATTGACAAAATAAAGTTTTCCGAAAAAAAAGGTTAAAGAAGAGAAAATAACCCCATCCATATAATTTCTGTTATAGCATTGGTTGCATATATAAATATAATTTTGTAAGTATTTCTACCAGTATTATAGAATATGTGTTGTACGAACAAATTTGTTGAAAAAGAGAAAAAATCTAATAAAATAAAGTCGTAAGCCAACAGTGATGCACTGGGAAATACCTACAACTAATAAGATCGAATCCTCGCTTGTCGTCTGGAACAAGTTTTATTTGACAGGTTAATAAATTGACTCGAGTCGGTGGCTTGTTCTCATCTGCGTGGCAAATGTCCAAGTAACCTTCGGCCTGAACCGCGCATCTCCTTTTCTGCCATACTCGGCGCATCTTTCCTTCGCTTTTCTTCAATAAATGACCTGAGCGTGTGACCCCGTGCTGCTTGTCGCCTTGCAGCTGATGAAGTGAGTAACCTCCGCTCGCATTCGCATTCAGCTATAAATAAAAGGAAGTTCAGAGTTTAGAAGCGATTTAGGTCGCTCACCTCAATTGGTCATGCTTGCGGTTTGGAATATTCAATTGCCAGCTGTTACATAAGTTATTTCTCGTTCACGTACTTCTTTGTCGCAGCCGGAACTTCTTAGTAAACTTCGTAACTCCGTTAAACGTCTTCGTTCCTCGTCCTGATTTTGGCGGATTTTTTGTAATTTCACACTGAGGTCGGTTACGTACGATCCAAAGTGTTCGATTGTTTTGAGGCCGTCTCGAAAGTAGCTGGACGAATTTTTTTAACATTGCATTTTTGTTTAGACAATATAAATGGCGAGCGTATGCTCGGAATTCTCAACATTTTTATTAAATTTCACTTGTTATGACATTTAAATAAAAAAGTTATATTATTTATGAATTTGATTTATTACATGGAGAAAATAGGGATGTGTCAACACAGCAACATTGCATTAAACTACCGACATTTCAGTCCATCTATTATTTGCTGAGTTGTCTAGGTAAAATGGGGACATCTTATTTAAATGGTGGCTTAGCGCGATTTATGGGTCCAACTGCAAATTGATACAGACAATCAAAAACTTAACGTACGTAAATTAGTTGAGTCTATTCACAACTGAACAAAGAATATGCTAAAAACTCTAACTGAAGGCTAACTAGAATAATTATAATTTCTGAGAGGCATGAAAAGTAGTCTTGCTCTGCTCGAAAGTAAACAAATCGCTACAGAAATAAGATTTTTCGATTTTTTACCGTTAACTTAGCTGCTAATTCGATGCATAAGTTTCCTGACAAAAACTTATTAACACGAAAAGATAACAATTTTCGGATGAAAGTAGAAACGTTTTACAAGGTTATTTTATTGTATCAAGTATAAAATAACAACACTGGCATCATTAAAAATATAAATTGCCAATATTGAGTTATGAATGTTTGTATATTTGAATTTCAATACCACTTTAATTTGAAATTTTTCTTAAATCGATCGGATCCATCAGGTATTCTACTTGAATGTGTTACTAATATTCCAATTCTGCACTGGAAAAACAATTTTCCAAAAAGGACTCTTTAAATATATTACTTTATACTGGATGAATACTAGTGATTATTCGGCGCTATGTAACCCATAATAAATGACAACTTTAGACATATATATTTAAAAAATCATATGGTCAACTTCTTTAAATTTGTAAGCGGATCGCTCATTCCAGACACTTATTTCTGAGGCGATTTTCGTTAATGAATTTTGAAAAAACTATTCAACCTACTAGGTAGAGGATTCGCATACATATTAAGGTACGTTTCAACAAACGTCACCATTTTTTCAAAAGTATTTTTATTAAATAGTTCATACGTTATACGTCAACGCACAGTTCCGGTTATGAATCACCCGTCGGATCAGGTGACTGCATTACAGCCGTCCTAGTTGTCTGAAACATGAACCAAATTTTGTTTAACTCTATAGGAGTATCTATAGTTATGGTCCGTACCAGAATTGAACATGTCCGAACATTATTGAGCAAATCGCAGCTGTTCAAAAATTGAGGTTCGATTTCTCGAAAAATTTTAAACTAAAAGAGGGGGCCGGAGGAGAAGTATCGAAACTACCAATATAATTCTGGTACAAACCATAGATATACACCTACTTTAAATGTGTGCACAGGGATCAGTCAATCGGTACAGTCAACGGTCACCCGATCCGAAAAATTTTGTTTTGGGAAAAATGCGCTCAAAGTTTTTCATGCAGTTTCATCTGATACGACAAAAGTTACGGTAGATGACGATTGATTTCAATGACTTACCTCTAATCGGCTAAACCAGGGCTATAAGGCAAACCTTCCTTAGCTTCGAAATAGTTCTGTAGGGCAGCTGTCTCTTCTCTGCTGGCAGTTATCCCTTCTTTAGATACGTCAGACGCTTCCTTATTAGATCGTTTGATGCGCTCCTTGTCGCTGATGCCTGCGTAGGTTTTCAATTTTGACCGATTTTCACTCCTATCACATTCATGATGTGCAGGATTTTATTAAGTCCTTCATCAAAAATAACGATGACCAAAGATTCGCAATGTCCACAGACTTTTTGCCACAGTGCAGATGGTTCGGAGCGAACGACCAAATTCCCGAATTCAAACTTTTATTGTTATTTTGAGTAAAAGCTTCCAGACATCGCTTCAATAATTTGTCTGACGGCATGTCCTCAAAAATGGGTCTGATGACTTGTAAAGCTGCATCGCTTAGTGGTGGTTTGCTCTGTATGAAAGTATCCAAATCCTGCAGTCTTCACTTTATGCCACTCACACCAGCTCTCAGAACCTTCAGGGCAACCATCGTGGTGTGATCGTCTGTCGATCTTTTATAGTCAAATGTGACCCATACAGCTTTCTTCATTTCTGGTACTATCCCTGCATTTTTTCGCATTGCCAAGCCATATTATATACCATAGTCAGTTTATTGATGGCATCATCTGTCAACTTCCCTGCTCCCTTTCCAACATTTATTATTTTTCTTGGTATTGTGTAATCTTCTACCCACACGTTTTTCTACATGTCACCGCCTCCACTTCCATTTTACCAGCAGATCCTTCATATTTCATTGCAAAGGGTGGTTAAATTTTAAGGGCCGATGTTGAATGTGAACCACACCTAAACGTCAAGTTTTTTTCTGCATTTCATTTGACATTTCTCAATTTGAGACTAGCTCAATTTGAACCATGGAAAGATACACAATCGAGCAACGCGTTAAAGTTATTCAGGCTTATTATGAAAATGGGCGTTCAAATCAAAATGCATATCGTGCATTTCGTGATTTTTTCGGTCAATTTAATCGTCCAAATGTGCGTACAATCGGAAAAATCGTGCAAAAATTTGAGCAAACCGGATCTGTAGGAGATACTAAAACACCAGTGCATGCTCGTACAGCTCGTACTGCAGAAAACTGCTGCTGTTCGCGATAGTGTGGCTGAAGAGCCGTCCACCTCAACTCGTCGTCGTGCCCAACAATTGCACCTCTCACGCTCGTCGTTGATGAACATTATGCATAAAGACTTGCATTTACACGCTTATAAGGTGCAATTGACTCAAGAACTAAAGCCTCTTGACCATTCCAAACGTCGTCAATGGTCAGAATGGTGGCAAGAAATGGCAACAGTGGATGATCAATTTTCGAAGAAAATCATCTTCAGTGATGAGGCACATTTTCACCTCAGTGGATTCGTCAATAAGCAGAATTGCCGCATTTGGGCGAATCATAATCCAAGAGTGATTGTCGAAAAACCAATGCACCCACAAAGAGTGACTGTTTGGTGCGGTTTATGGGCTGGCGGCATCATCGGGCCGTATTTTTTTCAAAATGAGGCCGGTCAGGCAGTTACTGTGAATGGTGTTTGCTATCGTGAGATGATAACGAACTTTTTATGGCCCGAATTGGAAGATATGGATGTGGGCGATATGTGGTTTCAACAGGACGGTGCCACTTGCCACACAGCCAACGAAACAATGGCTCTTTTGCGCGACAAATTCAATGGCCGTGTTATCTCACGTGGTGGCGATGTCAATTGGCCGCCAAGATCATGTGGTTTGACACCGTTGGACTTCTTTCTTTGGGGTTATTTGAAAGAAAAGGTGTACGTCGATGAGCCAGCAACAATTCAAGAGCTAAAGGATGAGATAATTCGGCACATTAACGGCATAGAACCTCAATTATGCCTAAGCGTCATCGAAAATTTGGACCATCGGATGGAGGTGTGCCGCCGAGGTCGCGGCGGCCATTTGGCCGATATTTTGTTCCATACATAATTGAACCATACCATATTATCATAATAAAAAGAATTGACAATAATTTCCTAAATAATTTGTGTTTTATTCAAAATCAACATCGGCCCTTGAAATTTAACCACCCTTTACATTCATCATCGTGACTACTCTCCCTAGTTTCGGACTCCACGAAGCGAGATTTCTTTTCGAATAGACGTTTGGCAAAGACTGGATTTCATAAATGGATCGATGACTTTATTGGAGTATGCTGTTCGAGAATGTACGGGGATTCTGCTGCACGTTGCTGGATTGCGTACTGCAGGCTAGCATAGATAACCGCTCGCTATGCATAGCGGTAGCACATCACAGGCGTGAAAATTCACTGGGTCAGCGTGCCAAGAAGCGTCGTTAAGACAACGGCTGCTTCGAAAAGGACAGACATCTTGCGATTTTCGCTTGCACTGCTCAGACTTCACCTCGTGATTCGTGTTCGATTTACTCAATTTTGTGCATCTAAAAGTTCTCATCGTTCAACTCTGCCGCCCAACAATGTTACATCACTTTCGATCTAGATCATCACTGTATTTACAGGCATCGACTCATCAGTACATCAGCATCGAGGCTCTTTGTGTCGTGCACTCTGCATCAGCTTCACCGCGTGGTCAGCGTGCGACAGCACTTCTTAACACATCTCACCGATTAATATAATCATGTGCGGTAATAAAAGCTCATTTATTCTATTGTCTCCATTTTTGCGCTTATTTTCGTATATTTTTTTACATTTTTATGAGTTTTTTGTATGTATTTTCTCCCATTGCACTTGACGGTGGGTAATAAACGCCACTGTTAAATTACATCTGTGTACTGCTTTTAATTATTCCTTCGAAATATAACAGTCCGCTTACTCTCCATCATACTGAATTCTCGAATATTTTGTCCTTCGAGCCGGATAAGTCGTACCTGCACCGTGCTCACTCGTCAATCGCGTGGACACGCTCTCGTGCAGCTCACGTCGTCGGAGGACGTTTTACCGGAGTACCTCATCGGAGGACGTTCATCCAGCTCACTTCGTCGGAGGACGATCCAACAGCTCAACGTAGTCTAGTACTCGCATCAAGGCTCGCCAGCTCAGCTCCGCACCTCAAATTCTGAACATCTACCGGCTCGTCACAGCTCTACATCTGCAGTTTGAGCATCATGACAGATAAGAACAAACCAACTCAATTCAGTGATGGGATCGAGCCAGCTTCTGGTAAGAAGCTGTTGGTGCCACCGCCTACCACCGATGCAGAAACTTCAAGTTCGAGTCCTCGCTCAAGCCCACCTACTCGACTACCGAGCGAGCTAGTTTTTAAAGCGCGATCGCACCGAAGTCGCATCGATGCCATTGAGCTGGTGTACCAGGCACTGCCGAAGGACTCCACAAGTACATCATATGAGGAGCTCGATTCGTTGTGAGCGCAGGTCGATCAGCACCACAAGGCTTTCGTGAAGGTACACCAGTACTTTGAGGTGACAAGGCCTGTTGCGTTCATCGAACACGAATACTTCAGGGACACGCACCTCGAAGAAGCGAAGCTCACTCTCACTGTTAGGTTGGCGAGCAAAACCAGCTCAAAAACAAGCTAAGCTGCCAAACATAAACTTGCGTCCATTCTCTGGCAAATATGCGGAGTGGCCAGCTTTTCGTGACATGTTTCAATCGCTCATTCTTGGACATCAACAACTGATCAGTATCGAAATGCAACACTCTATGCAAGGTAGTGTTACGGGCAGTGCTGCGTAGCTCATCGCTGGATTGGCGCTGACTGGAGGGTCCCTTCAACCGTCGTGAGACATCCTAACCACAAGGTTCGACAACAGGTGTCTCCTTATGCAGGAGCGCCTTGATAGCATCTTAGCCATCACTACACCCTTTGAGCGAGGTGCCACTTCATTGTCTGAGATGATCGCGACAGTGTCGGAGGTAGACACTGTGCTCAGAGGTCCCAGCAGCGTCGACAAGCTTTAAGATTGTGTACTGGTGTGCCACTTGGCAAGGAAGCTAGACAGGCTGACACGAGGAGCATGGGAGATGTCATAGGGATCAGCCCAGGAATTTCCATCCTTTAATGACTTCAAGTAATTCATCGCGCTTAGAGTCAGAGCTCTCGCATGGACTAAGGCGACGCCGAGCCAATCTTGCACCGAGGCCCAAGCCTCTTCATCGAAGTCAGTAGCCAACTCATGAAAGGGGTCAGCACGACGCGGGGCTGTTCACCACGCATCAGCCCAAGGGGCATCTACAAAGCCACGCCGCGGAGGGCGTGAACTGAGAGAATATATCCATGTGATTGCCGCCGCTCACTCGATGACAATATGGTGATGTACGCACAACATCAACAAGCGTGGGAAGGTGGTTGAAAAGACCAGGCTCTGCCATAATTGCCTGGGACGGCACAATGTGTCGTCTTGTCGCTCAACGAGGGAGTGTAAGGAATGTGGTGTTTAGCATCAGACCATGCTGCACCAGGAGTCAGCAACTAGCTCCAGGCAGTCAGCACCGGGTATGTCAGCGCAACCTGCAGCTCATTGAAGGGGTGGTGCAGTCATCTATAATTCGGGACAGCTCAACCAGGTCACCTCAACATTATTAGCAATTGCTGTAGCCCTTATCAAAACCTCAGTATCGGCTCATCAAGTTTGTCTGCTCATAGATCCAGGTTCAGAACTAACTTTCATAGCAGAAAAGCTCTGCAGTTAACTCAATCTCACACGTAAGCACGTATCTATTCCGATCTTTGGTATTGGTGGCAAGCGATCAACTCAAACAAGCGGCTTAATTCAGCTCACTCTACATTCTTTTTACACAGCCGCTATTGTCACCATGAACGCTCACATCCTTTGACATTGACGGTGATATTACCATTAGTGGGAGTACCAGCTCAAACTTGGCCACACATCAACAAGCTCAAACTGGCAGACTCAGAGGTTCTGCGCCCTGAGTGAATCGACATCATCATCGGGACTGATGTTTATGGGCAATTCATCAAGCGTAACATCATCAGGAGCTCACCATCAATACCGATCGCTTAGTTGTCAGTGTTCGGATGGCTGGTGCTTGGACCAATCAATTCAGCGCAACCGCTCGTCGGTTCAACTCATCATGCTCAAGTTTATCAAGTGTAGCAAACGCTACAAGAATCTCTCATGAAGTTCTGGATCCAAGAGGAACTACCAACCGATGCTGACAGCCCGCTCACACCAGAAGAACAAGAGTGTGAAGATCACTACCAGTCAATGCATAGGAGTGACGCATCCGGGAGGTACATCGTTAGGATCCTGCTGAAATCACTAGCAACGCTCTTGGGGAACTCATTTTCGACTGCTCATCACTGTCTGTTTCGAGTTTTAAAATGGCACTCGAAGGATGGTGAATTTAAGCAGCACTATCAGCAATTCATGGCCGAATATGAACAGCTCGGCTTTATGGGCAAGACGCCAGTATTACCAACAAGTGCAGTGCATTACTATCTGCCTCATCATGAAGTTCTGAAGCCAGAGAGGACCACCACGAAGTTGAGAGTGGTGTTGAACGGCTCAAGTCCAACATCAACTAGACTCTCATTGAACGACATTATGCACACTGGCGCCAACCTGCTGCTTAACATCTCGGACGTGCTCATCAGGATTCATCATCATCGACACGTCTTCACCACGGAAATCACCAAAATTCACCGACAGGTTCTAGTACACAAAAAGGATTGCAATTTGCAACGAGTACTATGGATCGATGATCAGCTCAAGGAGGTGCTATACCGGCTGAAGACAGTCACATACGGCACAAAAGTTGCACCTTTTCTAGCAGTTCCAGCACTCATCCAGCTCATAGAAGACGAAGGTGTCAGATTTCCTGTTGCTGTGCCATCCATCACGCATGGCCGATGTGTGGATGACATTTTTGGAGGAGTAGATACGTTGGAACAGCTCAACGAGATTGCTTATCAGCTAAAAGAGTTGTGCAATGCGGGCGGATTTTCGCTCGCCAAATGGCACTCAACGGATTCCGATGGTCTGGCTAGCGTGTCTGCTACCGGATCGTCATACTCAGCAATTACATTGGACGACTGCGTAACCACAATATTTGAACTTACATGGCTTCCACAGAAAGACCAGTTCGTGTTCTCATCGAGGTTCAGCTCAATACCTGCTAAATTTAATACGCGTCTTATTTTGTCTGGAGTGACTCTGATATTTGATCCACTCGGGTTCATCTCATCAGTTGTGATACGTGCAGAAATGCTATTTCCGGACCTTTGGTTGCACAAGCTCAGCCAGGTTGCACAAGACAGCATCTCAATTCCTCCTTAGCTCAACTCATTCAACAGTGCGAGTTATTCAACAGTGGATTTACATGGATTCTCAGACGCTTCTCAGCTAGTAATGTTGGCAGTTTGCATAGAATATGTATAGCCATATGTTGGCTCTCGAAAACTACGGCTGCACCGTTCAAAACGCTCACCATACCCCGGTTGAAACTCACAACAGTGCTGCTCTTAGCCAAGCTCATCTGAAGGACTCAAGCCACACTCAAGTTGAACATTGTATCTGCTCATCTGTGGACGGGTTCATTAGTCACGCTCATGTAGATCAAAGCTCATCCGTGGCGCAGAAACGATTATGTCAGGAACAGAGTCACTCAGATACAGGAACTTACTGTAAGTGCTCATTGGAGACATGTTCCTGGCGTTTCTAATCCAGCGGACTGTGCTTCCAGAGGCATAACTACAGAAGAGCTCATCAGCTGTTGTGGACGGGGCCACCATAGATCAATCAACCAGTAGAACATGGCCTGCCCAGCCTGCGTTGGCCGAGAGTCGAGGTGTATCGGAGTCTCGGCTAGGGGTAGCACTAGTGGTGACTACGCCAAAGCAGGAATATCATTGGGATCTGATGCACAGGTATTATTCTCTCAACAAATTATATCGGCTCACTGCTATCTGTTCTAGAGTGATAGCACGGTTAAAGGGATACCTGGCTCGACACCAGTTACGCTCATCTCAGCGCGCGAGATCGACGAATGAAAGATCTTCTGTATCAAGGTAACTCAAGCAGCTTTCTTCTCACACAAGCTCAAGGTGCTACAATCTAGAATGTTGCTGCCAAACTCTCATCCCTTCAGTAGGCTGATAACCTACCTCGATAAGTACGGTGTTATTCGGGTGGGAGGGCAGCTCAAGCTCGGGTGGGAGTTATCGCTCACGTTCGAAGCATGCCTTCCAGCGATTTTGTTTCGCCTCTCATCGCTCGTCATCCAAGCTAAGCAGCGCATGTTTAGTGGAGGTACTCAGCTCGCTTTAGCACAAGTTCGACAAGCTCACTGGATTGTAGGGGGTAGAGCTCCAGTCAAGGCTCACATCTTGCGCTATGTAGTGTGTGCTCGACAGAGAGGTATCCGCGCTTAACAACTAATGGGTCAATTACCTCTCTCGAGTTACACCTGCACAGCCGTTCATAGGGACTGGAGTCGACTACGCAGGTCCGCTCACACTCAAGGCATAAAGAGGGCGGGGGGCTAAGATACACAAAGGCTGGATTTGCATCTTCGTGTGTATGGCCATGACGACACGACTGGAAGCCGTAACTGAGTGCTCAACCGATGGATTCCGCGCTGCTTTCCGGCACTTCTCAGCTTGATGAGGAATGCCTCGCTCTCTCTGCTCAGATTGTGGTACGAATTTCGTCGAAGCTATCCAAGGAGCTGCGTCGACTATTCACCTGAAGGTCATCAGATCAATTCATTATTTCAAAGGCACTCTCTCAGGATCACGTGCAATGGCAGTTCAACCCTCCAGCAGTGCTACACATGGGTGACAAGTGGGAAGCAGCAGTGAAGTCCATAAAATATAATCTCCGTCCTACCGTCGATGAAACAGCTCTCACTTACGAGGAGTTGACGACGCTGCTGGCACAAATTGGGGCTGTTCTGAAATCAAGGCCTCTTGAACCACTCAGCGACGATGCTGGGGATGTCTCAGCTCTGACACCAAGGCATTTTCTCATTGGTAAAGCGATTACCACCGTTCCAGAACCATCTCTGAAGGATCTGGCGCTCTCAAAGCTCTCTCGATAGCAGCTAATACAATAGAAATTCCAGAATTTCTGGGCTCGGTGGTCAGCTCATTATCTTCAGCGGCAGCAGTCGGTCTCAAAATTGCATCATCCTACCAACAATATCCAGGTAGGCTCACTTGTTCTACTCGCGGATGGACGCTTTCCACCGTGCAAGTGGCCATTTGCACGGGTCATGGTACTTAATTCTGGCAGTGACAGGTTCACAAGGGTGGTGACTATCGAGACTACTACTGCAACATTCACTCGGTCCATCTCAAAGCTTGCAGTGCTGCTAGTCCCCTCAGCCGAATACCACGTTGAGAAAAATCAGCAACCACATAGCTGATTGTGGGTGGAATGGTTGAGAATGCACAGGCATTCTGCTGCACGTTGCTGGACTGCGCACTGCGGGCTAGCATAGACAACCGCTCGCTGTGGCTGCATAGCGGCAGTACCTCACGGGCCTGAAAATTCACTGGGTCAACGTGCTAAGCAACAGGTTGCTGCGCACACGCGCACTTCGGAAGCGACGTTGAGACAACGGCTGCTTCGAAAAGGACAGACATCTTGCTATTTTCTCTTGCGCTGCTCAGACTTCACCTCGTGAATCGTATTCGATTCATTGAATTCTGTGCATCTAAAAGTTCTCATCGTTTAACTCTGCCGCCCAACAGTGTTACATCACCTTCCATCCAGATCATCATCACTGTATTTACAGGCATCGGCTCATATGTGCATCAGCATCGAGACTCTTCGTGCCGCGCACTCTGCGTCTGCTTCACCGCGTGGCAAGCATGCGACAGCACTACTCAATACATCTTACCGATTTATAGAATCGTGTACAGTAATAAAAGCTCACCTATTTTATTATACCCATTTTTGTGCTCATTTTCGTATATTTTTTGACATATTTTACGTGTTTTTTTTTATATGTATTTTCTCCCACTGCACTTGACAGGTGGGCAATAAACGCCACTGATAAATTACATTTGTATACTGCTTTTAATTATTCTTTCGATATATTACAGTCCGCTTGCTGTCCATTATATTGAATTCTCAAACAGCTCCAATGAGCGTGGTAACGCCAAACAGAGAGCCTCTCTTTTCCACGTGCCATCTCCGGATATCATCAATTCCGATGGAGGATTACCGTGTTAAGCAAATTTTCATCCTCCATCCACGAAAGAAAAATTCCCGTATCGATGCCATAAACATTTTGGAATATAGTGATGAAAGTCCGAATTCATTACCGTACCGTATAATAATAAAACTTAATTGGCGATGGACTATTCCGACAAGACGGGAGCGATGACAGCACTCACAAGGCAGTCTGGTGTCAGCTGACGCTTGTGGCACATTACCCAGTCCACTTACAGTGTACCCTTTTCTGGTTGACCTTTGACTTCAAGTGCAATGTGAGCTGGTAATTTCTTTCGCTTGGTTCCGGCGATGAATCGTCCTTTGCGTCAAGACTGCTCACTCGTCAATTGCCACTTTAGCCTCGATATTTCAATTACGAAGGTTGTCATGTTGGCCGCATAACATTAAAAAAGAATGAAAACTAAAACCTTGCAACTTGCTTACTCTTAATGTTATATTTTTCACAACCTACTACTGTGAGAACATCAATTTTGGGTTCCTCATAGTTTTTCCTAGGGATAAATGGAAAATAACGAGGAAGCAATGCGCAAAGTTCTGCTTTGCAACTATTTTTTTATCTTCAAGGGGCAGTTCTTATACATTTTTAAAATCCATGAATTCGGAGTCTTCAAAGATGAAGAGGACGTCGAAAAAGGCAACGGAATTAGCTTAGGCTTTCAGCGTCAAAAATAGTTTTGATAACAATTTATATTATAATGTGAAAAATTGTAATCGTCACGAAATCTAAACCCCTCAACTGATTCTCACCAAATGAAATACGAAATATTGCGTGATATTAGTTCACTCCTATATACATTTTTAGCGAAATAACTGGAAATTTGCGCGGGCTACAACGCGAACACACATTTCCCGGAAAATACAAAATGTAATGAAATCTGAACAGCTGTTTAAATTATTGCGTAAATAATAAAAAAACAAAGAAACATACATTTTAGTTAATTTGATAAAACCGTCCTCAAGTATGTAAAATTGCCTCTTGTTAGTCAACACACTCTCTCCAATAAAAAATTATAAGCAAAAGTGCTGTCATCACTCATATATACTTTAATATTACTGTAAGCTATAATATAAAGATAGTTTTTGATCTGAGACTAATATTAATTAAACATTTTTATGTGTACATTGATTGTACACAGAGATGGTATTACTACTGGCAACGTAGCGTGTTCAATTTACGTTTTCGTAACATACCTAAGCTCTATCATGATTATGTTAGTCTCTCAGTATGGGCAACAATAGATTGGGTCAACGCGTGACGTTGACACCGATCATACGATGCCGCCATACTTGTGAAATGAATAGAAGTATATCGATTTAAATATGTTCTCAATAGCATGTAATTTTTAAATGTATGCACTTCTGTGCATATGGTCTGTCACGACCATATGTCAGTTTTGTCATATGGATGTTGTATACCACGTGTAAGAATTGAAAGTTCGTCAACTGTCTTGCTCGGATCATCGATAAAAGACCTTTAAATTAGACTGACACAAAATATCCCAACTAAACATAATATTTCAGAACTTTATCAACAACAATTTTACCGTGGAAAGTCTATTTTGAAAGAACCTTACGGTGCAGGGAGTGGGAAACCCAATAGCATAAAATGCGTCGAGTGAGAACGAGATTAAGAAGGGCTGAGCCTTCTAGAGGCTCGGAGGGGAAATACCTGAGCTGTCCGAATTTACCGAGAACAAAAGCAACGTTCACGACGCAACCTGAAGGCTTACTAACGCCATCAGCAGTGCATTTACCACCGTGCAAAGGGAAGGAACAGACGTCGAGCGACGCGAAGCAGGACCACCAGGGAAGGCCCCTGGCATGTCCACACAAACGCCGACGTACCCTACCTTCAAACTAGTACAATATGTAAAACAGCGGGTTACAGGTATGGTTACGCCTGACCAAAAACAAATGGAGAAGGAAATTAAGAGGAAAAAACGCTCTCCACCATCGGCCGAAGCCAAGGTGGAAAAAAAGTGAAAGCAATACTGAGATTCCTCTGGCTCCCAACGAGAATAGGAAATTGAAGCAAAACCACAATATCACGAAGTACGCAGCCGGAAACCACGTGGTTTCGACGCAGGCGAAGTACACATCGGCTGGGCGGTATATCACGGCCCATCAAGTGCTACAAATGCTAGCAGTATGTCCACCTACTGCGAAACTGCCGAAGCGACGTAGCCTGCCACAAGATTAATTGCACTGACGACACACACTGCGTGCTTTATGATAAGAAAGGCAGTAAAGCGTGCGGGCACATAGCTGGAAGCTCTAGGTACCTAGCCTATACACAAGCACTCCAGGCGCTCATCCGAAAGAGAAAATATGATTTTTCCAGCTAAATATTAAGCACTGCGAAGCAGCACGAGATTTGCGAATGCGTCCAGTGCAAGAGCTGAGACTGGACATTATAATCCTATCCGAGTCATACAAAAGCCTAAACAGATTACCCTGGAAATCTGTTGCGACAGGCAAGGCTGCAATCTGATCCTGCAAAAACTGTCATTTCCAAGAGAAGATGGAAAAATCTTATTCGGGTCTTGTGTAGGCCAAGATGAGCGGCATACACATATATAGCTGCTATGCTCCGCCTAGCTTGCACATCGAGGAATTCGAGGATCTCCTGGACAGGCTCGTTAGAGATGCCCGGGAGCGGAGTCCTGTCGTAATACTTGGCGATATTAATGCTTAGGCAGTGAACTGGGATAGTGTGAGGATGGACAGGAGAGGGAAAGCCCCACCCCCCCTGGACCCTCGACGCGGTATAGATTGTTCACCTTGTTGTGAGCATCGTTGAGGAAGCAATACGAGGAACGCGATGGAAAAGGGGAGGGGGCACTGATTAGTCGCTCCCCTTGTCTTATGAAAATTCACCAAAACAGTAGAAAACCAATAGTCTCAAGGAACTTGCAAGTTGAAGGTAAAAGCGTCGATCCTTGCAACTCATAGCATGCCTCTCGTTTTCTCCGGTATAGCGACGGGCTTGACTAACTCAGCTGCGTCCACGAATACCTGGTCGCTGGCAAGTACCGTACCACCGGGCAAATATTGGGTCTGGGAAAAAGTTCGTGGCGTTTTTCCCGATAGATGGGATCAATTGCAAATAAGTCAGGAAACACAGATCGCAGCGACACCACTAAACGCTCGTTGGAAAGGTGACACTTCGAGCGTTGCTTTGAGTGTATAAACATCGAAATCGGTGCAGTGGTTGGAAAGTTGTTTGCGTTTGAAAATCCAGAAAAGTAATGAAAAATTGCGGTATATTTTGCAATATTATTACGACAAAGGGAAGAACGCTGCGCAGGCTTGTGAAAAAATTCGTGCTGTATACGGTGAAGGTACTTTATCAAAATCTGCTGCGCGGAAATGGTTCGCTCGCTGTCGTTCTGGTAATTTTTATGTGAAAGATGAGTCACGCTCTGGTTATCCAATCACTGAAAAAGCTAAATAATTTTTTTTTAAAGTCCAGCAATATAAGCATATCAGCAGTGTCGATATTGGTATCGCGCTAGGCATTGACCACAAAACTGTTTTGAACCATTTACACAAAGCTGGCTACAAAAAGAAGCTCGATGTATGGGTTCCTCATGAGTTGAGCGCGAAAAACATGATAGACCGAATTAACATTTGCGATGCGCTGCTGAAACGCAATGAAATCGAGCCATTTCTGAAACGTGTCATGACCGGTGATGAAAAATGGATCACGTACGACAATCGGAAGCGTCAAAGATCGTGGACAAGGGATGGTGAGCCGTCACAAGCGTTCGCGAAGCCAGTGTGAAGCTGTGTGTGTGGTGGGACTGGAAGGGAATCGGCCACCATGAGCTACTTCCAGTTGGTCAGACGATTGATTCTCAACTCTACTGTGGACAACTAAAGAAATTACGCCGAGCAATTGAAAGAAAACGGGCCGAATTGATAATACGAAAGGTGTTGTCTTGCATCGTGACAACGGCCGACCACACACTTCTTTGATGACGCGTCAAAAATTGCGAGAGCTTGGTTGGAAAGTTTTGATGCATCCACCGTATAGTTCAGACATAGCACCTTCTGACTATTTCTTATTTCGATCTTTGCAAAACTCTCCTAATGGAATTCAGCTGCTTTCAAAAGAAGCCTGTGAAAACCACTTGATTCCGTTTTTCAACCAGAAACCATGGAAGTTCTTCACCGATGGCATCATGGCTCTACCCGGAAAATGGCGAAACATTGTCGATAATAATGGAGCATATTTAGTTTGAATAAATTTATTTTCACACTATAAGAAAACCAGTTGAATTTTACTAAAAAACGCCACGAACTTTTTCCCAGACCCAATACATCTTATGCGCGCCAAATGACAATATATGCCCAAAGCCTGACTACCTGAGCTGTGAGCGGGCGAGCGTGCCCGTCCTCGATACGCACAGTCCTCCAGGATAATTTATAATAGAACAAGGATAGCAAATATTAACAGCAAATTTTTATGGGTTTCGCCGAGCAATAGTATAAACTAAAGTCCAAAAAATATGGTCGCAGGATATCGCCGGATTTGCAACTAAACCCATATATTGAATAAATATTCATTTCGAAATTTAGCATTTCGAACAGACTATTATTTTGAAAGTTTATTTAGACTAAAGCATTTTACACACCTCCAGGAATAGTATTCACTTTACAGTATCCAAATATCTTTCACGGATGAAAAATGACTAACACTCAAGCGTTGGTTATAGTTACGTTATGATTTGAGGGTATGAAAGATGGGGACTTGGGAATAACGAAATTCAATGGAGAATTTATTCTTTCATGAATGTCGATCCTGCATTCGAAAATCAATTTTATTCTTTTCGGCCAGATTTTCGTTCTAATTATCCACTGTAAACGCCGCCGTAATTCCCCGCCTTAAAATTCAAATGTACACAAGATATGTTTAGTTACAGTTGAATTATATTGCATGAAATTTTGTCATTTTACATACAGGCAAAAAAATATGCAGGCAAAATATTGGTAAACCAGTCATACGGTTGAAAGATGAGGGTTCGATTTAAGGGGTTATGCCACTCTAGAATTTTCGAAAAATCGATTTTTTTTTAATGGTCCCTTAGGACCTCAAAAATGGTGTCCCTAAAGATTATGGCCGGGAAACATCTCTAAGTACTCGGTTTTCGACTTTTAGTACAAGGCCACCTGGTCGGCAGCGAGTTCCTTTTGTGATACTTCTGTGGACTTTTCTCGATACTTCTGTGAACTTTCATTTCTTTTTCCCTGTGTAATTATTGATTTGTTTTTACAATGAGTGACAAAGTGGTGTACAGTGGGAGGAAAGGAGGAAAAACGGCATCTGGCTACAGCAAGAGGGAAAAGACAATTATTCATGATTTTCTACTAGTCAAAACTTCAAACGCGTTTATCTCAAAACTGCATTTTTCAAGTTGGCCGGAATCATAACTCAGACAATTTTCAACCGATTCACTTGACATTTTGAATATATCTTTTTAAATACATTGTCTATGGAAGTACGTAGGATTTTTTTTTATATTGCATAGTTCATTTGTTATTAACAATTTTCTGTCGATTTTTTTGGCAAGTTTTCCACTTTTCACTTTAGAAGTGCGCCATTTGGTCAAAAACTAATTGTTTGAGAATGCTTGAGCACTCTGCTACGCCTTGCAGGACTGCGCACTGCAGGCTAGCGCGGGCAACTGTTTGCTGTTGCTACTTAGCGGCAGCATCTCTCAGAAGCAGAATACTCGCACTGGGTCTGCGTGCTAAGGAACAGGTCGCTACGCGCACGCGCTGTACGATTGCTTGACTAGACAACGGCTGCTTTGTATAACGTAGGCATATTGCGTTTTGCTCTTGCACGGTTTTTCATCGCCACCGTAATTCGTGCATGCTCATCATAGTTCTGTGCATCTAAATAAGTCTCACCGATCAACTCTGCCGACCTACAGTCTCTACAAACTCAGCCATCATATCAGCATTGATATATTGACGTCGGTAACCAGTACATCAACATATTGGCTCATCGTGTCATGCACCCGGCGTCAGCTTCACCGCGAGGCCCGATCGTGACAGCACATCTCATCAAATTACACCGATTAATATAATCGTGTGTGGTAACTGGCTCACCGAAATTTATTCAATCTTTTTTACGCTTATTTTCTTATATTCTTTTCTACATTTCACTTGCATTATTTGTGTTTTCGTCCACAGCAGTTGACAGGTAGAGCCATAGATGCCACTGTAAACTACATCTGTGTACTGCGTTTTAAGTCACCTTCTACAATTTTACAGTCCACTTATATCCAACATCTGAATTCTCGAACATCAATTGAAACGTTTCGCGATTTGAACACTTCTTTCTCATACGGTTACGGTGCGCGAGGGTTCGTTTATGGTGTAAAATCGCGTTAAGTTTGAGTTTTATTCCGAGTGTTCTCCACAGTGATCGTGAGGAGATGTAGTTTGCTCGAAACTAGTTCGTGCACTGGGCTGGAGGGAGCGAGAGGATCCTTGGAAGTTTTTAGATATGCAATCAATACTAGGTTGTTATTAGTAATTTTTATTGTTTTTGTTGGTCAGACCTCAGTTTAGGTTTATTTTTCGTCGCATTTGTCCATGACAGACATGCGGTTTCGTTTACCCTTTCATCATTGGTCTTTTCTTTTTGTTTGGGTAATTCTTTTCTTTATTTGTACTGGGCGGAAGGCCCGTGATTGCTAGAGAAGCTGTTGTTTGAATGTTAGTGCAACTAAGGTAGGGAGGATGGTATGTGGAACGATCTCGTTGTTCTTCTGTACTCACGCTCGCTTTACATTCGGTACTTAACGTCTACCTATGAGGAATCTTTTCCAATTCCTATTCTGTTGGTTTCGACTCTAATATTCGTACAGTGATAAGGCATCACTGGTACGGAGCTTGACACTCAATTCATCAATTTCAAGGGGGTCGCGGCTGCTTAGTACGCGATTTTTATTATTCTACGTATGTGGAATTTAAGAAATCCCATGTATAATCAGGTTTGACTTTATAATTCATAAAGTGATGAGATATCAGCTTTATGGAGCTCAACACTCAATTTATCAAGTTGTTTAAGGGGTCGCGTTCGCTAGTACGCGTGTTTGTTTATCCTACGTATGTGGAATATATGAGATTCCAGTTCAAATCAGGGTTTTGACTTTATAATTCATAAAGTGGTTAGATATCAGCTTTATGGAGCTCAACACTCAATTTGTCTAGTTTTAAGGGTTTCGTGTTTGCTAGTACACGATTTTTCTATTCTACGTATGTGGAATTTTAAGATTCCATTTCAAATCAGGTTTTTGACTTTATAATTCATAAAGTGATTAGATATCAGCTTTATGGAGCTCAACACTCAATTTATCTAGTTTTAAGGGTTTCGCGTTCGCTAGTACACGATTTTTCTATTCTACGTATGTGGAATTTTAAGATTCCATTTCAAATCCGGTGTTTGACTTTATAATTCATAAAGTGATGAGATATCAGCTTTATGGAGCTCAACACTCAATTTATCAAGTTGTTTAAGGGTTTCGAATCTGGTATAATTTTGATGTTAATTGATCTCTATTAGGATAGGGTTCAGACTCCTGTTGGCCACTCGTGGGTATCTCTATTTAAAAGAGGGGGGGCCTAGTCGCAGGCTTGGTCCTCATACGGGGCGTTCCTTCGTACTTCATGAGATGTACTGGTTCGCCTTATTTTAATCATTGGACGTTAGCTGGTGTTGTGCTATTTCGAATGTTTTTGTTTCGTACTGCTCGTTTGCGGACTTGCCTCTCGAGGCTCCGCCCTCCTGATGGTCACGCGAGAATTCTATAGTAGGGACGCGAGTGTAGTGTGGTGGTGTGGTGTGGATGATTCTACCTACCTATCGTTTCTCGCTTTGTTATTGTTTGGGTCCCTAGCTATAGCTTTCTGTTCGCAAGAGACACCGGGTTCGCAGCTTGACCAGCTAGCTCTTCCTAGACCCCGGATACTGAAGCTTTAATTTCGCAATTAATTAAGCACCTTCTCGTGCCATTAAGAGGCGTACGATTGGGTTTTCGATCAATTGAGACCAGCCGAGGTATCCGTGAGATGCAGGTGGTAACTGGTGCTGGCCCTAACGTGGTCCCACCCACGCACGTACACCCTACGAGTCTAATGCGCGGTGCACTCAGTCGGGATTCCACTCCCTTGACCTTGTGTCACTCGTGCTTCTTCACACTCCAAGAGACGGATAGCCACGACGCCGTGCGTGGGGACCCGTTAGTGGAGTGTGCCCTGACGCTGTGAGTAGGGGCGGCCAAGCGCAGTGCAGGGGAGCCTTACTTCTCACAGAGTATCCTAACGAGTTCGTTTACTCAACCGACGGCCAAGCGCAGTGCAGGGGAATCGGTTGCGAAAAAGAACACTCGAGTTAACATGGAGTTTCCCAAACTATTAGTGCTGTTTTCAATCGGTTCGTTCGATCAAACGACGGCCAAGCGCAGTGCAGGGGAATCGAATTGATCGAAAGAACACGTCGTTTTTACATGGAGAATTTACGTGTAATCTTATGTACTAGGTGTGCTGTCGAGCAGCACTTCGTCTTGACTTCTAAGTTGTGACAAGAGCCTCGAGGCTTATCCTGTCGCGGTTTATATAGGTTAGCGGATGGACCCCGGGAGGGTGTTTTGAGGTAGGTCACGTGATATTTGTCACACTTCAATCACTAGGTGAGAGAGGTGTGGGGTGATGTGTCGGAGTCCCGTTATTGCTTGAATTTCTATATTTAGCCGCTCTTTTGTCCCTCTAGGGTTTCAAACGAGGTTTCTGCGAGGTTGAAATTCGCTGGCTAATGCTATTCTCCTACTTGTTGTAGGTTCAAACTTTTTATCTAATTTTTCTCTGATTTGGTTATGGTTTTTCCCGATTCAGGCCCCTATGGGTCTTCCTCGGTTTTGTAGGCTACTGTCCTGCTGTTTTGTTGATGACTAATTGCCTAGGATAATTAATTGTGATTAATTATCTCTTCCTTGGTTTTATTTGGTCTGATTTCTTGTGGATTTATATGTTTTTTGTCACTTTCTGGTGTTCTCCTGCGTGAGGATCGTTTTCTCTATGTTTTTCGTTTGGTTTTTGGTCGCTATAAGTTTGTTTTATGTGTTTTATTCATGTTAATGTTTGATTTGTGAGTGGGGGTACGTGGCGGCGTTTCATGAGGATTTACTTTGTTGATCTTTCTCTATGTATCGTGGTATCTCGATAGTTCCGTACATTTCTTCCTACGTTTGCCGTGTCGTGGCGTTCCCGTTCCCGCTTTTTGGATAGTGTGGCCTATTTGGGGTGGTGCCGTATGTTTGAGGCTTGGTCTGGTGATTGTGTAGGGCGGGGGCTACTACGCTTGCTAGTAGGCCGGTGTGTTCTTGTTGTTACGCCTACTGTTTTGTTTTCCATCGTGATCTTTGGCTAGGCAGGCCTCTTATTTACGCCATTACTGTTTGGGGTGTGTACTTCTAATTCTGTGTGTGTACCTGCTAGTCCTTTCTGTTCTCCTTGTCCGGTCGATACTTCTTTCGATCCGGTCTGGAGTGTTTTGTCTATCCAGGATCTTTTGGTGTGCTTTGTCTTATTTTGGTATATTTTATGTTTTATGTCAGTTTGTATAGGTTGGTTGAGATGTGGTGAGGGTGGTGAGTTCTAGTAGCGGATCGCCTTAATGCGTTCCGTTACACAATATATCAAAAAAATCCTACGTACTTCTATAGCTATTGTTATATATAATCGAAAAAAATTCATTGACTCATCATAATTAAAAAATTACAGGAGCTGTTTGTCCGGCCATGGACCCTGGGATGACGGAGACGTCATCGCAAAAACGCTGCAAAGCCGCCATTTTGAAATTAATCGCTTCAAAAAAATAATTGTATACAGCCATTGATATGTATGATAAACATCCTTTTTTGTAGTCTTGATTTATTTTGTAATTTTTCTGAAAAAAAATCTCCAAAAAAGCCTATTTTTTCGCCTTCTAGAGTGGTATAACCTCTTAAGCTCCAAATAGCGACATATCTGCAGCTCAAGAAACAACGCATTGGGGGAGTTTTTTTTCTTGTAAAAGTCGTCTTCGTACCTAAATACGTCAGCAAGTAACAGATGGAATGTCCTGAAATTAGTGCATATTCCTAATTAACGTTAACTTAAAGTACATTCCAGATCTTATGTAAACTTTGGATTCATGGATCCCAAGTTAACAGAGAATCCGTTTATTTCCGGATCGTATTATGAAAGGTAAGCTGAAGGGTTTAGCAGCCATGGGCACTGTAAAGCAATGCTGTTATCGTGGTAATAAATATAGCTTAATATTTCCAAGGTAGACATTTTTTCAGCCTTAAAATTACGATAGTGTAGAACAAATCTTTTTGCCACTTATTAAAATCAACAGCCATAAACAACATTTTAATTCAAGCTTTGCCTAGAAACTTGACGAGGTAAAATTTGTCTGTACATTATTTTATTCTGTCGGCATTTAGAAGAAAAACCATATTTAAAAGAATGATTTAGTTAGTCATAGGCAAAAGTGTAAATACGTGATGGGATGGAAATGAGCCTTTTTTTAGATAATATAGCACTATCGAGGACAATTTGATCATTTTGCCACGTTCGAAAATTATAAATAATTTTAGTTGCATTGGGCAGAGAAAAAACTACATGATGAAAATGTTAGTCTATGCTGAGCAGAAAAAAAATAGTTATTCGAAATAATGAATGTTTACGGGCTTGGGATATGACTCAAAATCAAAAGCAAAAATCATCTGGGTATTGGACACTGGCAAACAGAGCAATGGTTAAGAGCCCCTGCCTTAAAAAGGAAACTATAAAGTCTATACTCGTAGCTTTTTAAACATTACAAACGAAATGAAAATATAGACAATTTAATTTTGTACTCGTACTCACTTGGTTTGGGCATGGTAATACTCGACGAGATGTTGCAAAAGTTCAATGCCCTTTTTCGTTTTGATTTCATTTACCTTAATGAGGTACTGTAAATACAAAATCATAAATCGTAAGTTATTATAGTATAACTTTTACTTTTATAACTCTGTCCTTGGTTTTTGTACTAAAAAACGTCTCTGCCATGATTTAATAGCGAAAACGAGTTCTAGCATCCCACAACCTTACCATATTACGAGTGCACCAGAAGCGAAAATATTAATAACGGCCACCAAATATCTCTACCATAATTGAGGCCTTCCGAAAAACATCTCCGCCATAATTAAAACTTTCCGAATTACCAGTGTACTTCTCGTCCACGGAACAACTCGCCGACATTTTAAGACGATAGTAACTATCCTCGGATAAGTCAGGGGTCGCGAGCGGGATAGTGCTATTGGGATTCTGGGAAAAGCGAGAAAGAACAACACCTTATTTTATCCAGGGACACTTACTATAAGTCTTGAACCACTGCGAGACGTGTTCCGTGATAGAGATGTAAACTGGTAGACTTGTATAATAATATGAAAAAGTTGTATTATACTACAGATTGTTTCATTTTTTCGTAATATGATAGAATTTTAATAGGGTAGAGATATGTTATGGCGGAGATGTTTTCCGAAATGAAACTGTGACAGAGGTTTTGAGGTAAAAGAATCGATAGGTAATTATAAATGTGCCGGCGTCAAGTATATATGGTGCAGCCCCAAGACTCATATAATTGACATACCTCGCACATCTGTAATTGGAACAACCGTCTCTCCTTTTCCATTTCGTCGGCGATTTCGGCCGGGGTAACTTCGGATCGAATGAGGCCAGCCTCCTTAGCGTGCTGTTTCTTCTCCTTCTCGATCTTTGCGTATTTTGCCTCGTAATCCTTCCAAGCTTTTTCGAACGGCCTTTTCAAGTCACCCTTAACACCCCTCAGGTCACCTTTCAGTACTGAGTCCAACGGAAACATCACAATGTTGTTTATATTCTGCATCTGAAATCAGAATTTGATAAATATATATTCGATACATACATGTACTCTTCTGTTACGTTGTGGATATTATAAAAAGGACACAACGTAAGCATAATTAATATATTAATATTAATATTAATTCTCTGTTTTAGAACGAAATGCATCGCTCAGCGAATGGAATTGGAATTGGTCTGGTGATGGAGTTCAAATAAGTATTGAATACAAACTTCTAGAGCAATAACAATGAGATATTTAAAACGTCAAATAGTCGAGAAATTATATAGTTTACGTAGCACATTTCGTTGTTACGCATGATATGATTTATTTAGAATTTTACGACAAGGATTTTTAATTTTAACTTTGCCGTTATGATGAAGTGCTGGAACAAATGCAAAAAAACAGTGCTGAATGCACAGCGCATTTATACCTCGCAAAAGGTGGCAAGTGATTAGCGGAGCGCAGCACGTTTCGAAGACGTACTGCGTCCCGCCTGTGAGCGTGAGACTGCTAGTCGACGTAAAGATGTACAGCAGTGATAAGCACTACTGGGCGGAACAAAAACAGATGCACGTATGTGCCGTTGAATCGAAAGTTTAACAATTAAATTACAACGATTTGATGCACAAATAGGTGCTTTGTCAGAACGTAACACTTCCTGTTATAATAACAATAATTATTATTGTTATGGATATGTTAAACTGTATGTAATCGGATTATGTGTCATCATTATGAATACTGGAAAACGTCTGGGACGGAGTGTAGGATGAATTCCGAGCAGTCCACGAGAAAGTCCAGGATGGATAATCGGATTTGATCCAATTGAAAGGGGGACAGTATAAAAACTATAAGCACGGATAACAATTGTAATGCTTATTATTTATTATATTAAGTATTTATTACGATACGGATTGACACAAATAAAATTTCATTTCGGGAACTTGTTTAATAAAAAATTAAACATTTAAAACATTCGCAATGTTTAATTAAAAACCGAAAAATAATCGCTTGCAATATTCACTAATAATGAGTAAAATTAATCGATTGCATTTGTGTCGAATAAAAATAACAGGCCTACAACGTACATCCAACAATAATAAAATAATTAGGCGTTCAACGTTCAATAATAACAAAGAAAAATAATACAAGAGGAAGCTTCATTGGAAATAGAGAAAAGAGAGAAATTATAGGGGGAAGGAAATGTCTTCTAGGTTAGTGCACCCCGAATATCACAGAAACGAAATAGCAATAGCATGAAGACCAGTACTTTCTGCGCTCGTGCTTACCGAGCAATACTGATAAAATATAAGAATGGTACATCATGTATTTGTGCACGACAAGCAGCACCGAAAAGATATAATAATAATAACTAGGACTTCACTATAATGATAACCGGACAGGCCAAGATGGGTCTCCACTTTGGTACGATCAACTAAGAGGGACCCTCTAATCCAGGGTGTGATATCAATCATATCTGAGGCTGCGTAGCGCAGGGGGGAGCTGCGTCACTAACCGTGCCTTTCGGATACCAGGCGAACTCCGAGAGTAATTAGCCAAGCCCCAGGAACATCGTTTCTCACGGGTGATATATCACCGTAGAACTCGTCGGAATTTATTGGACTACAGAATTAAAACTGAATTAACAGACTTTCCAAGGGTGGTAACGCAACTGGAACATAACAACAGCTCTCAGGGATCTAAAACAAGCTCAGAGAGGCAGGGAAAGAAAACTGTCGCTGGCACCATAAAGGACAGCAGCAGAAAAGACGCCACAATACGCGTCAGATACAGCTGAGCTCCAAGGCGCCGCTATAACAAACAGCAGAAGGCTTTCAGGGCTCAAGGGGCTCCTGCAAAAGCACAAAGGGCTCCTGCAGAAAAGAGAAAGCAGAACAAAAAATGGCGGAAAATCCCAAATCCTGATCACGATACCCCAACCTTAACAGACAGTCGCTCTGAAAAAGGGCTAAGAATAAGACCGGCAAGGGATATGAGAGGGCGGCCAGGAGTGAGAAATTGAAGCTAAACCCTAGCACCCAAAAATACCCGGACCAGATGTTCACCAAAGAAAAAATCACAGCGGTCAAGAGGCTGCTGAAAAAGTAAATCCTCAAGGTTCCTGAGGGCACGAAAGCCTCCTTTGACGGGACCTGGGAGAGAGATGGAGCAATCCTTGTAGGATGGTCTGATAAACAAACGGGAACATGGCCCAAAAGCCTATTTCCAGCCAACGAAATCGGAGATACTACGGTCAGAGTGGTGTCAGCGAAGGAGCTACCAAAGCAATACAGGCTGGTCATCCACGTGTAGGATCCCGATATGACAGTGGCCATGGCGATCTACTCACTGGACAGGCAAAATCTAGGAATCCAAGTCAGGGGTTGGGTCATTTTCAGGGATAGTGCAAGCAGGGATGCCGAGAACACACACTTCACTGCCCTCGTCAGTAACAAAACACTGAACGTCTTAGCAGCCTGCAACTTCCGTCTGCACTTCCTTTCCTGCCGGAAAGGTCCAGCAGGAAGGAAAAACCACCCACTCAAGAGGACGGAGGGATCAGAAATGTTGAACCCAAAGTTGGAAGTGGTGCAGATAAACCTCCTTCGCAGTAAAGCAGCCTCGGCCGTCCTAGCCAAAGTCATGGCCGAGATGCAGTGAATCGTTGCACTTATCCGGGAACCCTAGGCGGTAATAGGTAAGATAAAAGGCTGAGGAGAAATTAGCGAATTGCTCTTTGCCAACCCCAAGGCAAGAACCTGAACCAGTGTTATAACTAAAGGTGTTGACACTATCTTTATTCCACAGCTCAGTCAAGACGACCTGGCAGTTATTCAAAAGAAACCTGAGAACAGATTGCGAGGGTTACTTGGAGGACCTGAGCCTAGGTCTCCAAGACATGCCTACCAATTTCAGCGACAATTATCTGTTAAATTTATCAGGAGATAAATTTAGAAAGACAGAGCAAGCATTGCCTTGATATACACACCAAAAGAATGGGGGGAGGCCAGAGTCGCCTTCGTACTAGGGATGGACGATGTTTTTCGATTAATCGAAAGCGTCGATACGTCAGTCCAAATAAGCGATTATATTGTGTCGATATTTTTCCTGGCGATTAATTGATTTCCGATTTTTTCGAAGCTACCAGGTGTACAAGTATAAAATGCGGATTTACACTGTGACATTTTGTTTTGTTATCAACAAGTGTCTGACGCGCACGAGTGATAAATTGAGAAAGTGTGCGCATAGTGTTGTGTTGTTGTGTTCAATATGTCGAAATTTATACCGAACAAAGAGAATTCGCGGACAGCATTAAGGGGCTATACCAGTGTGAACGCTGAAAATTTGGGTACTTTTTGGGAATTTTTTGGAAGAAAAGTACTCAATTTAATGTTTCGGAAAATTCAGAATATATTTGGCTATATTTGACCTATATAACATAATTTTTTCATAGAAAAATATTGAGATCCAAGCGACTTATGCGCTGCCTTCGGAGACGCCAAAAAAAAAAGTTTCTTCACTGCTGTTATGATTCCGGCCGATTGAGTAGCTGAAACTGGGAAAGGAAAAAATGTCGTTAAACTGGAAGGTATTTCCTGTACAATGACGCAGGATTTTCGAAAAATATCAAAATCTAACAAAATGGCGTAGTTATGAAAAAAAGTCTGTTTTTTTGCCTAAAAATGGTCGTTTTTTTCAATGCCAAATCGTCAATTTCCATCCAATAAAAAATATCCTGCGACATTGTAGAGTAAATGTATTCAAAAGTACTCAGTTCAAATTTCAAGTCAATCGGATAATTGCTCTTTGAGATACAATGTCAGCAAATTTGAAAAATCTCATTTTGAAAAAAACGCGTTTAAAGATTCAACTATTGATTTTTGCAAGATAAAATGATATTTACTATAAAAACTGCTAATCAGCTATTCCTTGCTCATACAATGTACCGTCCTCTTCCTCGAATCATGCCTGCTGAGAGGCTGAAGCTTTTCTCCGAGCTGTTCGTCCCTCTTTTGAGGATGCTTCATGACGTAACTCCGCCTGGTTGATTCGGCTGTCATCTCTCTCCATGGCATATTCTTTTGCAATAGGACCGATGATGACGTCCATTACTTGTAGCATTTTTAGAATAGCATAAAAACCATCGTTAAAAATTGAGACTGCAAGGAAATTAGCGAGCTCGATCGTTTTCAGTCCATTATGAAGGTGCTTTTGAGCAAAGTGCCAGAGCAAGCCGTTATAACTTTTATTGTTATTCTACGTGTTCCCTCCTTTGCATCGCTCTAGTAATTCCCTTAAACTCAAGTCAGTATAAATAGGTTGCAAAGCTTTCGTAACACCCTTGTCAAGTGGCAGATAATCATGTTTGAACTTTGATACGTCCATTCCTTGAGCTTTCGCGCGGCGATATGAGCACCAGCTATTCGCGCCTGCAGGGCAATTTCCGTGGTTCGGATTTTCGTCTGTCGAAGACAAATGATGCAAGGTAGCCCAAATTTCTTGATACATTTCATCAACATTATCTTGATGCCTGGTAATTGCCAATCCATAGTATTTCTGGAGTTTTTTAATAACTTTGTCAGTTAGCTTCACGGTTTTCTTACTCTTTCCTCCTAAACCTTTGGTTCGTTCAACTGCGTTGAACGACTCCAGAGTACCTTTTAAACGGCAACGCTGATTTCAAATGGCCCTATAGAGTCCTCTCTATAGTGTCCGCTCCCCCTTTAGTGACCAAAGAATCAGGTAACAACACGTCAGCTCCCAGCTCCGCCTCCAGGCAGATGGGTCATCTTATACCTACGAGCGGTTGCTCTTTAGAAGGCTGCCATTCAGGAGTATTAAAGATAGGGCCTAGAAATTTTTACAGGATATTTTTCAAAGTATAAAGTATCGAAAAAGGGGGAAAAATCGTTTTTTTGAAAGTGTCACACTGGTATAGCCCCTTCATTTTTTGTTTTCATTTGAAGAAAACTGCTGCTGAATCATACCGATTACTTCGAGAAGCTTATGGTGAATATCCTCCATCGCAAGATATGTGTGAACGATAATTTCGGCGTTTCAAAAGTGGTGACTTCGATGTTGCAGACAAGGAATGTGGAAAGGCGCGAAAAAATACGAAAATGTGGAATTGCAAGCATTGTTGGACGAAGATGATTCGCAAATACAAAAACAACTCGCCGAGCAATTGGACGTTAGTCAACAAGCTGTTTCCAATCGGCTATGAGAGATGGGAAAAATTTAGAAAACCGGTAGATGGGTACCACATGAGTTGAACGACAGGCAAATGGAATAGCGCAAAATCACATGTGACGTTCTGGTCGCTCGGTATAAAAGGAAGTCGTTTTTGCATCGTATAGTTACAGGAGATGAAAAGTGGATTTATTTTGAGAATGCCAAGCGTAAAAAATCATGGGTAGATCTAGGCGTACCATCCACATCGACCGCAAGACCGAATCGCTTTGGCAGAAAGATGATGCTCTGTGTTTGGTAGGACCAGAGGGGCGTGGTCTATTATGAGCTGTTAAAACCTGGGGAAACGGTTAATACTAAATGTTACCAACAACGATTGACCGACTTGAACCGTTCGCTGCTTGAAAAAAAGGCCAGAATACCGAAAGGGGCAACACAGTCATTTTTCTTTATGACAATGCTCCATCACATATGGCAAAACCGGTTCGCGACACGTTGGAAGCACTTAGCTGGGAAGTTTCACCCCATACGGCTTACTCACCAGACTTGGCTCCTTCCGATTACCACTTGTTTGCATCGATGGGTCACGCACTTGCTGAGCAGCGCTTTGGTTCGTACGAAGATGTGAAAAAATGGCTAGATGAATGGTTCGCAACAAAAGGAGAAGATTTTTACTGGCGTGGTATTCACAAATTGCCCGAAAGAATGGAAAAATGTATAACAAGTGATGTAGCATACTTTGAATAAAGCACTCTTTATCCTTATTCTGAATTTAACATCTTTTTTTCTTTAAATCCGCATTTTATACTTGTACACCTGGTACATTGAAGCATAAACACCCAATGAGAAACCATATTTTTTGCGTTACTTCCAATTCCAAGAAAACTTCATAAAGCATTCAGACTCCAGGTGCCTTTTCATGCTAATGATAGAATATAGCTTTAGCATGAAAAGGCATTATCACGACGACGACGGTTTTTTTTTTTACAATTTTACCGCCATTTCTTACATCATTTTTCGCATTGGTGATTATTCTACCACCACCGCGACGTGCTCATATCAACAATTCGATAAATAAACTGCGAATTATTACTATCAGTACCATAAAATAAAAAATTAATCTGCGATGGATACTACAGACACTGACGGTAAGTATGTCTAAGCAAATTATATTATTTGATTGAAGATTAATATTAATGGTTTCACATAACCTCCATGGTTATGTGAAACAGAGGTTCGGGAATTGTCCACATCGCAGTATGTCTTATTAAAATGTACGTATGTCTTAATTGCATGCATTTTGTATTTTCTGTTTAAAAAAAACATGTATCTATGGGGTAATGTTAGATTGTTATCGTTTTTATTTATGACATACTCTAATTTTACGTTAATTAGTGAAATCCGATCGGACATGATTTCGTTTGTATCGAACTCGTAAAGTCTGCTTGTGTGTCTCTTAAACTTTATTCCAGGGATACGTTCTTCATCATAAAGTATATTAAGCTTAGAACAAGTTCCACGTGTTACCTAAAAGAAAGAAAATAACAAAAATGATGTATGTGACTATACGTCAACGAATTGTACTTAAAACTATTTGTTGGTAAATCAGCTGACGCACGGCGATCGATAATCGCCGTGCATCGACCTGTTGCTACCAGGTGATGTGCTGCGCTCGGCTGTCGCGAAGATAGCCGAGGCAGCGCTTCGCAGGCTTGCTACTCAAGGGAGAGGCCTCCTCTCTCGCTAGACTTCGGCATCTCACAACGACGCGTTCATACTGCTCAGCCATCTTGAAAATAATGACACTCTCGTGAAAACCGCTTGGATAGCAACTTCCTCTACTCTCACCTCGGATATTTTCACTATCTTATTTCGGATCTAATCAACCAATACGTGCTCAACAGGACTCAAGAAACTCGGTAAGCGTGCACCTTCCTAATTTAACTAAATTCAATGTTGATGAGGTGAGGAAATCTCAATTTGTGCATCCTCAAAAGTCTAACCTCGTGGCGTGCTTTGTAGCACGGTGTTGAGAATCCGTCCGGTTGGTGACTTGACAGATCTGTGAATATATTGGAAAACAATGTAACCTCATTCGAGACAAGGGGAAAGTAAACCAGACTAGTGGATATTACACAGAGCAAGTGGGTTATTCTACCTTCAACTTATACAACATATAGTTTAAATATAATTTTGAAAAAACATGTAAGACATGAAGAATAAATACAAAAACGGTTAAATTTAAAAGAATATAAAAGCGGTGAACTGAGTACAAACAAAATAGAAAATTAATGCACTGATAAATCAAAGAATTGGACGCTGCATATAAACAAATGAATTGATTTTAATTTATGAGCTGAGAACCAGCACACAATTATTAATTGTGCGCTGTGTGTGCGAATAATGAAAACAATAACGTCTCATTGCTTTTGCCATTCAATTTTTCGTGGGGATTTTTTATTTTTCTTTGAGATTAATTATTTGCAGACAATATATTTCATTTCTTCCCAATGAAACGTTAAGATATTTTACTGTCAATTAGGTAGAACGTTAGAGAATAATAATTAATATTGAATAATTTATGAAACAAATAAACGAATACAGTGAGTTGAAAAGTATTGGTATGTTTACAATTCTGTTTCACGTTGGTGCAATTTTCATTTTGTAATAATTGACTCTCGATGCTCAAAAAATAATTGATACAAATATTTTGTTACTTGTACTTACGTATTTTGTCATTTCTATTAACGAGTTATCGAAGTTTATTAACATTTTAGTCGATTTACATTTTTAAAAACCTTGAACTTAACGTTCGACAAACCCGCTGTCGACTCTGTATGCCGATAGACGTCGCGAGGCGAAGAATTTGCGATTAAGAATTGAATACAATATTCTGATATTTCGTCGAATCGCTGGTACGCGTTTACAGTAAAAGAAAAGAAGATTTAAAAATTTGTATCGAAATATTACTTAACAACTCATGGTTCCTCACTTTTATTCGATTCTGTTGTGTGCTATTGGTAAATGTGAGCGATCTACACCGGTTAATAATACGATATCTATTGCATTAAGAATTTAATATGAACGGTTCCAGATAGTGTCAGTATAAGAAAAAAAAAACTTTAAAACATCTGAATCTCTGATTAGAAAATCCGATTGATTTTTAATTTTCGACATCCATTGTCATCGATTGATTCGTAACCGGAATGCATAATGTGAATCAAAAGTTGACGAGCTTTGTAGCATTAATTGTATGGATTAATAGGATTTTCTTAAGCAGTTACTCTAATGTTAATTCATAGAAGTAAACAAAAATGTATAATTGCGTCAATTACTCGACCCATTGGCAGTTCATCGAATGATGAAAGAAGTTAGAAGTGTTAAAAGTATTCAAACTTTGTTAAAAATTCTATGAAATTTACACCATGTTTGACATATAGAGTCATTTTAAATGTACAAATAAGTTATATGAAATTATAACTCATGTAAATTGCATTGAAAATTTAATAATTTAGTCTTCAATTAAAAATCTTTGTATTGAAATTGACGTAGATTAGATTGATAATATTTTAACAAATTTGTATACTGAAATAACACGGTTTGTTAAAGTATTCGTACTGTATGTATTCACACTGTTTACATGTACACACACTGTACACATGTTCACATGTATTCATACTATTCATTTCAGATGACAATAACAAGGCCCTTAAATACGTCCACAATTTGTGGAAAACAGGGAAAATCGAAAACGTCGATGGAACAATGGAAACGCTGTTTCGATCCATCTATGATGTGGATTAGTAAGTGTAAAAATTCATGAAAACGGTGAACTATGGCCTTGATCACTTTATTGAAATTTATATCTGCCTTTTTATAGCCAAATAATTATGACTACAGAGAACAATGCTTCACAAGTAGTACTCGATGAGACCCCGCCAACTGAAGTTACACCAAAAAGTACAGGTGGAACAAAGAGTAAATCTCGGTAAGTTATGTTTGGGTTCATACCCTGTAAAGTTACGTTTTTCAAGGTTCGTTCGCAACGAATATCTTAATAATAATTCAATATTTAACAGGTCAAAGCAATGAAGTACAGTGTGGCAATATTTTGAAAAAGAAAAGAATCTTACAGCCGGTTGTACCATGTGTAATAAAATGTACAAATACGGAGGGAATACTACCAGCTTATTCCAACTTCTCAGCACCAGCCACGCAATATTTTGTTCACAAGTGATGAAAAAAAGAGGAAAGCGAACGTGCTTTCGGGATCGAGCGACGAATCGTTTGATGATCGTCCGCAGATTAAACGTGTTAAATCACAGGTAATCGAGTATAAAAATTAGTAAATGAACGGTTATAGATAGTAATAAAATTATTAAATGAACGGTTATAGATAATAATAAAATTAGTAAATGAATGGTTATAGATAATAATAAAATTAGTGAATGAACTGTAAACGCAACTGGTACATGAACTTGACAACACAACAACCAAAATAAAAAATATTTTTGATTACACGAATATTTCACGAGAATCGACGAAGCATTTGAGCGTACGAACTCGTTTTTAGGTATGTATGCAGTAAAATATATCATGTAATTTCATTTTTGTTCTTTTGCTAAATGATTTGGTTTTATATTTATAGAGGGCGGTAAAACTGCGGATAAAATTACAAACGCAATATTGTACATGATCTCGGTCGACAAAATGCCCTTATCTACAGTACAATACGACGAATTCAATCTTTATATATAAAACTGAATGTTTGTCTGTCTGTCCGGTATACAAAGCTACACGCGTTGACCGATTTCAGCCAAACTTTATACCAATATTGTTGAAGACCAAAGGAAGGCAACCACCCCCTTCATCGCCTAAAAAAAATTTTTAATAAAACCCACACGCCGTCACCGATTACAACCAAACCAAGCACAAATATTGTTAAGAGTTTAAGGAAGGTCACTGGATATATCTCACCCCTGAAAATCACCCCCTTCATCCCCTAAAAAAAATTCTTAATAAAATGCACACGCCTTTACCGATTACAGCCAAACCAAGCACAAATATTGTCAAGAGCCTAAAGAAGATCACTGGATATATCTCACCCTAAACCCCACCCTCTTCACCCCCTAAAGAAAGATTCTTCAAAAATATTCCCGCGAATCAACTGATTTCAACCAAACCTTACACAAATATTATAGCGAGTCTAAGACGGGTACGACGAAGGTCGTACTGTATACATATCCACCCACTTAAACCCCTAAAAAAAGATTTAGTATAAAAATCCACACCCCTTGACTGATTTCAACCAAACTTTACACAAATTTTGATAAGTTCTAATGGAAGGTCACTGTATAAATATAGCTCACCCCTTAAAATCGCGCCTTTATCCCCTAAAAATAGTTAGTTTTTCTGCCTTAACCGATTTAAACAAAACTTCACAAACAAAATAGAAACTCACTCACTCTATATATCTCACCCCATAAAACCACGCCCAACGAAAACAATCTTTATCTCCCACTGAAAGTAATGTGGTTTTTTTCAACTATTTTAAACACTGATTTAGCTGTTATTGCCCGTATGATGTGGCACTCGGGCAACGCCGGGTAAATCAGCTAGTTGTTAATAAAAATGGTTGCCCCTCTTTACATCATTTCTTTACATCATTTCTTTATATCATTTCTTTACATTATTTCTTTACATCATTTCTTTACATCATTTCTTTACATCATTTACATCATTGAAAGAGCGCTTCGTAAACACCCTCAAAGAAGCTGTCGCGTATTCTATAACATGTGACAGGTGGACAGACGTCAGCAATGAAAGTTATCTCGGTGTCACTATCCACTATGTCAATAAAGAATAAAAATTGAAGAGTGGATGTGTTGGAGTTTTTCCTATGACCGAAAATCACACATCGAAATATCTCGGGGATGCATCAGCTCTGAAATCGAGGCCTCTGATCTGCATCAATCCAACATTACCGCAGTAGTTACCGATAGCGCGGCCAATATATAGAAAGCTGTGAGAGATTTGATGGTACCAAATAAACATTTAGCATGCTTTGCGCATACTCTATCTCACCTCGTACCGGACGTACTAGTAGCACTGCCAAGCGTTCGGTAGACGATTGCGAAAGTAAGAATTTGAAAAACTACAAATCCGAGATGAAAAAACTGAAGGAACTGCTCTAAAATTTATTCAAGATGTTGCCACACGCTAGAATTCAACGCTGTACATGCTGGAAAGATTTCTCTTTTTCGAAGAATATGTGTATACGGCTATTTCCAAATATCCAACTGCACTTAATATGCTCAAGCGCGACGAATTATAAATATTGAACGATATCGTAACACTGATGAAGCCCCTAGAATGCGTCATAACAGAAGTCAGTTGAGACTCATACCCCACATGCAGCGTAATCATCCCGTTGGTTCACTGCCTGAAAGTGTCCGTACGAGAATGCAAGTCGATCCCAAAATATGGAAGCGAATTTAAAGACAAACTAGAGACAGCGATTGAGCGCCGTTTCAAAGATTTTGAGTTCCACAAAATCCGAGCAATTTCTAATATATTGGACCCGAGATTTAAGAAACTGCATTTCCAAAGTGCTTTAGCAGCTCCTTCTGCAACAGCGCATATAAATGATTACATAAAAAAAGATACAGTTCCGAAACGTCCGAAAAAGTATCGGCTGAATCGATTAAAAGTACTGGCCTGTAGAGCTTCCACAATCGTTTGGTTGCGTTAAAAATTGATAATACAGGGTGCGCCATCTTTTATGTCGATATGTAAACATTAAATAACTTTTAAAAAAACAACCGATTTCCATATATAAGGTATTTTTGTTTAATTTGGTCCTTTACAATTTATTTGGACTAGTTTTTGAATACAACATCAATCAAGTGGTCACCTTTATTGACCAAAGCAAAATGTGCCCTTTTTGCTGCGTTTTCCATCGCGTTTTCCAGCATCTCGGACGGTATAGCGATGATTTCGGTACGAATGTTTGCCTTGAGCTTCTCCAATAACCCCACAAAAAGAAGTCCGAAGGGGTCAAATCTGGAGATCTGGATGGCCAGTTAATGTCGCCATTTTTTGACATCACACGTCCAGGGAATTTTCGTTGCAAAAACTGCATTGTTTGATTTGCAGTGTGGCATGGCGCATCGTCTTGTTGAAACCAGTAACCGTCCAGACCTTTCTCACACATTTGTGGGCAGACATAATGAGCCAACATCCACCGATATCGATTCCCATCCACTGTTTCGCCTTCTCTGAAGACAAATGGCCCAATGATGGTTTTAGCGCAAACGTCGGCCCAAACAGTCACTTTTTGGTCATGCGATGGTGGTTCATGGATCGCGTGTGGATTCTCCGTTCCCCAAATGCGGCAATTTTACTTGTTAACGGCGCCAGAGAGTGTGCAATGGGCCTCGTCGGTCATCAAAATTTGCTGCCAAAAATCAGGTTCAGTGTCAACCATTCGAGCGACTGTTTGGCCGTATTGTAAGCGACGTGGACGGTCTGTCGGCAATATTCTTTGAGTCAATTGCACTTTATACGGAAACAAATGCAAATCATCCTTCGAAATGCGCCGCAAAGTGGTTCTACTGACGCCAAAATGCTGAGCGCGGTGACGATACGACACATGTGGGCTCTCGGCAACACTCTCTCTTATCGCTTCAACCAGTTCATTGGAACGTCTCGGGCATTTATGAACGACACGTGGACGATCTCCCACTGTCCCGTGCTCAACAAAATTCGACCCCAAACGACGAATAGTGTTGTTAGACGGTGCTTGTTGAATACGATATTTTCGACGATATGCACGTTGAGTTAACACAAGTAAACGACTATTTTCAATGTACAGCGTCACTATTTCGGCGCGTTGTTTCGGTGTTAAGCGATTCATGGTTAAAATTGTACTGAATTGACGTTTCAAAGACATGTCTACTTAAGTCAATCGGTTGATAAATGTCAAAGTTATTCAATGTTTACATACCGACATAAAAGATGGCGCACCATGTATAATTGAGTATTTTCTCATTTTTGTAACCTCTTATGTTTTCCATTTACAATAAACGAGTCGACCCAGCATGTAAGAGTGTTATTTAACTATTTATAGATGTATACTCATGTACATCGGCAAAGTACATCATTATTTTCATTATATTTATAAATATTGATGGTCTAATTATAGATATTTTATTCCAGGTACTTTTGGACAAAATTGGATTGGAAATAAGAATAAGTATTTGAAATCATAATTATATAACACATTCTGTATCCTAATAACTTTATATTAATTTCAATTATTCGATTCATCGATTTTTTAAAGTAGACATTTGATTTTCAATATCGATATATTTTTTTTCAATTGATGTTCGTAACATCGATTTTATTCTTAACATCGCCCATCCCTACTTCGTACCTAAACCAGGGCGAAGTGGATACTTCGAACCCAAAGACTTCCGACCTATCAGCCTGGACTCTTTTGTCTTAAAAACACTCGAAAGCCTGGTAGAGTAGTATATTAAAGCAACCTAGCTCGTGGAAAGATCTCTTTCGAAGGCCTAACATGCATACATGGAAAGAAGTTCCACATACACGACACTCCATCGTTTGGTGGAATTCGTGGAAGAGGAACTAGAAAGGCGAAGCTTTACCATCACGGCCTTCCTGGACATTTACAAAGCATTCGACTGCACAGCCTATGGTCCCATTGGTAAGGCTATGAAGGACCATGGGATCTCAGAGACAATCACGGACTGAACGATGAGCATGGTGAGCAACACGACTTTAGAAGCCACACAAGGCTCAGAGAATGTTAAAGGCAGATCGGCGAGAGGATTTTTACAGGCGGGAGTTCTTTCTCCCCCCCCCTGTTGTGCTTCGTAATAGGCGAGCTGCTAGGAAGACTGTGAACAGAAAATTTCTTTGCAGCTGGATACGCCGACGATGTGGGGATAGCTCTCGGAGGTAAATTTCTCGAAGTCCTAAGGAATAGAATGTCCATGTGCATGGAGATAGTCGAACAATGGTGTAGTGAAACGCAGCTCAGGGTTCACTCTAAAACCAGGTAGGGATAATCTTCGACAGAAACTATGAATACAAGCAATCGAAGTCCTGAAAGCTGGGAGGCCAAGAGATAAAATATGTAGAGGTGAAATACTTGGGGGTTAAAATCGGCCCCAAGCTGCACTGGAACCTATACTTTAAACACCAATTAGGTAGAACATATGCTTCTTTCTGGACAATCAGAGGAGCCATTCGGGACAGCTGGAGACTTAGCTCCAAAATGGCCCTATGGGTCTACAAAATGGTACTATTACCATTTACCAAAAATCATATATGCAGAGTTTGTATTATGACCGAGGGTGAAACCGGACGGGACGAGAAAGCTCCTAAGCAATAGAAATGACACCGACTGACGCACTCGAGACTGCGCTGTGTATGTCACCGCTGCACCTGAAAATTTTACAGAGCTGAACTAAACAGAACAAAATCTCCAAGAAACACCTTTTTCGCAAGGCTTTAAAAACCCACATACAGGAAGTAGAGAGCTGGAGGATAACGAAGCAGACCCCCGGCAGAACAGTGGAATATTGATACACTGACGGCTCAGGGTGTAAAGACTGATATGGAGTAGGACTGCATGAGCCAGGGGAGAACTATCGAGAGAGTATTCCATGAGGGCCCCACTCGACGGTCTTCATGACAGAAGTCCTAGCTATAAAACGTTGTGCCAAACTGCTGAACTGCAGATCGAGGTAGGGAAAACACATTCATATATGTCCGACAGTCAAGCAGCGGAGTTACAATAAATCCATAGGATTTAGGTAACGACAGCAGCGTTCAAGGCACGTCCGCTCTTCAGCTATTATTATTATTATTACTTCGTCGTTACTTTGTCGTCTACTTCACGTGAGGCTGCGCTGTGGGTTGGTAATTTGTCGCATGAGCTCTCGAGTAGCGCAAACCCTGCGTTCAATGTGTCCTCCTAGCGGTCATGTGAAGTAGCTTGATACGACAGCTTTAAGGTGTTTTGTTACGGTACGTATTATAGACAGCCGCCGAGCCGGCTTTTCTAAGTTTTAGTGAATTTCTTGTGCGGTGAAAAGTGCCATGTTTTTTCAGAGACACTCGGGGGTATTGTAACCCATCTCAGGGATGGTAGTGAGTTCACACCCACCGTTTTGATCAGAGGTTGGACATCATGACTAACCACTCGAGATCACCCACAAATCTCAGCAGGAGTTATGAGCCTCGGCGTTTCCCAGGTGAGTAGTATGGCTGACGTGCTGAATGTTGTTCCTGGATATTCTGGTTCCCAGGTGGTCCGTGGGTTTGACAGAGTGCTGATGCGTGATTCGATCTTCCATACACTCGACTCCATGGAGTATGGCGAAGTTGTATGTGAAGGACGACTGAAAATTCCGGGACTGCTAGTTGAAAGGACAACGTGGCTGTGGCAGCTTTTAAATGCTGGTGAGGACAAATGACCACGTCATTATAGGTATTAATTAGAGTGCATCATTTTTTACTTTTCATTTTTTATTTCCGATTGCCATCCTATCCAAGTATAAATTTGAGTATAAATTAAAGTGTGATACCTGAGCTGAGTTTCACTCGACGCTTATAGTCAAGTCGTAAGATTTCTTAGACTTACCTGCTCGAAAAGAAATGTCCAGCGGGTGGGAGCTTTATTTTTATTCCATATCGATGTATAGCCTTTTTCATAAGGTTACTACAATACCGTGAGATACTTGGCATATTAAGGCATATTAAGGGCATATGTTGATAAACATATTGTATACAAATATTTCTTAATGGCCGAGTTTTGAGATGGGTTATTCCACGAAGCTTCTGCGCCGTAACACGCTCGAACGATATATTGAGTTACTACGCCAAGATTTATCTGAAATCGAGACAACATGATCTTCTTGCTCAATAATAAAATATCTGTAAAGTTGCGTAGAAATTATTTGATAACCCAATTGTTTATTAGTAAAAAATATAAAATAAATTAGTATAAAAAATAAAAAATGAATGTTAACAATTTTCATCCTACTCTCATTAGCAAAATATACGTATCATTTTCTTAATCTCTATGTTGCTTTGAAGATATTTTATTATTAAACAAGATAATCATAGGTTTATTATTTTAGAAAATCTGGGCGTAACGGCTTCTCCGCACAGGACAACTTATAACTCAATCATCTTTTAATTAAGAAAAAGATTACATTTAATAGTTGCGTTAAAAAAAATCGTGAATGTTGGTGCCTGATGCGACTTTTCTACTCAGGTTTAAGGGACCTCTTAGACTTCATTGCAAGCGATTTCCTTTCGCGTGGTGTTTTTCAGGTCGACAAAAAATATCCAGGAAATGGAAGCTCCATTTTTACTGGATATAGAGTGGTTATCTTAAAGGCAATAGTGAAATATCCTAAAAATGATTTTTCGATGGGAATATCTTTTATACAAAAGTTGTAGAGTTTCAGAGAGAACATACGATGGTCACATGAGCAATTTTGCCAATGGAATCGCCAACATTAGCTAAAGGTCGCCTTCGATATTTTTCAAGTCAATCCATGAAGCTTATTACATAAAATTGTAGTCAGTTTCGAGACGAAGGTAACAGAAAAATATATTTTTAGCTATCAAAATACACAGCTTATTAATCTTAAGATTCTAACACTTCAAAGTGATACAACATTATAGCTACCATTACGTCCGTTATTAGCTAGTGAAATATAATAACGACCTAAGAGTAAGCCATGGGGAGTCTGCGGTAGGACTTTACACTTCATTTGATTACAAAATTTAAAAGCAAAAAAAAATGTATCATAATTCAAGACATTTTATTTCTAATGGTGTGTATAATCTTACCGCAGCTTCCCCGTGGCGCACTCTGGGGTCGTGGTTATATTTCACTAGCTAATAACGGAAGTAACGGTAGCTATTATGAAAGACAATTATTCACTTAAAGCCGCTATTTGTAATCCACCCTTTACAATTTTTCAATTTCGAGTTCAGATTTGTGATAAGTGTCCTCCAAGATCCGTGGGTAGCTAGTTTCATCCAAATCGAGCGACTTTTCGCACTTTGATTCGCCATTTGGAATTTCTCAGTTTTCAGTTCAGATTCGTAACCATCGACCGCGAAAACCTGTGGGTACCGAGTTTCATCCGAATCGAGTAACTTTTTACATTTCGTTCCGCCATTTTTTATTTTGAAATTTCGATTCTGGTCCACCAGTAAACTGGTTAAGGCTGAGAAATCCTATGCTTCAGTGAGGGGAAGTAACGATTGATAAACGAGCGCAAGATGTTAACTGAGAATGGTAATACTCCAAATGAACGCTGACCGTTTATTCGAACAAAGCCGTACGCGTGTTTGCTTATCCGACGTTCTCTAGAGACTGCTTAATAGTCATCAAGCGAGGACATACGAAGCGCCAAGTGGCCAATAAGCAAACTGCGATTGGAAGTTTTCCGATTTTGCCGAAAATACAATAGTATTACATAAAAAAACATAAAAAAATAATTCTCTTGACTAGTAAGATCTGAGGTCTGGTCTGGCTCTACGTGGAATTTTTTTTTATAGGCACAATAAATTATTGAACATTCGAAGCGGCGTTAGCCATGACGCTTTTCTCGCCAAATAATAAATTCATTTTATTATAACTTTCACGTATATCTGCTACTCTTCACAGGAATAGACCTCAAAACGTACCACTGCAGAGCACTTAAAAAATATTCTAACTTGTTTCGCTGCAAATCAAAGCGATAATCCGAAAAGTTGAGACGGATACGTCAAAGTCGTATTCGCGACCGTATTGCAGTCTATGTAATCGTTATATTACAGCTCCTGACGGTAGGTTCGGTAGTCGCGGTTATCGGTATAAGCGAATAAGCAGTAGTGATGGCATAAGCGTAAGGCGGCCCATGAGAAAAAAAGAATTTTTGAATTCTGACTCAATGTTCCTGTGGAACTCATGTTGGTTTCTTGATAAAAGTCCATAAAAACGAGAAACCGTTTCTCAAAAGAACGTAAGCTCGTATTCCAAGACTAAATATATAGGTTACATATATGGTGTTTTCATGTAACGGAAATTGTATTGCATATAAAAGTGAAAAAATATATAGACGTATATAGGCATATGTGAAGTAAAGTAAGACGACATACTCGTCTTATACTTAAATATACCGCATAAATGACGAGCTTAAACGAGACCCACACACACAAACATTGAGATCCATGCCACACAGCACGCACACCTATAAACCAACTACCGTTACTCAAGATATAGTTATACTGCCAAGCAGTAAGACTATAGTCTCAAGAATGGTATGAAGAATCTTCGAAAAGGAACACGCTAAATTACTATAACCAAGAAGAGGAAATTAACGGGACAAATGGGCTACAGGAGATGGGCTATAGGACGACTAGAAGATATAGTAATACCCTGCTATACCGACGGAAAGGAAAGAAGAGCGGGGAAGCCGGTATAAAAGGGCACGGCAAACCACAGTCTAGGAGCATTCTGATCACAGACTTTCGCAAACATCCGGAATCTATCAAAGGAGGACCACCTAATCAACCAAAGGAAGACCAGCTAATCGACCAAAGGAGGACCAGCCATCCAGCTAAAAGAAGGACCACCTAGTCAACCCAGGGAGAAGCATCTTCAACTGCACCACTCCAAAGACCAGGCCTGAAACCGCGGGCCCAGGGAAAAACGAACATCTCCAAGGCCAACTACAGAGCCACCAGTCATCCAAGTCGTCCAGCATCCCAGCCGACGAGACCTCCCATCGAAATTAAACCAAGTGGTATGGATAAAAAATATATTAAATCCATAGGGACTAAAAAACATCATAGAGACTAGCTAGAGCCGCTCCTGTCGCATTCCCGATGCGCCGATGCACCGAGAATGTACCGCGCTGACGCCTCCACCGGAACAGCGGCGGGACCAGCGCGTAGATCGCTTGGCCAGGAGAGGTCGAGTGAGAGCTCTGTCCCCACTACAGTCCACGCGCTATAGGTATAGAATAGGCAACCTCCGAACACCGAGGAATAATAACAGAGCCGATATAGATATACAAACGATAGCAAGCTCCACAGGCTCTTTCTATATGTAGGAACTATACTAGCTTATAACGGAAATATTTTAGTAATTCAATAGAAATCTCCTACTTCATGCGAACACGATTATAACGGCATGCGTAAGCCCGGGTCAAGTCTTTTTTTAAAATGTGCGTAATCACCAAAACTAAAAAGGAGTATATTTAATCACCATATAAATTATTTATCTGTCTCATGTGTTTAGTAAATCATACTTTTACCTAATACTGAAGCCTCTATTAATTTCCTCTCTGCTCGAGTCCGAACTAAAACCCTTTAAGGGTGATGTCAACGTAAAATATCGTTACATTTGGCGCCCGAACAGGGACTCGAGCATAGGAAAGAAAGGCTGATATTGGGCTATAAGTATTATAAGTATGAGTTTTGAATCGATATTTGCTCAGAGACTTGTGCAACGAGCCGTACTCGACGCTAGTGCAGAACTCAATACATCGCTACTAGGACGCTCTTTACAGTGGGAATCCACAACAGCGGACGATATACTAAGGCAACAACGACGGATTGAAGATGGGGAAGAAATCGCTAGGCTATCGGAAATTCCAAACGTAACAATGGAAGCCAATGCATCAGGTGAGCTCCAAGATGGCGGATCGACACCAAAGCTAGGAGAAACTCTTCCGGTAGTTCCAGATCCCGTGAACATGAGCTAAATTATGGCTTTCCTTCACACCATGAAAGAAGGCCAGGATGAAAAACTCGAAAGGATCCAAGCAAAATTAGACGATGCCAACGATTCCTGTATCTCGAGGACGTCTACCTTGCGTGAAAATTTAAAGGAGCACGTAAAAACCAACATCCTCGAGAGTGACAAACGGACGGATACCAAAATCGAAACAGTCCGTCAAGAAATAACGGAAGAACAGGAAGTTGTCAATAATTATCACAGGAATATCATTGTCAACGAGCAAAGGATTGTGGCAAGACTAGACAAGGAAATGAAAGAGGCCATGGAACGAGTAGAAAAGAACCAAACCACGACAGAAAAACATGCAAATAGGATCAAGGAACTGAAACAACGTGTGTCCACAGGCATGAATAATACCGCTCACGGTTTGTCAACGTTACAAGTAGGAAACCTCACTCGTCTCCAGGCGTCGACTCAAAAGACTCCGAAATTTGTTGCAGACGGAAAACAACGTCCCACAAAAATTCTCAAAGAACTCCAAGAGTACTGTGAGGCAGAAGGAATTGAAGGATCTGACGTACGCATCGTCATACAAGACGCACTGGAGGGCCAAGCTAAGAACTGGTGGCATCTCGTGGAAGGTAGCGTGCAAAATTTCTCGGAATTTGCAACAGCATTTTCTGCACGCTACTGGACTCGAGAATTGCAAGACAAAGTCCGTAGCAACCTTGAGTTTGGTACCTACGATACAGAAGGACAAAATAGCACCAGGGCGGAATACGCCACCCTTATCTTTGGCAACGCGAGAGACCTCGAAGAGAAAATGTCGGACGAAGCAATTATTCGCCGCCTAGCCCGACATTTTGACGAAGAGGTGCGATGTGCCGTCAGGATCCGGCAGATAAGCAACGTCCAGGAATTCCTTGAACTCCTTGAGAGCATCGACATGGCGGGGCCTCTTAATAGCAAGAGAGGGCACCAGAGGAGAGATTTTCAAGGACGCGGGGGACCGAGGGACCTGGGGTGGCGGGTACCACCAAGGAACAAAGGGCAACCATCACGAGCCTATGACAGCCGACCTCGTTGGCAGACACCTCCTCACAATGGCAATGGAGGACACCCAACATGGCAGCAGGCGGCGCAGAGATCACCGCAGTCATACACCACTCCTCCACCCATGCCACAAGGAACATAATAACCAGGGAGCGACACAATGGCAACAACAAGCATCTCCACCATCGCCAGTCAAAGACGAACGATATCAACAATCAAATGCGATCCAGGGATATCCCCCTGGACCATTTGTAGAAAAAACAATCACACCAGGTATGCGAGAACAACTAAGCGTATCTCACGGTACAAATCCGGGAAACGCTTAGACGTTGCGCCCGTACAAAAATCCAGGAAGGAGAGAGAAAAATGAGGTGCAACTGTAAATAAAAAGGAAAAACAAGAACGAAAGGAGGAAGTAACTGTAGAAAAAAGAAATCAAAAAAGAAAAGAACGGAGAGTGATAAAAAGGGAAGAAGAAAAAGAAAAATCGAAGACAGACAACGGGAAAATCGCCAGTGAGCCATCCAGTAGTGAAGTCATCCAAAAGGATATCGTGATGCTGAAATCATCTGAACGGGAACAAGGGATCGCAACCCCAAGTACCTCTAATGAGCGGCAGGAGACGTCCAAAGAAGAGGCGACACGAAAGAGCGGCAATGACCAAGACGCGAGGAAGTACCAAGTATTCACAGTCACCGAAGATCTACGGGAATTTCTAAGGGAAGAACCGAAGAGAGAGGGGAAATGGTATGATGATATACACCCCCGGTGCCCAGAAATTCGAGTAGGAATCGAGGGAATAGTCTGTGAATAGTCTGATTGACAGCAGCAGTGAGGTGAGCTGTATTTCGGAAGAATTTTTTAAACAATATTATGAGAAATTCGAGAAATGCCCCACACTGCCAGTCACTTCGACAAAGGTTGTAGGCGCATTTGGAGGGGAAGCAGAGACAGTAAAAAAACAAATAATGGTAGAGGCAAGAACATACGGATCATAAGGAGTACTACAGTTACTAGTTGTTCCGAAATTACTACGACCTATCTTGATTGGGATCGACGGAATGATAAAACTACAAATTTCCGTCGATGCTCACAGTAAATGTGTGGCAGTCAAAGACAAGGTCGTAGCCAATCTATAAGAAGGATTATGGAAATTGGTAAACCATGGCACAAAACAAAAGGAAGGAAATAGAGAAACGTGTGCCGTACGAGAAGAATCTCTACCAACACCTCTCGAATTCCGATTATCGGAGATAGAATTCGAGGAGAAGATGAAGGAATGCCACGATCCCGAAACTAAAATCAAAACAACCTTCAAACAAATCGTTGAAAGGAATCAGGAAGTGTTCGACCGAAGACCTGGAAGGATGTCTAAGTATGTACACCACCTTATACTCAAAGATCCAAAGCCATACTTCCATCGATCATATCCAGTGGCACTGGCACAACGAGAGTGAGTACAACAAGAAATCGAAAAAATGCTCGACTACGGTGTGATACAAAAATGAAATAGTATCTACATAAATCCATTAATGCCAGTGACCAAGAACGATGAGAGTGTGCGACTGTGTTTAGATACCAGAGAACTAAACAACTATCTGGTAAATGACCACAATAACGCACCACCCATCGAGGAAATTTTTCAGAGATGTGGAGGGAAATCCGTCATCTCAACGTTGGATCTCACAAGCAGTTTCTGGCAAATTCCACTACACCCAGACTCTAGAAAATATACTGCGTTTCAACACAATGGAAAGTGTTACGAGTTCACGGTCACGCCTTTTGGATTAAAAACCAGCATGGCAAGCTTAATTCGAGCACTTGACGTAGTGTTAAGCGAATTAGATTTCGTCATAAATTTTGTCGATGATTTACTAGTATTATCTAGAGACCATAATGAGCATCTCACGCAACTCGAGACCCTTTTTCAACGTTTTAAGGAGCAAGGAATAACATTAAAATTCACAAAGTCACACTTTTTCCGAAAAGAAGTATCCTTTTTAGGCCACATCCTCACCACGGAAGGACTCAAACCAGATCCAGAGAAGATACGGGCTATTGAGGAATATCCTGCTCCGAAAAATTAAAAACAATTTAGAGGATTTCAAGGTTTGATAAATTTCTACACGAAATTCACAAACCGACATGCACACGAGACTGCTCCACTATTGGAATTGCTAAGAAAGGGAGTAAGATGGAAGTGGGAACCAACACAACAAAAAAGTTTCGATCGAGTGAAAGACCTATTCTGCGAAGAAGTCATCCTTCGATTCCCAGACACCAGGAAACCACACATATTAACGACCGATGCCAGCGGATATGCACTTGGAGCCGTCTTATCACAGAAGAACAAGGAAGGAGAAAGCGAAGTTATATCATTCGCCGGCCGGACTCTTAAGGGTGCAGAACATGGGTACATGACCACCGAAAAAGAGTTATTAGCAATAGTATGGGCCTTAGAAAAATTCAGGACATATCTACGAGGTGCTGAGATTCAAATAAAAACCGACCACAAAGCATTAATCTTCCTCAAAACATGTCGATTCACGGCAGAACGATTAATGCGGTGGGTTCTATCAATTCAGGATTATAATCTGAATATAGAACATCTCGAAGGACACAAAAATACTGTTGCTGAAGAATAATGAAAAAGGGGGCGAAACGGACCGAGCGATTTAAGGCCACACACCGGCTAACAATCTTCGAAGAAGGAAGTCTAGTGTTAGTAAAGGCTTTTAATGTATCGGATCCCGCGAATCAAATCACCTCAAAATTCTTGCCTCTACGAGAAGGTCCATACCTCATAGACAAATGCGTAGGTCTAGCAACCTATTTGTTAGTAGATCTCCTAACTAAAAAGGTCCGCGGAAAATTTCATGCCAGCCTCTTGACAAAATACCGTACGGAGATCACCACAGAAGAGAAAAACAATAATAAAGAGAATGAATAGACAACTCACAGGTAGAATAAGATATAAGAAAATTAGAAATAAGAAGTAGAATAAAAGAAAACTATAAATAACCGATTAGAGAATTAAAGTTAGATAGAAATAATTAGAATAAAAAATTTCGATTCTGGCAGGAATGATAATATAAATTAAAATTCTCAATTCACACACTCTAAAGATAAATTAAACATTCAGTCGATCAACAACTCACCGAACACCGAGGATAAACAATCGACCGAAGGATCTAGCAGAGACCGTCCCTACTCACTCACCGTAGATAAACAAATCCCAGCTAAGAGAACTACGAACGGTAATAAATAGAATAACCATAGACCGATAAATAGTATCAATCGAACGCTGACGGTGATAAGAAGAAAAATAAAAATATCAAACTAAATCAAACGAAAATGCAAATAAAACCTAACAAAATATGGAAATTAAGGAGAATAACGATAAAAAACAAAAAAATTAAAAGTTGGAGAGGAAAAATATCACAAATTTCGGAAATTACACATAAAATCAAACGCTGGGATTTTAAATATCCGATAGACAGCGACGGTCTCATCAAAATAACTGACGATAACATCCGAGGGTGGGAACCTGGAAGCAGAGAGGGGATGGATAATCGCGTCGAACACCAAAATTACACAGATTTATTGGCAATTAGTTTAAATCAAACCATCGACTAAGCAACAATAAATCCAAAACCATGTATCGTAACTACCCAGTGAGGAACTTAATCGGCGAGTACGAGAACACAAAAATCATCAGCGTGGCCAACCCACAAAGATTCTATATTTACAAGGACGATCCCGAGATCCCCCGTGAAAATTTTATTAATTATATTGAGAACCTAAACATCGATACGCCCGGACTCCGTCAGCTATAGCCAGGACAAGATTTCATTGGACGGCAAATTCTATATAAATTTGAAGATAAATTCTACCGGGGCATAATGACCACTGAAGAAAATGCTGAGGGCGACATTTTAATCTGACTGGAAGATCTGACGATCGACCAAGCCGCCACCATCGGAGACTGCTACACACCTCCCGAGGAAGCCACCTACGTAGCGTTCCAAGCAATCCCGGTCGGCTTAAACCAAATTCAGCCTCGAAACGACGAATGGACGGAAGAAGAATTAAGAACGATACGAGAAATTATGACCGACGAAGTCTGGAACACCATTATATATCCCATAGAAACCTTCGCAGACGCTAAATGGGTCGAATGTTGGAGAAGAAAGGACAACGGGGAGATACAGCTACTAAGCGAAGAACTGATTCGCCAGGGCGTCGCCATCAGGGGAGCAAACCCCCCATATTTCGACTGGGGAACGGACGGAGGTATGCTGCTCGACCCTCAATACCAGGAAGAGGAATCAGAAGATTCCGGATACGCGACGGACTCGGAAACTGACGAAATGGAGATCGACGAGTATAAAAAAAAAAAAAAAAAATTATAAGATTTTATATAAAACCCTCGTATATAAATGAAGAGAAAAATATTTTTACATAAATTAGGTCTCCGAAATTATTTCTAGAAACCTGCCACAAGCGATAGAAAATTCAATAAAAGACAGAAATAAGACATAGAATAAGATAGAAAAATCAGTAGAGAAAATAAGTATAATAAGATCAGAACAATACACAAGCGAAATAAGACATAGAATAAGTTGATAGCGAAAACAAATTAAACAGGAGCACGAAGGAACACACTAGCTATAGAATAAGCTAATAGAAAGAACAAGAACATAAATAGAAACAATAAGCAAGAAGAGATTAGACGAGAACATGAAGACATAGTAAAGATAGATAAATTCAAAGTAGAGAGAAATAGTCAATAACAGATCCTCGATTCAAAGAAATCATCTCGGATCGGGGGACAATAAGACGACATACTCGTCTTATACTTAAATATACCGCCTAAATGACGAGCTTAAACGAGACCCACACACACAAACATTGAGATCTTTGCCACACAGCACGCACACCTATAAACCAACTATCGTTACTCAAGATATAGTTATACTGCCAAGCAGTAAGACTATAGTCTCAAGAATGGTATAAAGAATCCTCGAAAAGGAACACCCTAAATTACTATAACCAAGAAGAGGAAATTAACGGGACAAATGGGGTACAGGAGATGGGCTACAGGACGATTAGAAGATATAGTAATACCCTGCTATACCGACGGAAAGGAAAGAACAGCGGGGGAGCCGGTATAAAAGGGCACGGCAAACCACAGTCTAGGAGCATTCTGTTCACAGACTTTCGCCAACGTCCGGAATCTATCAAAGGAGGACCACCTAATCAATCAAAGGAAGACCAGCTAATCGACCAAAAAAGGACCAGAGTAGATAAGCTAGGCCGGTTCCAGCACACCACCTGGGCAGGTGTAAATTTACCTGTGCTCAGTCGGTAATTATCCTAGAAACCTACTTTACCCACAGACGGTAATGACCGCCTGTCGATAATTACCTTATGTCGAAATTGTTGTCTGCTAGATGGTGCTACAGTCGGATAGATCAAGATCAATATTTCCATAATGGTTACATGGTATCCAGTTAGATGGCGCGCAACGTTCTATGTATACTTACTGTAGTCGTGTACTGACCGAGCATCCCCTACAGTGCGGTAACTCACTACTAGATCATGATCGATAAATGCGCCTGAATCTACCGCACCAACTACCGAAGCACACACACACTGTACTACCGAAGCACACACACACTGTACTACCGATCACTGTAGATAAGTGACCTACTAACTCACAGCGAGACCTCGCGGGGTATTTGGGATCGGGATATCCTGATATCGGGATATCGGGATATTGGGAGATTCGATACCTTTGTTGATATTTTACCGACAGCCAGAAATTATCTTACGTCGGTACTGTTATAGATGGGGCCACAGTCGAATTCTATAGATCACGCTCGATATCCATGGTAAGGGAGACTTTATCATGATAAGACAGACTTTTGCTCTGTTGTCATCTCTTTCGGATAGAGTGCGCCACAGGAGGATTCGAAAGAATTCGAGATAAATACATTTGCTGTATAAAAACTTGTTTTTATTTTTTTAATATTACAGATAATGCATTTATTCTATAAAAACTCTTAACGGTAGATATATATCTTACATGTATTACATTTAACCTAAAAAATTCTTAACTATAGATCTTAAATATCTAACTATGAGATTGATGTTGATTAGATACAAATGTTTGATACACGTTTGATTGCATTACCACTTATTACATTATAATCAACTATTCGGTCATATAAGATTAAACAGTAGGCCGTGGTTCCCGCTGGAAAATTTGTCTTAGACTCAGATTCTAGACGAACATCTACTGGTGCTTGTTTTAATGCCTCATTCTGTTTTGAACAACCAATTATAATTAATGCAGCATACTTGATAAGGTTTTTTCGATGAAACCACAGTCGGATTCTATAGATCACGCTCGATATCCATGCTAAGGGCGACTCTATCATGGTAAGGCTGACATTATCATGATAAGACAGACTTTCGCTCTGCTGTCATCGCTTTCGGATAGAGTGCACCACAGGAGGATTCGAAAGAATTCGAGATAAATAGTGCATCAACTTATATTATTGATCTTAGCTGCATTTTTAACTTTAACTATTTTTACTCCCTCCAATTAGCAGATCTAATGCTAGACCAATATTTTTTTTCATTGGTTAAGTTAGTCCCCACTTTTTCTATCGATGGCCTATATAAACCAAGCTGTAACGAAGAGAATCATTCAAGTGTGAACCCCACGACAAGATGTATAAACAAAGGGTAAGTTTTCTATCGCTTCACTACATAGTGTAAACATATATATTTCATAGATTTCTATACCATTTTTTTTTTTTAATTTTCAGATTTCGATGAACTGCTGGGATGAGCAACTCAAATATTGGCGAGACCCTCGCCGTCCGATTCTGGAAATGCCTTTACCGCCATTCGAGGAGACAAGGAAAAAATTAAAAGTGAGTATTTACTAATGAATTTCCAATTTTTAAATATTGCTATTAAATTTTAATTATTCTCTACTTCTTATTTTGCAGATACCATTCGAAATAGAGTATCAGGATGGGAAAATAAGGACACATCCATGGAAGGTGCTGACCACCAAGCCCGAGATCCCCTTGCTGATGAGGATGCTATTCGCGCCACCGCCACCACCTCCGCCAATGCCATCTCCTGAGCCAGCACCGATGCAGCAGGCTGCAGCACATAAGCCGGAGATATTCAATGCAATAATCGCGTTGGACTTGCTGCGAGTGCTGATGGAGTCGCCACCACCCCCGCCTGCGTCTCCTACGCCAACCACGATGCCCTCGCTGGAGATCGCGTTCGAGAGCATGCAGCAACCACCGCCACCTCCCGAGCTGGACCCGTTGGAGATGCTGATATCACCGTCGTCGTCTCCTGTACCAACCTCGATAACCGAGCTGGAGGTGATTGCACAGCAGCAGCAATCATTATCACTGCAACCGAACCTGGGGATGCCGCTGCTGCAAGATGATCTATATCTCACCAGCGAGGATGAAGATGGTGCTATGCTGCAGCATTCAACTGCGATGCCGAAGCCAGCGGTGACGAAGCCAGCGGTGATTGAAAAAAGAAATGTTTACGTTCCTCTTCGCCGTCAAGTGTCGGCAGTAAGCATTCAAGTGGAAGAGGCAACGGTTCGCAAGCGCACAAGACCTGCGCTTTGTTGTCCAAGGATTCGTCGCCCACTACAATCGGTGAATCGTCAACCGACGTTGCCGTCGCCGATGCTGCCAGCTATAGTTATCGAAGCTTCATCGAGTCAGCGGCGAGACAGTGTTGAGACAATCCCCCTACCACCGCTACCACAGCCACACTGCAAGAGGACTGCAGCAACCAAAGGGCCTGAGAACGTTCCCCCGCATCGCATGACGATGGTTATAGACCCGCGACCAATTGAACCATTGATGCGCAAACGTGCTCGGACTTACGCGCCGAAAGACCGATTTGGCACTATGAGAAAACAGTTTATGAATCGAATGAAAAGATTTTAATTTTTTATGTAAATATAATATTAGCGTCAAATTTTTATAGATAAAGTAAATTTAATATTAATATTTTGTAATCTAGTTTTTAATATTTCAACGCAATAAAAAAAAAGTGTTTAATTCTATACCTCAGCTTTTGTCATTATTAGATATTAATTAAAAAATAATATAGACCATTTAAAATTAGAAAATTTTTTTTTCTCAATTGCGAGCCAGAGAGCTTAGAGTCAGAGAGCCTAATGCTTCACACGTGTCATCTTTACAACCCTCTCAGCTAAGTCGACCGTCAACTGCCCTCTCTCCATTGCTGTCCAGAGAAGGGGTGTGCTGATGTTTTGGGCCCGTGGCGTTCCACACGGAGATTATTTTAAACATCTTTACTGAGTCGCGAAGGGGGATATATTGGGAGAACATCTGCACCAACAGAGATGCTCGATAATCCACAGGCGGTTATTGCGAGCACATCTATACCGACCGAGATGTTTTGAAATCTAATCGATACCAGCAGAGAATTTATCATGGCTCGATATTAAATATCAGCTTCATTGAAACCACTGCTGATAATCGAACTTATAGAGTAGAGCAGTTATCCTGAGAACAGCGACTATAGTTAATTCGTCAATGATTTTTCGTCATAGTCTTTTAATTTCAGCTCGATTTCTAGTTCGGAAGAGAAGGAGGGGGCGGAGGGGAAGGAGGAGCAGTAATTAAAGAACAATTTTTTAACTTATAAAAATAACATAGAATTTTTTTATTGTCGAGTGTACAGGGCTCATGAGTAAGTATTTACAGTGAGAAATCACACTCGTCGTAGTAGCCTTTTAGAGTAGTTGTATCATTTATGATGCAGTTGACAGTTGACTTTGCGATGATTCCACTAGATGACGCAACCGACGCCATCTGTTTGCGCAAGTCTAGAAGCCATGTTTTCATCATACACACGTTGTGAGCTGCGCAGTGGGGAGTCCAATTCATGATTGGATGATTCGTACATGTGATGTCAGTATTAGTTGGTAATGCTGCCAACGCGGGACATCCTAGGTCTTCAATATTGTAAACGTTTGGAAGAATCCTATCCAGCCAACGTTTCTTCTCTAAGCCCTTGGTATAAATCTTGCTCGCATCGCGTAGAAGACTGATAAGAGTCTCGCTGATTTCATCATATGGTATATCACCATTAACCCAGGGAATGCCATGATAATTTGCTTCTAGCCATCGATTTTCGCTCTTGTATTTGGCTGGCAGGAAACTCCATTTGTGTGGCGGTTCAAACAGATAGACTGATGGTAAGGAGTCATCTTCGAGAGGAATGACTGCCATCTCTTTGAATACGAATTCATTAAAAGGGCGCTTGAAGCCTTGGACGTCTACTATGTACTCCGTGATGAATAAAGTGATGCCAACAGTCACGCTTCCAGCTCTTTTATACCCGTTTGTCGCCTCTACTGCGAGCTATTGTACAACCATGAACGATGGATACATTCGAGGATATCAACCAATCAGCAACGACTTTGTAGCCTTCCCACCACTTTTTTAGATTCAAACGCAGACATGAACAATGAATGTATTCATGAATATTGACCAATTAGCTACGAGTTCGATACATCTCAGTACTTTTCGTGGGGATAAATACAAGTTCTTCAGCAAGAGAGACTCATTCCGAAGCGACCGTTCAATTTACTCCAAAGTCACTCTCTCTTTAAAGCAAAGTATTTCGAAATACTTGGATCAGAATGGATCTCCAGGAGCGCAATGCAGTCATGAAGACGTGGGAGGATATCTTGGAGCTTCTTCAAACTCAAAAATCAGATGAGATCGCAGAGTGGATCAAACGGCTTGCTGCAGTCATCAAATCCATAGAAAAATTATTGGTGGGAGCCACAGTTGCCGAACGTCAGAAGTATCTGTTCATGATTGGTTTCCTGAAAGGTATTGAAATCAAACTAGAACGTTTGATAAAATAAGGTTCAGGCTTGCAGAGGACTGATGAAAAAGGAATCTTGGATCGAGTGAGATGGTCGAACCTACTATCGGCTTTCAATGAGCGCATCAAGACTGGAGTTATCACCAACTTAAAGCACATCGATATCAATCTATTCTTGGAAGATTGCTTAACACTTTTCCATGAAGAAATAAAAAGTATCATGAAGATTGAGAAGATGGAAGTCAAGGTATATGCAGTACTAGCAGCAAAATTTAAGGTAATGAAGAATGATGAAGAAATTGTTGAAATGAAGCACTTCAACACGAAGGCTGAAGCGATTTATCCAGCAACTTCAATCAAAGATTGGTTTACTGTCAACATCCAAGCATCGATTCAGAGAGAAATTGAAGAATTTGAGCTACAAGATTCCGGATGGACGCTGTATTCTATCGTCAATCTCACACTAAACATCAACATGTTGAATCCAATGCGAGGTAGCTCCTATATAGATCTCCCAATCGAGATTCAAAATAAGAATGCATGCGTCAACGTGAAAAATACTGACAACATGTGCTTCAAGTGGGCTGTACTATCAGCATTACATCCGGCAGTACATAATCCTAATCGAGTTTCTACATACGAGAGATATACGCATGAACTCAACTTCACTGGTATCGACTTTCCAGTGATGCCGCATCATTTCAGCAAATTTGAGAAGAATAATGGCATATCAATCAACGTCTACATTCTGAAGAAACGAATGAGAAAGTTCGTGACCACTCCTCTGCATGTAACGTCTACGAAAAAAACTCTGCATGTTAACCTTCTTCTCATGCAAGATCACTACGTGGATGAGGACGAAGAGCAAGAAAACGAAGATGCTAACAGCGTATACCAACTACCGAGATTCCATTACGTGTGGATCAAACACTTGTCTCGTTTAGTCTCGATACAGCTATCGAAACGTATTCACAAGCATCATATTTGCGATCGCTGCCTGCACTACTTTCGTAACGAAGGCAAGCTTACCGCACATGAAGAAGATTGCAGGAAGATAAACAAATGCAAGGTTATCATGCCGTCAGTAAAGAAAAAAATTCTTCGCTTTAAAAATCATAGCAATAAAGAGAGAGTACCGTTTATTGTCTACGCGGACTTTGAATGCTTACTCAAACCGATCCGAGATGAAAACGCGTACCAAAGGCATGAGGCGTTCAGCATTGGGTATTACCTAAACTGCAGTTATGATATCTCGAAATCGAGCTACTGCAGCTACAGAGGTGTGAAGCCTGCGGAATGGTTCGTGAGGGAGCTGCAACAATTGGCCACGGACCTCGAAGAGCTGTACATGAATCCTAAGCCTATATCGAAGCTGTCATTCGAGCAGAGAACGCAGTTTCATATGGCAACTACGTGTCATATTTGTAACAGGAATTTATCCAGCAACGATCGAGTCCATGATCACTGCCATTTGACTGGACAATAGGTATTTTAGTAACCCTTTTTCATTCAAATATTAATAAAGCTTGAAAATACAATACATATTTATGTGCATCTAGATACAGAGGACCAGCACACAACGAGTGCAACTTACTTTATCAAGACTCACGAGTGATACCCGTGGTCTTCCACAACCTCACGGGATATGATTCACATTTTGTTATACGTTAAATCGTAACATGCTTCAATGGTCGCGTGGATATACTGGCACAAACGAAGGAACGTTACATCGCCTTTCAAAAGCACATTGATGGAAGCGATGTGAGTTTTCGATTCATCGACTCGTTCCGCTTTATGGCTTCATCGTTGGAAAAACTAGCTTCATACCTTACGGAATTGAAGATTGTTAGACGCGAATTTCCACAACTTCCCAATGATAAAATTGAGCTGCTATCGAGGAAAGGTGTCTTCCCATATGAATACGTTGACGCTGTGCAGAAACTGGATGAGTATAATCTTCCAACTAAAGAAGATTTCCATAGTACGCTGAATGACAGCGATATCACAGACGACGATTACGAGCACGCAAAGAGAGTGTGGCAAGAGTTCAACATTCATGACTTGGGCGAATATTCAGATCTCTATCTGAAAACTGATGTTCTCCTCTTAGCCGATATCTTTGAGAATTTTCGCGACAATTGCATCAGAGCGTATGATCTGGACCCTGCGCACTACTACACAACACCAGGATTCACGTGGGACGCCATGCTCAAGTTCACACAGATTGAGTTGGAGCTTTTCACGGACTTGGAGATGCATCTGTTCGTTGAACGAGGAGTGAGGGGCGGCGTGAGTCAGTGCTGCAATCGTTATGCCAAAGCGAACAACAAGTATATGAGCAATTATGAGCCTCAAGAGCCCACCAAGTATCTCATGTACTTTGACGTCAACAATCTTTACGGTTGGGCGATGATGGAATCGCTCCCATATGGAGACTTCACATGGGTGGAAAATCCAGAAAATATTGATTTTCAAGCGATTGAGGACGATGCATTAGAAGGATACATCCTGGAAGTCGATCTGGATTATCCCGTGAGCCTTCATGATGCCCACCGAGACTTACCACTATGTCCTGAACACAAAAGTGCACCAGGTTCAACGCAGATCAAACTGATGACAACATTAGACTTCAAGAGCAACTACGTTATCCACTATCGGAATCTAAAACAGGCGCTCAAGTATGGTCTACAACTCAAACGTATTCATCGAGTGTTAAAGTTCAAACAGAGGCCGTGGTTAAAATCCTACATTGACTTAAATAGCGATATGCGGAAACAAGCAACGAATGATTTCGAGAAAAATCTCTTCAAGCTCATGAACAACGCAGTGTTTGGCAAGACGATGGAAAATGTTCGTAAACATGTGGATATAAAACTCGTCACACGCTGGGATGGACGTTATGGTGCTGAGGCCCTTATTGCGAGACCAACATTCCACAGCCGATCAATCTTTGAAGAGAACCTCATTGCTGTACAGCTTTTGAAGACAGAGGTATATCTCAACAAACCAATCTACATAGGGCTCTGTGTGCTGGACTTGTCGAAAGTGTTAGTCTACGATTTCCACTATGATTACATGAAAACGCAATTTGCCGATGATCACTGCAAGCTCTTGTATACCGACACCGACAGTCTACTCTATGAGATTCAGTGCCCTGACATATATGATATCATGAGACGTGATATCCGGAAATTCGATACCTCTGATTATCCAGCTGAGAATCAATTTGCACTACCTCAAGCAAATATAAAAATCGTTGGATTGATGAAGGATGAGTGCAATGGGCAGATTATGACAGAATTCGTTGGTCTACGCAGCAAAATGTATAGTGTTCGAGTAAATGGCAATGATTATATGAAGAAGGTAAAAGGTGTGAAAACGGGCGTAGTGGAAGCAACCATAACCTTCAATGATTTCCATCAATGCCTTTTCGAGGGAACAACACAGTGTCGTGAGCAACGAGTCATAAGGTCACGCATGCACATTGTCTATACAGAGAAACAAGTAAAGCTCGCATTGAGTCCGCATGATGATAAACGATATTTATTTGTTGATACCATGGATACGCTGCCTTGGGGGCACTACAGGATACCGCAAGACATGTCGAAACCGACTTCAATCATGTCGTAACCAACCTACTCCCTACTCTTGCATACACACCCCACTCTTACATACATACTCTAGTCATCCAATCAACGACTTCAATTTCCTTCTCCGCGACTGCCTGCTGTGGAAACCCAATCAGCGACACGAATCTCCTTCTCCATGGTAGATCGGTGGTGGGTGATACCACTATATGAAGAGTGTGACTGCAGCTAGTTCCATCAGATCTTCATCGTCAACTATTCACAGCATCTACACGTTGATCCATTGATACCTTGGGGATACTAAAAGATACTAAAGGATACTAAAGGATACTAAAGAATACTTCAGAACCTGAACCAGTCTTGTATTGGAAGCAGTTCACAATCAACTCTATCAGACGGAACTCGTATCAAACACATTGGAACCTGTTGCTCATCAGTCCCACATATTCGTTGTCGTCGTCGTCAGACGAAACGTACATCAAACGTATAGCAGGCTAAAGAAATCTACGCCAATAATATTGGAACCTGTTGCTCGCCACTATCACATACGCGCGTCCATCTTCTACAGTCAACTTCATTGGGCATTCATGATGGATATTGATGCACTCAACAAACTCGCTGGTCAAGACGATTACCTCCCAACGAAAAGAATCATTGATCTACGAATCAACGAAATACATAAAGTCACCGATTCACGTCAAGTGACGACTAAATATGGTCAAAAAACTGTTGCCACTCTCAACAATGAATTCCAAATCTTTCTGCCTAAACGTGTTTCTGCGGCATTTGAGAAAGATCAGGCTCTATTCAGCCGCATGAAGGAAACGATCACACATGGTACATTGCATCTAAACTATATTGAAAAAGAGAAGAAAAATCAAATCGAATTGGTTATTTTGTAATGTGTTTATTTTATAATGAATAAAAAGATATTTTTTAATATACATAAATGTCGACTCATTATTTCATTCCTGTAGTTAATTCTGCGTTATTTATCCAACTATTATGTGAATTGGTAAATCCCAACCATTTGACATAAGCACGATTTCCATGTTTCTTGAGAATCTTCTCCACGAGATAGGTATCTGGATAATTAGCCTTCAGTAATTCTTCATTATAAAAACCACCAGCGATGGGTCTATCTTGGTAGTCCTTCAGCTTGTACGTTGCAGGTATCGTCCTCATTACTCGACTCACAGTGAAAATTTCCGTTGACCAATTGGGCGTGTAGCCTTTCTCGAAAACGTGTTTGTTCTTGCTCACTCGCACCTTGTCACCGATTTTGAATTTCACTACCCAGTTTCTTCGTTCATTGGTAGTAGAAAAACGTTGAATTAGCGTTTCAACAGCGTCCGCTGTGACGTTCCTCGGTTTCATACTAATAGTTCGATGCTTCGTGTCATTGTATGTCGCCACGAGATCATCTAAAATGTCTATCCATTTGTAAGATCCGTGTAGACTAAATTTCATCCACATTTTATTCTTAAGGGTACGATTAAAGCGCTCCACTATAGATGCTTTAAGATTACTATATGTGGAATAGTGATTGATGTCATGACGTTTCATTAAATTCTGGAAAGTCTTATTATGAAATTCTTTACCTAGATCAGTCTGGAGATTGGTAGGTACTCGTCCATCTTGAAGAATTGAATCCATAGCTGCGGTAACATTCTGACCGGTTTTGCGCTTCACTGGTACAGCCCATGCAAACTTGGATAGTACATCGATTATTGTAAGCAGATATCTGTATCCTTCGTTTTCTCGAGCGTACGGCTGCATCTCAACAAGATCAGCTTGCCATGTCTCATCAATATCACGTATATCAAACTTGCGTCGTAAATAATTGCGACGCGCAGGCGTATGTAATTCTTCTACTAGTCTTCGATGCTCCATGTCGAGGAGTGTGCCTGATTAACGCTTCAAAGGCTTTAGTGTTACGGACTATCAAGTCTATATAACTCTAAAAATATTTATTTCAGTATTCTTTGATGGCTTGATCTTGAAGAATCTCTTGAGGAGTGTGCGCAAGCAAGGAACCAATAGCCTTTGCATTACGAACTGCTAATTCTAAAGTCGTAGCAATGTTTATCTCAATATGCTTTATTCGCTCTTTTACTTGCTCTTGAAAAACCTGTATTTTCAACTCTAAATCATCCAATTGCTCACGTTGATGAGTTGTAGCCTGAAGCAATGTACTTAACTCCTGTTGAATTAGTTGTCTAGCGAGATTCAAATTGACAGCATCATTTGGTTCACGTGATTCACCAACGTTGCTGAGTCTCCTATTTTCAATGTCGTAGTTTCCGTTTGCAGTGAGTTTGAAGCCAAACCCTGGTGGACCCCGTGAGCCCTTAGTACATCCAAAATACCGTCCGAACACGTCGACGCTCATTATTCAACTGAGTATATTCACGCATGTGTCACTGCTAATAAACGATTCCTGCTTCACGCAATTCCTCAATGAGTGAAACGATTTCATTCGTATGACTGGGGTTGCCTGCTGAACTTTCAGCTAGCAATAAACGTAATCGATCTACCAGCTCATTGGGGTTATCCCAATACACATAATCCATTCGTGTATCTCGTCGTGCAATCTTGTATTGTGGTAATGAACCACCAGTAGATTGTCTCTTTCGAGTTGATGTAGAAGCACCAATTATTGGAGCTATATAGGATTTATATTTTTTACTGTTTTGTCTGTGGACTAACTCATCAGAATTATAGTGTTTTTTGTGTGCATTTGTTCTCAGCACAATTTTCCCATAATTGTTTACATCTTCATTGCTTATGAAATTCTGATTGGGATCTTTTCTGAACAGCAGTTCAAGCAAACCAATGGTCTTATCATACTTGTTGTTGGTGTCATCATTAATAATAACGTATTCGTTACCAAAACTTACGGTGGAATCGCCAATCATAAGTGTGCCATCTGGCAGCTTTCGAACTCCATAAGTCATATCGAGATACTTTTTACGATTTTTATCGAGTAAGTTCAAATATTTCTCAATAGCTGAATATGGTTGGTCAGATTTTTTCTTTGTTGATGCTTTCACATCATCATCATCATCATCGTCATCATCATCATCATCATCATCATTATCTGTGAATGCAGTTTTAAATGAATTATCCTGCTCTTCATTTTGAGATGTATCTTCCTCGCCCTCCTCCTTCTCATCCTTCTCTTTCTTGGGAATCCAGTTTTTTTTTATTTCATGCGTATTTGTGTCAGTAGCACTAACAAGTTTTTTAAGCGGCTTCACGATTGGTTTGAATGTTTCATCCCAAGCTTTTTCCATAATCTGCTTACCAGCTTTTAAAAGCTTGTATTTATGTTTAATAGCATTTCTAACTTTTTCTACTTGACAAAGTGTCTTTCTCTCGCGACGAAATTCGTCAGCGATGTTATCGCTTCGACTGCTCATGATGATCTGATTAAGATTTACTCTTTACGCATGATATATTTGTAGCAAAGCAGTCAAAACCTTTCCTGTATCTACCACAGTCGAGCCCTTGACGATCTTTATCAATTACTAGGAACCCATGATTGGTATCATTCCAACATTTCGAGCATAAGTCTTTAAACTGCGAGTACGTCATGTCAGTATTTACGTGATCATCATAAACATGCTTGAGATTAATATCATCCTGCCGAAAGATTACAAGCATGTTAACGTTATCACGTACTAAATGCTTAGGTATTTGTGCATACGACTGACACAAGTAGAAGCAGTCAATATTCTTATGTCTACCCATACAGTAAAAGGCTCTAACATTATCTTGTTTCTCGCAGGCTATATCATCAAATATCATGATTGAATTAATATTAGCTTCTTCGGGTGATACTACTTGATCATGTTCACCAAAGGCAAAAAATCCAATACCCTTCATAGGCTGCAGAAGTTTTTCGAGAAACTTATACTTTGGTTGATTCAATGATTTCGAGTATATGTATACATTTTCAAATCTCAATCCATTTGGATGTGTAATCAGAGTAAGCAATGCATTGGTCTTTCCACAATTTGATGGACCACAAAAAACTGCTCGGATACTGTTGGGTAATAGTGGACCATGACGTGTGCATACTTTTTTCCTTTCAGCTAGCCTATCAAAATTCATTACCGGCAGCGAGAGCGGTTGCTCTCTGAAATCCATGTTGGCAGCGACTGATGGTTTAGAGTATAAATACTGTGCTTATATACTCCGAATCTCATTCGTTCACTGCTCTTTCTAGTGTAAGCATCATGCCTAAAGGTTGCGGTCTGCTGAATAAAGTCCTCAACAAACTACCTATCGAGCTTCATTTACCAGGCTATCAATACTGTGGACCAGGCACAAAACTAGCGGAACGTCTTGCTCGTGGTGATCCTGGGATAAATCCTCTAGACGCAGCCTGCAAGGAACACGATATCGCATACTCACAGAATCGTGAAAACATTGCGGATCGCAACAAGGCCGATAAAATTTTAGCTGACAAGGCTTGGCATCGCGTATTTTCAAACGACGCTCGTGTAAGTGAAAAGGTTGCAGTCTACGCTGTTACAAACGCCATGAAGATAAAGGCTAAGCTTGGCATGGGTATAAATAAGAGGAAGAGAAAGACCAAACCTCCAACCACGCTTTCCAAGATAATAAAAGCTGCCACAAAATCGACTGGTTCTAACACACAAGAAATTATTCGATCGGCGCTAAAGAGTGCTCGTGCTGCTGTCAAGACAGCTGGTGGGAAAAAAAATGTACGCGTGCCTCGTATTCTGCCAGTACCGAAAAAAGTTGGAGGATTTTTGCCTCTTCTTATTCCACTATTTGCTGGATTAAGTGCAACTGGCGCATTGGCTGGTGGTGCTGCTGGAATAGTAAAAGCCGTAAATGATGCGAAAGCTGCAACACAGCAATTAGCGGAAAGTCAAAGGCATAATAAGACGGTTGAGGCTATCGCGCTAGGTAAAGGTCTCTATCTCAAGCCACACAAAACTGGATTTGGTTTCCATTTCGGAGCAAATAAAAAAAAAAAAAAAACTTCAAAGTAAGACTGCCAAACCGTGCTCTGACAGACACTGATCTACTTAAGTATGCACGTGAAATTCCTAATTTTCGTGGTGTATTTATGAGGAACGACTTACCATCAGATGCACCGCATTATCGTGAATCTGGAATAATTAATCTCGACGATAAAGATGGACCAGGTACTCATTGGGTGGCTTATCGGAAAAATGGTCGAAATGTTGATTACTTTGATAGTTTTGGTGATCTTCAGCCTCCCCACGATCTAATGGATTATCTCGGCCTCGATAATGTTATCAAGTATAATCATAAGAGATATCAAAATTTTGATACATATGAGTGTGGGCATCTATGCCTAAAATTCTTATATAAGGATCTGTAAGTGATGCTTATTGTATCAGTCTAGTGTGAACCATCATGGGAGATTCATTGACTCTCAGTTTATCTGGAACAACATCTATATTAGAGGCACAATACTTTCCGCCAATTGAGCTCTCACCTAGCAAGAACTATCACCTTGGGCTAGTGGAATTACTATCTTTTAATTCTATACCCAACGTCGATACTGGGAAAAACAAGATCTATGTGGGTAAAGAAGTGATTGTGTTACCTACAGGAAGTTACGAGATTGAAGACATTGATGTGTACTTGCAAGAACAGCTTGCATCTAAACATATTACCATTAGTTTGAAGCCTAATAACAATACTCTACGAAGCGTGATAAAGTGTAGTGAAAACATTGATTTTCGTCCACAAGACTCGATTGCTAGACTACTTGGTTTTACACATCGAGAGTTACCCGCTCATATCTCTCATAGCTCGGAATTACCGGTTGCTATTCTGAAAATCAATGCATTGCGAGTTGAGTGCAATATTACTTCGGGAGCATACATCAATGAGCATAAAGTTCATACGATCCATGAATTCTTCCCGGCAGTGCCACCGGGGTATAAGATCATTGAAGTTCCATCACACGTCATTTACCTTCCAATAGCCGTGAGGATCATTGATCATCTGCAATTACGCATAGTCGATCAAGACGGAGAACTAGTTAATTTTCGCGGTGAAGTTATCACCATTAGACTACACATTAAAGAAGCCAAATAGCTAATCATGGGAATCATCTTCAATAATAATAATAATAATAATAATAATGCCAATAACGTGACGCAGGCATATAAAAGAGGACTAAAATGTCATCGAGTAACCAGTCACGCTCGAGCCCCCAAGACGATCACACGTCGCAACGCTCAATTCCTAAAAAGTCTAGGGCTTCGAGTTATTGTTGGTGGCAGAAAATAACGTGCGTAATATTTTGCTGCAATGGAAGGAGCGTTACACGTGCAATCAGCCGTCGCATTCGACGAATCCGTAGCGCATTATGAGATACATGCACATCAACCTTATACATCAACCTTCAATAACAGTGATGAAATCCGCATATCCATTCAACATCAAGATCTATGCCTCTTGCCCTCACGAAGTACTCTACATGTGTGTGGTTAATTGTCGAAAGCGACCGGTGCTGCTGTGGTAGCAACGAAGCTGGTGAACAATGCTATTTTACATCTGTTTGAGGAAATTCGCTACGAGATCAATGCCATTGAGATTGATAGATGTAAGAATGTTGGTATAACTAGCCTCATGAAAGGCTACACATCCTTCAATCCTGGTGGAAGCGCAATGATTGAAAATGCTGGCTGGCTTGACGTTGAGGAAACCAAACAGCTCACTAATGATACTGGCCACTTTGATGTTTGTATCCCACTCTCCATGATACTTGGATTTGCTGAAGACTATCAGAAAATCATTATCAATATAAAACATGAGCTCATTCTCACGAGATCACGAACGGATACTGACGCAGTTGTGCAGACTCCTCTTGCAGCTGGCGGTTACGAGGATTTCAAGATTGAGCTTACACGAATTGAGTGGTTGATGCCATATGTGATGTTGTCAGACAAGTATAAAATAAAGGGTGATTTTTTAAGAGCTTGAGAACTTTTTTTTAAAAAAAAACGCATAAAATTTGCAAAATCTCATCGGTTCTTTATTTGAAACGTTAGATTGGTCCATGACATTTACTTTTTGAAGATAATTTCATTTAAATGTTGACCGCGGCTGCGTCTTAGGTGGTCCATTCGGAAAGTCCAATTTTGGGCAACTTTTTCGAGCATTTCGGCCGGAATAGCCCGAATTTCTTCGGAAATGTTGTCTTCCAAAACTGGAATAGTTGCTGGCTTATTTCTGTAGACTTTAGACTTGACGTAGCCCCACAAAAAATAGTCTAAAGGCGTCAAATCGCATGATCTTGGTGGCCAACTTACCGGGCCATTTCTTGAGATGAATTGTTCTCCGAAGTTTTCGCTCAAAATGGCCATAGAATCGCGAGCTGTGTGGCATGTAGCGCCATCTTGTTGAAACCACATGTCAACTAAGTTCAGTTCTTCCATTTTTGGCAACAAAAAGTTTGTTAGCATCGAACGATAGCGATCGCCATTCACCGTAACGTTGCGTCCAACAGCATCTTTGAAAAAATACGGTCCAATGATTCCACCAGCGTACAAACCACACCAAACAGTGCATTTTTCGGGATGCATGGGCAGTTCTTGAACGGCTTCTGGTTGCTCTTCACTCCAAATGCGGCAATTTTGCCTATTTACGTAGCCATTCAACCAGAAATGAGCCTCATCGCTGAACAAAATTTGTCGATAAAAAAGCGGACTTTCCGAATGGACCACCTAAGACGCAGCCGCGGTCAACATTTAAATGAAATTATCTTCAAAAAGTAAATGTCATGGACCAATCTAACGTTTCAAATAAAGAACCGATGAGATTTTGCAAATTTTATGCGTTTTTTTTTAAAAAAAAGTTCTCAAGCTCTTAAAAAATCACCCTTTACGTTTATATAGTCAGATTAAACGAGACATCACTATGAGTTTTCGCACTTGGGAAATGTATGAGTATCCCCTGCTTCCAAGCACAACGAAACATAATTGGACAGTCAAAACATCGAATCAATTGGAAAAGCCTCGTTTTGTAATTGTAGCTTTCCAAACCAATCGGAGAATGATTAAAAATGCAAATGCTAGTTACTTCGATCACTGCAACATTGGCAATGTGAAGCTATTTCTTAACTCACAACATTATCCATACGGTAACCTCAATCTTGATGTAAATCACAATCAATACTCTGTATTGTACAATATGTATGCCAATTTTCAAGCCATATACTACAACAGAGATCGAGAACCCCTGCTAACAAGGAAAAACTTTATCGAGTATGCTCCATTAATTGTAATTGATTGCTCAAAACAGAACGAGGCATTAAAACAAGCGCCAGTAGATGTCCGTCTAGAATTTGAGTCTAAGACAAATTTTCCAGCGGGAACTACGGCCTACTGTTTAATCTTACATGATCGAATGGTTGATTATAATGTAATAAGTGGTGATGTAATCAAACGTGTATAAAACATTTGTATCCCAATCAGCATCAATCTCATAGTTAGATATTTAAGATCTATAGTTAAGAATTTTTAGACTAAATGTATTATCTGTAAGATATATATATATTAATCTACCGTTAAGAGTTTTTATTAGATTAAATGCATTATCTGTAACATTAAAAAATAAAAACAAGTTTTTATACAGCAAATGTATTTATCTCGAATTCTTTCGAATCCTCCTGAGGCGCACTCTATTCGAAAGCGATGGCAACAAAGCAAATGTCTGTCTTATCATGATAAAGTCTCCCTTACCATGGATATCGAGCGTGATCTATAGAATCCGACTGTGGCTCCATCTATAACAGTACCGACGTCAGATAATTATTGACGTAAGATAATTTCTGACTGTCGGTAAAATATCAACAAAGGTATCGAATCTCCCAATATCCCGATATCCCGATATCAGGATATCCCGATCCCAAATACCCCGCGAGGTCTCGCTGTGAGTTAGTAGGTCACTTATCTACAGTGATCGGTAGTACAGTGTGTGTGTGCTTCGGTAGTTGGTGCGGTAGATTCAGGCGCATTTATCGATCATGATCTAGTAGTGAGTTACCGCACTGTAGGGGAGGCTCGGTCAGTACACGACTACAGTAAGTATACATAGAACGTTGCGCGCCATCTAACTGGATACCATGTAACCATTATGGAAATATTGATCTTGATCTATCCGACTGTAGCACCATCTAGCAGACAACAATTTCGACACAAGGTAATTATCGACAGGCGGTCATTACCGTCTGTGGGTAAAGTAGGTTTCTAGGATAATTACCGACTGAGCACAGGTAAATTTACACCTGCCCAGGTGGTGTGCTGGAACCGGCCTAGCTTATCTACTGACCAGCCATCCAGCTAAAAGAAGGACCACCTAGTCAACCCAGGAAGAAGCATCTTCAACTGCACCACTCCAAAGACCAGGCCTGAAACCGCTGGCCCAGGGAAAAACGAACATCTCCAAGGCCAACTACAGAGCCACCAGTCATCCAAGTCGTCCAGCATCCCAGCCGACGAGATCTCCCATTGAAATTAAACCAAGTGGTATGGATAAAAAATATATCAAATCCATAGGGACTAAAAAACACCATAGAAACTAGCTAGAGCCGCTCCTGTCGCATTTCCGATGCGCTGATGCACCGAGGATGCACCGCGCTGACGCCTCCACCGGAACAGCGGCGGGACCAGCGCGTACATCGCTTGGCCAGGAGAACTCGAGTGAGAGCTCTGTCCCCACTACAGTCCACGCGCTATAGGTATAGAATAGGCTACCTCCGAACACCGAGGAATAATAACAGAGCCGATATAGATATACAAACGATAGCAAGCTCCACAGGCTCTTTCTATGTGTAGGAACTATACTAGCTTATAACGAAAATATTTAAGTAATTCAATAGAAATCTCCTACTTCATGCGAACACGATTATAACGGCATGCGTAAGCCCGGGTCAAGTCTTTTTTTATAAGGTGCATAATCACCAAAACTAAAAAGGAGTATATTTAATCACCATATAAATTATTTATCTGTCTCATGTGTTTAATAAATCATACTTTTACCTAATAATGAAGCCTCTATTAATTTCCTCCCTGCTCGAGTCCGAACTAAAACCCTTTAAGGGTGATGTCAACGTAAAATATCGTTACAAAAGACGATTTTGACGCAAAAAATATATGTTACGTATATTTTTCATATTTATTATATAATATGTTTCACATATATTTTACGATTTCAACATACATTCTTGATATGTAAAAGACGGTTGCAATGTTCTGGAGACGTCTCCCGACTGTAATGACAGCAGTAAATTAATTATTGTAATTTAAATATGAAGTTAACTAATATGACACTGGAAATTATTTCATCTTCCGGTTTATTTCTGATCTATTTTCAGATCTGAAAATAGAACTGAAAATACATCAGAAAATAGATCTGAAAATAGATCTGAAAATAGATCTGAAAATGGATCTGAAAATAGATCTGAAACTAGATCTGAAAATAGATCTGAACATAGATCTAAAAATATATCTGAAAATAGATCTGAAAATATATCTAAAAATAGATCTGAAAATAGATCTGAAAATAGATCTGAAAATAGATCTGAAAATAGATCTGAAAATAGATCTGAAAATAAATCTTAAAATATCTGAAAATAGATCTGAAAATAGATCTAAAAAGAGATCTGAAAATAGATCTGAAAACAGATCTGAAAATAGATCTGAAAATAGATCTGAAAATAGATCTGAAAAAGATTAAATAACTTCCGGTGTCATTTTAGTTAACTTCATTTGATATTTAAATTACAATAATTAATTTACTGCTGTCACTACAGTCGGAAGACGTCTCCAGAACATTGCAACCGTCTTTTATATATCGCTTGAAAATTCCTGCAAGTCGTAGCTCGAGCGGTCATTGCTCGCAGCTCGTAGCTTGCGTTTGCACATTTTTTCTACTTCGGTGAGTGGCCTCACGCGAAGAAGGAACAATGGCGAAATAATGTGCAATTAATTAATTCGCGGCACAACACTATAAAGTTAATCAATTTTTAATGACTCTATTTTATTTAACCACTCAATGATTTTTGCACTGTATTCTGTTATGCCGGTAGTGCGTAATAGGGTATTACTGTCGTCGGTATAATATTGGGTCTGGGAAAAAGTTCGTGGCGTTTTTTTAGTAAAATTCAACTGGTTTTCTTATAGTGTGAAAATGAAATTATTTAAACCAAATATGCTTCATTATTATCGACAATGTTTTGCCATTTTTCGGGTAGAGCCATGATGCCATCGGTGAAGAACTTTTGTGGTTTCTGGTTGAAAAACTGAATCAAGTAGTTTTCACAGGCTTCTTTTAAAAGCAGCTTAATTCCATTAAGAGAGTTCTGCAGAGATCGGAATACGTGATAGTCAGAGGGTGTTGGACTATACGGTGGATGCATAAAAACTTCCCAACCAAGTTCTCGCAATTTTTGACGGGTCATCAAAGAAGTGTGTGGTCGGGCGTTGTCATGATGGAAGACAACACCTTTCCTAGTAATCAATTCGGTCCGTTTTCTTTCAATTGCTTGACATAATCTCTCTAGTTGTCCACAGTAGAGTTGAGAATCAATCGTCTGACCAACTGGAAGTATCTCATGGTGAACGATTCCCTTCCAGTCCCACCACACACACAGCATCACCTTTTCGCCGTCAATCCTGGCTTCGCGAACGCTTGTGACGGCCCACCATCCCGTGTCCACGATCTTTAACGCTTCCGATTGTCGTACGTGATCCATTTTTCATCACCGGTGATGACACGTTTCAGAAATGGCTCGATTCCATTGCGTTTCAGCAGCGCATCGTAGATGTTAATTCGGTCTATCATGTTTTTCGCGCTCAATTCATGAGGAACCTATACATCGAGCTTCTTTTTGTAGCCAGCTTTGCGTAAATGGTTCAAAATAGTTTTGTGGTCAATGCCTAGCTCCATACTAATATCGACTCTGCTGATATGCTTACCTTGCTGGACTTTTTCAAGAATCTCATCAGGTTTTTCAGTGATTGGACGACTAGAGCGTGACTAATCTTTTACTTAAAAATTACCAGAACTAAAGCGAGCGAACCATTTCTGCGCAACGGATTTTGATAAAGTACCTTCACCGTACACAGCACCAATTTTTTCACAAGCCTGCTCAGCGTTCTTCCCTTTATCGTAATAATATTGCAAAACATAGCGCAATTTTTCATTAATTTTCTCTATTTTCAAACGCAAATAAATTTCCAAACACTGCACCAATTTCGATGTTTATACACTCAAAGTAACGCTCGAAGTATCGCCTTTCCAACGAGCGTTTAATGGTGTCGCTGCGATCTGTGTTTCCTGACTTATTTTCAATTGATGCCATCTATCGGGGAAAACTCCACGAACTTTTTCCCAATTCCAATATTTAAAAAGTTAATGTTCGGGATCGTTGTGTGTTAATGATGGATCTCGCGTGAGAGTGATAAAAACGTGGATTTACTATAAAAGTGTGGATTGGACGTTTTTCATAAATACCGGCTACGTATCGTTATTTATTACAGTTACTGTAATAAAAAAGAAGTTACAATGTTTAGTACAAATAAAGCAACTAAAATACAATTTAGGAATTCTAGAATTACTGACGAAGAACCGACCTGTCTCCTTCGAATCTGTTTTGAGACTAATTTCGATCAAGTTGGTTATTAACCACCTTTGGCTAAATTATTTTCACATTAAGCGGCCTTCGTAGCGACCTACACGTACTTACCTATGCGCGAGCGAAGGAAGAATAATGTTGCAACAAATATTGTATTTGACGATTAATCTGGGGCATAACATCCCTCCTCCCTTATAAAGGAAAAATTTCACCCAAGAAATTTTTTTTTTCTGTGGGTTTTCCGTGTGATTTTTCACAATACTTGTTTACATAATAAATTTCTTTTAAAAAAATACATCATCTTCCTTTCACGATATGTTTGTGAAATATTTCCAATTTAAGTAATGCAATATCTTCCTTTTACAATTTGTTTACATAATTAATTTCTCAGCAACAATGCATTATTTTCTATAAACACGAGTCTATGTTGTTCGTTTTCCGGAGTTTTTCCTATCGTTGTTCCGGGTATCCAAATCTAACTCTATTAAGCGGGCGCGTTGTTCATGCCCTTATCAGCTCGGATTGCAGTCGCTCTGCCGGATGCTGTCATCTGAGTGGCTCCAGGTTTATGTTTATCTTGGCTGCTGCCGGGGTCGGTGCCTCACTCATCCTTGCTGGTGTCCAATTTCGTCAATACCTGTAATATTATATTTAATCATAACGAAACCGACCAAGGCCATCGATGCTATAACACTCAGTGTGTAGAAGCTCAGGCTGTAGATGTGCTGTTTCCAGTCTCCATCGATGTCGAGGTTTTCCATTATCTGGTCTGCTAGAGCTGGAAGCTTTCAAAGCTCCTCTGGATCTCGGAGACCGCTTAGTAGTGGATCTTTATTCCCGGTTTGCGTTGGGGGCGCCTCGCCTTCTATCTCTGATAATTGTAATATGAACGGAGGAAGATAGTTTTCCTGGATGATTTGCGACGTCCGCCCAATAGTCTTGACACCAAAATCTTGGGCGGTTAGTATACATATGCCTACCAAAGCCGGTATTCCCGTATTATTTACTCGTAATATCTCGTGTCGTGTGCGTTTTTCCCCACAGCTTATCTCGATGGGTTCTGGGGTTGGTACGAGTTCTAACCATCGCCCTCGTTGCTGCATGGGGATGATGAGGGTGTGAGTTAGTTGGATAACTCGCTTCGCACATCGTTCGCCATTATCCGTTGTCGACTTTCGCGTCTATCTGAACCTTGCAGGGGGCATCGATCGTGAGCGAAATCGAGGGATGTGTAAGCGAGCAAATGTACAATTTACTCGTTATTTTGTAGTCCTGTAGGTCATTGTTGGTCATCCTGAGGTAATTCCGGTTCTTTTTGTGGACTACTACATAATTCTCGGTTGTCTCTATGTAGTACGAGTAGTACCCACCGTTTCCTGCTCAAGTTGGTATTCGGTATACTCTCTGTATACTGTACGGTTGTTGTCCGATCGGCGGTAGATTGAGAACGAGCACTATTGCATCGCCTTCGCTGTAGGCTATTCCGTCCGCCAGTCGCATGACTGTTGACGCTTGGTCATGCTTTACTACGACGGGGAAACTGCTGCCAGTCGGCAGGTGTGGTAGTGCGTCGATGAGGTGTCGCGTAAGCGATCTCGGCGGCAGGGCGCACTCATCGGTCGACATCCGTGTCTATTCTGTCGACGAGTTTTCTAAATGTTACTGTTTTCCCGTCATTATTTCTCACATGGTATAACTTATTTTCCTTCGTGGTTTTTAAATTGAACAAGTTTTCATTTTACCTCGTTTCTCTGATTGAAGTTCACCACCTTGCGCTCTGCGGAGCTCCTTTCACCAACTTAATCTAGCCTTTAATCTATTTTTAGTCAGCTGTAAGTAATTCTCACATACACATACATTTTTTAAAAATTTAAAGAAACGGCTCGACCGATTTTTATGAAATTTTTTATGTATATTTGGTAAGTATGAGAATAGGTCGTAAAGTATATTTCATACCGCTAGGTGATTAGGGTGTCCCTATCCAGAAAAAAATGTTCTTCCTACCTCCACCCTCCCATTTTTTAATCGCGATTTTAGTATTTTTGTATGAACAATATCCAAATAATTTAACCGTCATTCGTATTTCAAACAGAACGAAATTATTTATGTTGTTGAATGATAGATGCCGCTACGTCCACCTCATCGAACTTTCATCAACATATGCGTAAGCCATTAACGAGAAGCGTCGCGTCATTTTGACATTTCATTCTGCATTTGTTAAGTATCAGAACGCAGTGCGTGCAAAATTTTGTACGAATTATTTTAATTTATAAGAAACATATACGTGTTTTATGATTGTAAAAAGGCTGGTAAAATACTAAAAGAACAAATACATTATCGGTGTACCGTTTTTCATTAGTAAGTACAACAATTTTGTCTATTTGTGTGTGTGTATTACAGTGAACAATGCCAGCAAGACGCAAGGGGGCCCATTTGGGCCGTCGAACGAATAAAGCAACAAACATGCGAAATAGTAAAGCAGAAAGAACAGACGAACAAATCCAACAAGATAACGAAAATGTGCGTGTGCGCATGTCGTAATTGCGTGTATCTCAATCACAAGAGGCACGAGCTGAACGAAATCAACAACGACAATTGGAACTGAGACAAGCGCGCTGGTTCGTAGTTAACACATGCAGAGCAAATGACCGACAACGCCAACAAGTACATCGAGCATTTACATCCGCTTCGTTCCTTCGTCGCGCATTCGAGTACGAGCCAGATATTGAATATTCCCCTCATCCGAAAGTGCTGATCGGCGCTATAGACAAGGCATGTCCCCATTGTCATGCGCTCAAAATCAAACATGAGTCAGCCGGGATGTGTTGCGCATCAGGAAAAGTGCAACTACTAGAAATTAAGACACCACCACAACCGTTGAACGGCTTGCTCATCGGTACGGATCCAGATTCAAACCTGTTCCTGAAGTCCATTCGCACATTCAATTCATGCTTCCAAATGACTTCGTTCAGAGTAACAGAAATAGTTCACAATACTGCGGCAAATGGTCAACAATTCAATTCAACGTTCAAAATCAAAGGCCAAGTGTACCACAAAGTAGGCTCATTGCTGCCAATGCCAAACGAACCACATACATTTTTACAAATCTACTTCATGGGCAGTGATGATAACAATCGTGTGGATGCACGTTGCGGCTATAATAACTTCAATTCGCTCAATGCCAGGTGCATCGTCGCTGGACGCCCTATTGAATGAGCACAATGAATTATTGAAATTCTTCAAATCACACATGCCTGAATTGCAAAGTCACAATCACGCTATTGTCATCAATCCTAATAAAACACCAGCTGGAGAACACGTGCGTAGATACAATGCGCCAGTTGTTGACGACGTTGCTGGAATCATGGTTGGCGACCGCACATCTACGCGAGAAATAGTGATTCGAAGAAGAAACAATAATCTAGCCAACAATTTATTGTCGACATGTACGCGAAGGTAGAAGGCGAACGACTGCGATTCCTACGACACAATCAACAGAAGCTGCGTGCAGAAGAATACATTCACTTGCGAGACGCTATCATGAGCGACGCCGACACCGCCGAAATTGGTAACTCTATCATTCTACCATCATCGTACGTAGGCAGTCCACGTCATATGCAAGAATACATACAGGATGCTATGACTTTCGTGCGCGAGTACGGACGACCGTGTTTATTTATCACGTTTACATGTAATCCAAAGTGGCAGGAGATTACATCTTTGCTATTGCCAGGCCAAAATGCAATACATCGTCATGACATTACAGCACGTATGTTCAAACAAAAATTGAAGTCTTCAATGAGCTTCATTACAAAATTACACGTATTCAGTCCCACACGTTGCTGGATGTATTCGGTTGAATGGCAAAAGCGAGGATTACCTCATGCACACATTTTGATTCGGTTAGTCGACAAAATACGCCCTGAGGAAATCGATAGTGTAATTTCCGCGAAAATTCCAGATCCGTCTACTGATCAACTACTGTTCGATATTGTTACCACAAACATGATTCATGACCCATGCGGTGATCTGAAACGTTTATCGCCTTGCATGGCAGATGGAAAATGTAGAAAGCGTTTTCCTAAAGATTTCACCGACGACATGATCACAAATGTCGACGGATATATAATATATCATCGAAGAAATACTGATAATGGCGGACAATTATTTACGCTAAATATCAACAACGCAGACATTGACATTGACAATCGTTGGTGGTACCATATTCGCCTCTGCTGAGCAAAACATTCAATGCTCGTATTAATGTTGAGTTCTGCAGTTCGGTGAAGAGCATCAAATACATTTGCAAGTATGTGAATAAAAGTAGCGATATGGCTGTGTTTCAAATTCAAAATACCAGTGTGAATGCTCCTCAATTGAATGACAACGACGAAATAATGCGCTACCAAATTGGCCGGTACCATCAGCTCCAATGAAGCTGTCTGGCGTATCTTTGGTTTCCCAATTCTTGAACGGGACCCAGCAGTTATACATTTAGCCGTCCATCTTGAAAACGGCCAGCGCGTATTTTTCACCAACGAGACAGCAATTGAGCGTGCAATAAATCTACCAAAAACTACACTCACCGAATTTTTCGAATTGTGTAATCGTGCGGATACTTTCGGTGCCTTTGCACGAACACTACTCTATTCCGAAGTACCACGCTATTTCACATGGAATCAAACAAAAAAATGGATGCCTCGCAAGCAAGGCACACCAATTGATGCGTGCCCCGGCCTATTAAAATCAAACATTTTAGGCCGAGTATATACAGTCACTCCAAGGCAGATTGAGTGCTTCTATCTGCGACTGTTGTTGGTTAATGTCACCGACTCATTGTCATTTCAAGATATACGCAAAGTGAATGGACAACAGTATCCAACATATAAAGATGCATGCCTTACACTCGGCTTGCTCGAAGACGACAATCACTGGGAAGATATGCTTGCTGAAGTAGCATTGGGCTGTACAGCAACACAAATTCATCTTTATTCGCTATAGTGTTGACTACATGTTTCCCGGGACGAGCAGACACGTTGTGGGATAAGCACAAAGATTCAATGACTGACGATATATTGCATCGAATTCGTACACGGTGCAACGATCTAACGATTACATTCAGCGACGCTATGTACAATGAAGCATTGATTGCTATCGAGGATCTTTGCGTTGTCATTGCCATTTTACCACTCAGTCATTTCGGTATGAGTTCGCCAAATCGAAGTGCATCTGATGTAATGGACACCGAAATGAATCGTGAACTGCAGTACGATACTGCAAAAATGGCAGCGATTGTTACTCGCAATGTCCCACTACGGACTCATGAACAAAAAATTATTTACGACCGCATTATGCTGGCAGTTTCGGCGGGACAAGGTGGATTCTTTTTTTTGGATGCACCAGGTGGAACTGGCAAAACATTTCTCATTTCGCTAATTCTCGCCGAAATACGATCAAATAATGGCATCGCATTGGCCGTTGCATCATCTGGCATTGCAGCAACTTTATTGGATGGAAGCAGAACAGCTCATTCAGCATTTAAGCTGCCACTGAATATTCAAAATAACCCAGACACAGTGTGCAGCATAAAAAAACAATCGTCCATGGCCACAGTGCTGAAACAATGCAAAATTATCATCTGGGATGAATGCACTATGGCACACAAACACGCTCTTGAGGCGTTGAACAGAACACTCAAAGATATAAAAAACAACGACAAACTATTCGGTGGCACTCTGTTACTCCTTTCAGGTGATTTCAGACAAATACTTCCAGTCATTCCACGTTCAACGTACGCTGATGAGATCAACGCTTGCTTGAAATCATAGCCACTGTGGCGTAATGTTGAAAAAGTCCAGCTAAAAATAAACATGCGCGTCCAAATGCTACAAGATCCATCTGCTGACACATTCTCGAACCAATTGTTAGATATCAGCGATAGAAAAGTTGTTGTCTATGAAAATACTGGATGCATAAAATTGCCCACTAATTTCTGCATAATCGTTGATTCGCAAAATATTCTCATTGATCGCATATTTCCCGATGTACGCACACAATACATAAATCATGCGTGGCTGGCAGAAAGAGCCATTTTGGCAGCAAAAAATGTGGACGTCGACGATTTAAACTTCAAGATACAGCAGTCGTTGCCAGGCGACTTGGTATCATACAAATCGAATGACACAGTTTGCGATGCCAATGAAGCTGTAAATTGTCCAACAGAGTTTTTGAACTCACTGGATTTGCCAGGCATGCCACCACACCTTCTACGACTGAAAGTTGGATCTCCGGTTATTTTACTTCGGAATTTGAGCTCACCACGGCTGTGGAATGGCACGCGATTGGTCATTAAAAAATGGGTGAAGAACATTATCGAAGCCACCATTTTGAATGCCAAATTCCGAGCCGAAAATGTTTTGCTGCCACCAATTCCAATGATTCCCACAGACGTGCCAATTGAATTCAAACGCGTTCAATTTTCTATTAGATTGGCATTCGCAATGACAATTAATAAATCGCAAGGCCAAACGATGTCTGTTTGCGGCTTAGATTTGGGCACACCATGTTTTTCACACGGACAATTATACGTGGCATGTTCTCGCGTGGGCAAACCATCGAGCTTATTTGTGTTGGCTAAAGACGGACTGACAAAAAATATCGTACACTCAATTGCTCTTCGAAATTAATATTAATTTTCTTTATTTCATTTTCCTACTTTAAGGTAAAAAATATATTACTTTTTTTCACTTTACATTTAACTTTTAAGAGATCAAACAATGAATATGTCCGTTACGTTAATGAAATACATTGAATTGAGAAAATGAATGGTTGGTGTTTTTTTGTTTTTATCGGCGGTCAACGTCTACAGCACTCCATTTCTCTTTCTGCCATAGATCCCATCCCCACACACTTATAATACATTCGTTATTTTTTATTTAACAACCAAAATATTCACTAGAAATAATTTATATGGCAGAAAAACGTTTGCCAGGTCAGCTAGTGTATATATAAGTTTTCCCTGTTTGGGCCTTTAATGCTCAATGAAGGGTTTCAGCCAGTTGGCATCCACCGGCTGTTTTTTTCCGTTCCTTCTGGACTATATAGGTGACAGGCGAGCGTTTTTCCGCGATCGTAAGCGGCCCCGTCCACTTGGGGGGGCAGCTTGACCGACCGGTCACGACGTATGGTCTCATCGTGCAGAAGCACTCTGTCTCCCTCGTGGTACTCACCGTGCATGACCCCGCCATCGTAGGCATTCTTCGATTTTTCCTATGCCTCACAGAGATTATCGCGTGCGACGGTCTACGATGCGCGCAGCCTTTCCCTCAGTACCTGAGCATAATCGTCGCAAGCATAGGTATGGCGAGGTTCCTACTGGACAGCAGTCGATAAATCTGCGTTGCAACCAAATACCAGCGTATATGGGGGCATTCCGGTTCCTTTGTGCGGCGTGGTGTTATAGGTGAACATCGCGTATGGTAACCACTCGTCCCAATTTCCATGATCTTCATTTATGACATCTTTCACGTATTCCGCGAGAGTCCTGTACGATTTTTCCGACCCAGCGTCTGATTGTGGGTGGTATGCCGTGGTTTGAATTTTTTCTTTTTTTAGTAAGCGGTATAACTCCTTGAAAGTCATACTGAGGAAATTGGTACCCTGACCAGACAGAAGTCTTTCGGGCATACCATACCGGCAAATAAATTCCTCGACCAAGGCCTTACTGGACTGTACTTCGACTTGGTATACTACCAAGGACTGCTGCACTGTACTTCGTAGGGTGTCCTGGAACGTGAAAATATACTTGTTTCCGGCTGCCGGCTCTAGTAGCGGATCTACGATGTCCACCGCCACCTTATCAAATGATGGTGTTGGCGTATCGGTAAGGACCATCGGTGCTGTATGGCCTCTTCGTAATTTATTCTTCTGGCAGAGTTCACGGATCGTAATATACTCGTACCTTTCCAGCTCCTTCCTCGTGTCAGGCCAATCGTATTTGGACCAGATCTGTTGCAGCGTCCGCTTGATACCCTGATACCCTCCTATGGGGGTGCCATGGTATGTCATGGTATTCTCTTATGATTTTCTGCCGCAGTCGCTACGCTCTTTCATATCGTTGTCCTTGTTCGTGCCATCAGAGGATTGCGGGCTACGGTCCTCGCCGTGCCTCGCTTCCTTAGCATGTCTGTGTGGTGTGCTACCCGGGGTCACTTGACTCGAGCTGCCCACCGGTAGCTGCTCCGCCGGGCCTCTCTTTTTCTCAGACGGCCTTGCAGCATACTCTTTCCGTAGCCTTCCTCGCCTCACAGGTCGACCATGCTGCGCTGCTAGCTCTCTGTTATTCACTGTGGTGCTCACCGTCTTTCCTTTGACCTCTCGAGCCTGGGTGCATGCGCTCCCCCTTCCCCGTCCACGCGCCTTCGCAACGGGGCTTTGGGGATCAGGAAAATGACATGCATGCACGCTGCGAGTCCTACCATCTTCCTCTTTCGCGTGGGCAGCTGTCGCCTCTCGCTCTGCCGCGTTACTGCTTGCCCGAGGTATTCTCGGCACAAAGAGAACCTTTGTGCGGTCGTTTGTATCTCTGGGTACACTGTCCTTTTTGCTCTCGTGGGATCTTTCTTCCCATCTCACTTATGCTCGTGTAGTAGCAAGTATGCGAATCATAGCGTTTACATTTGTGTTTGTTTTCCCGGCTTTATTTTTGACGTTGAACTCATATTCAGACATTTTTATTTTCCACCGCATGAGTCTCGATCCGGAATCCTTTACGCCGAAAAGCCAAGTGAAGAGCTGATAGTCGGTTACTACCTTGAACCGTGTCCCATGTATTATGTGATCGATATTCGCCGTGCGTCGACCTGTTGCTGCTGGGTAGCGTGCTGCGCTCGGCTATGCCGGAGATAGCCGAGACAGTGCCTCGCAAGCAGGCTGCATGAAGCGAGAGGCTATCTCTCTTACTTGACTTCGGCATCGCTCACCGGCTATCTCACTCATTTGACTTCAGCGCACAACGACGCTTTTGTAAAGCGCAGCCATATTGAAAAGTTAGACACTTACCTGAAAACCCGCTAGAACAGCGCACGCATTTCTGCATTGCTCGGACAATTTTCACTGCCTTCACCTGATCAACTCAGCTTTTCATGCACACAAGGACTCAAAACTCAGGTACGAGTACACCGTTATAATTTATCGTAATTCAATGACGGTGAGGAGTGGAAAACTCATCGGTGCATCCTCATAAAGGTCTCATTCTGTGGCGTGCTCTGCAGCGCGGGCTGTACCACGTTTGTACATTACCTGTTGCTCACTCAATTAATACAATTGCGTGTGTTTCTATTAATTCACTGTACTTTCCCCCAACTAAGCTTGCTGGAAAAGTACTGTGAATTTATTCCATTCATTTGTGCATCCTCAAGTTCACTTTGCCGTGCTCTGCAGCGTTAACTGCAACACGGTCTGTCACATCAAATTTCCAGCACTCTAGCAATATATTTGCAAGTGCTCTCATTCATTCTCCGTAAATACTCTTTTATATATCTACTGAGAATTTACTGGGGAATAAGTGAAATATTCTACGCTCGCACACATCTCATTCCGTGGCGTGCTCTGCAGCGCTGGCTGCACCACGTACACTACACTCAATAAAATACAGCGCACAATTAATATAATTGTGTGCTGCTCAAATAGTTACCAAATTCACTTTCAATTTTTCTGTATTTATTTTTATATCTATTATTTTGCTTTTTTTGACATATTTTGTAACTGTAGAGCTGATGGTACAATAAAACCACTTTCTCTATTAAAACATCTGTCAATCTGGTTTCTTTTTCCCTGTCGTGAGTGAAGACTCATAGATTTCAATATATTCGCAGGTCGTTCCAACTACATCAGGAAGGAATCCTCAACAAAGCAACTAAAATACAATTTAGGAATTCTAGAGTTACTGACGAGGAACCGAGCTGTGTCGTTCAAATCTGTTTTAAGACTAATTTCGACCAAGTGGCTATTAACCACCCTTGGCGAAAATGATTACGCATTAATGATTGAGTACGAATTGCATTATGTCGTACATCAACACATTCTTTCTCCTTTGCGGCTGTACATCGCGTGCGGCCTACTTACCTACTCGCGACTGAGCGAAGGAGGAATAATGTTGTAACCACTATGGTATTCGAAGATAGTAGTATATGGACGCCTTTGTTCCATCCCACCCCTATCCTCACCATGCGACTACCCCCACAACCCCACTTTTCGACCGCCGTGCTACCCACTCTGCTTAAACAGTGTCGGTAATATGGAAATGGTAAAGTGGAATGGTATGGGTACTCCGGTGAACAAGAAAGAGTAGAAATAAGAAACAGATGGAGCAAACGCATCCGCTTTTTAATGTTTGTGCGTAGGATGCCAAAGACAGACTGAATGCTCAGGATGCTGCTAGAGGGTATCATAGGATCAAATATAACAACCTCCTCTGAATCATAACTAGGTTTCCAGCGCTTTGAATATATCGATAGCGGTTTTGCACGCGTGTATCGCCTTGCGCTGTATTCTTCATGAAACGCTTGCTCTGCAGTGGACGGCGCAGAATATGGTCCGGCACCGAGAGAATTTGATTATAATTCTCTAATTATTACACTATAAAAATCAAAGATACAGTAAGACCAGGTATTAGTTTTGAATTAATCAATATTTTATTGAAATTACTACACATTTACCGTCGTATGCAACATCCCTCCAAACACGGTAATCGTCATTCGGATATTCCTCCACCGTTAAATTAATTTTTACCACTATCCGATCGTCAAGAGGTAAAAACATTGTAATATTCACGTACTATGCTATCGTTTTCCATTACATATCGCTAAAGAAAATATTAAATCACGACATGGTGAATCCGCACGACATGATATGCAGGATACAAAATTGTCCACATCCGGCATCCGACATCCGACGTATTACTCTGTAGTTGCTTGAGGCCGTACCGATGGAAATTACAGTTTCTTCGTAGCCGTACAAGATGTTGCGGTATAATCGGTAGCAGTCCGTAGTTATCAAAGTACATTCCTTTTCCATGATGGTCAAAGTACATGGCGATGCAGAGCTCTCCAGGTCCGTATCGGTTATTCGTGTTAACAACGAGTCCGGCCGGTAACGATCATGCCCGAGGAATTCTGTGAGCAGGGTACACTCCAACGATTAAAAACGGTAGATACTGCAGATTCTCGTAGATTTGTCTCGTGTTCATGCTGAGCACATAGTCAATAATTAAATGATGACCTATACGCTTTGAGAGATGTATATATGCAAAATTCATTACACAGCATCGTCCATCGCGTCACGACTGCATGATGAAGATTTCTCCTTTTTCTTATTCTCTCCCCCTTCGTCTGCCGACTAAACATCCATGTACGATTCTCCTTTCAACGGGTGCTCGCGAAGCTAATTTTTTATTTGGAAAGTCTGACGTATTGCACAGTGTGAAAACATAGTACGTTTATCATAGCGTGTCTGAAGCAATTTCAGAAACATTTCGGCATAAATGTGTATGATGGTGCGGCCTCCTCATCCTCCAGGTTGGAAATTTTACGACTAGTGATAACGCAAAGAAGTATAGCCTTCTCGTGACCGCGAGTATAGATACGTCTTGATTTTCGCGAAATTTCACTGAAGTTAGCGTATGCTTGTTTACAGCTCACATCGCCCTCGTACCATTCAAGACCGAGAAAATATTTCGAAAGAAAATGTTTCTGACTACTGAATTCTGTGGTAATTCGGTAAAGTAACACGGTGGGGCGACGATCCAATTAACAGAGTACAGTATATCCACTGCTACCACGGCGATTTCTTTCGGAAAAAATTCCGACTCTTTTCACGACGTATATTCACGACGTATATTCACGACGATATCCATTTTCACGCCTAATCTGTGCAAATACTCAAGTTCGACCGATTAGTTACTCACAAAGACGCTTTTACGCCACTCAATACATGACAATTTCATCCCGACATTAGCACATTTTTTCACTTATACGGTAAAATCCACTATTACCTGACGAGAGGCATCGATTTCAAGGATATTATCATATTCCGCGTAGACAACACAACTTACCGTTGAAGCAAGCGCATCCTCAAATCGTACGTCTATTCTCATACTACCGTACTTTATTAAATTCCAATGTGAATTTCTGTTCGTCGGAAGATAGGGTGTCAAATCAAAAGCAAACAGACGGTATCCATCGCGATAATTATCGCGATCGATCGAATTACCATCGTTGAAGAAATGTATTTCAGTTCCCGAAAACAACGTTTGAAAAGCATCCACATACAGATGATTTTTCGTGAAATCATGTTATAGCGGTTTCGAAGGTATTTGAGCAACATATACATACAACGAGAGATCATTTATCTTGTAATTTTGAAAGTTGAATGGATTTATACTGAAGTCGCCGTTAAACGCTTTGTTATCGACAATACCGATAATTAGACGCTTCGGCAATTCACCTAACACGATATTATCGATAGTCTCTCCATGAACACCGGAGTGTATTGAAAGGGCCTTCACCCGGACTCTCGTGAGAGGATATTTAGCCGTAGATTTTGCCAGAGTTCAAGCATGCGAGAGCAGCACAGCAGGATCTACTTTTGTTCTACGAACGGGAAGCGATACTTCGAGAATCTTTAAGCCGCAATGACCATTTTTTGTATTGTCCACAAGACAAAATAGATCTCTAAACCGCACCAGTTGTAGTTGCATCTCGACACCGTTTAATAGGAACCGTTCCTGATTGAATACGTCGGAATGCAGATGGCCGTCTACAGGAAAGTCTACAGTTTTTCCGATATTAAAAAATTGTTTTCACTTTACAACACACGCATTTCCCGATGTTATATCATCGATTTTTCGGCCGGCATCATCGTACCAGAGAATGCTCGTGAGATGTGAATTATTGGCAGCCGGACCGTAATTTAAAAGTGTTTCTATGTACGCTTGAAAAGCGTAGGCATTATTTGGAGGTGAAATTAGTTTTTGATTCAGGTATACATCCACCTGATTAAACACTGAATGCAAGAGATTGTTTACGGGGCCGGTACTTACTTTCAGCGCTGTACCCGCGGCAATTTCCGTAGAAGGACATGTTATTTTTACACTCAGACTAAGCATAGCTTGCGCGAGATCGATATACGCATCACCCTGCCCAAGCAAAACAAATTCAATAGGTGAATCATCTATTAGTGAAGAAATTGGCTTATAATACACACAATTGAAGTCTTCGATAGTTGTTTGCGTCTTTGGGAGTGAAAATAATTCAAGTTCCGATTTAAAACACTTGCCGAGTGCGCATGCAGAAAAGCCATCTTGTGTCAGCTATCCAAAAATATCTGCAACCGTTCGTTGACGAGTCTTCTTCTTCTTATTGTTCTCATTATTCTGCTTCTACATTATTACTTTTCTCTTTATTTCGCTTTTCTTTTACCGTAGATACGTCGTAGTTTACGTTTGTTCAGTGAATTAGCACTTCGCAAAATTATGCGCTTTCGCAAAACAGACCACCGAGAAAGCTGCCGATACAGTGTCCTCTTTGATTAGGTGTTCCGATATAAACAGGGCTGATGCCGTCATACACGCGATGTCCCCATCCGTAGTGGACATCGTCAATGGCGTTCATAGTGATGAAATCAATCGTGAGACATTTTGAAATATGGTGTCATAGTCACCGTTTCCTATTCGAATGGTATAGGATTTCCGAACTCGTCTCGTAGATCGATCTCGATAGTGTGTAAATTGTTGCGCAAGAGAATTATATATCGTGGCGCCGAAAATGTTTTAATTTTTATCAAATCATACTGAAAGTCGTCAGCATTAATAGGAACAACTCGTAAGAGGGGTGTTTGTACATCGCCTGTACACGCAGACTCGACCAACCCATATTTGTTCAACATATCGATAACAACAAGCAGATATGCGTACCCATCGTTGTACGTAACTATCGAGCGAAGATCAACTAAATCAACCTCCCATACATCGTCTATATAACTCACTTTGTTAGTACGACGGGGAAATCGCCGTTGCACGAGACGATGCATATTATATGATTCCTGTGTCTTGAGGCATGGTAAAAAAAATTGCTCGCCACTCTCCGATCCACCTGAACTAAATTTTTGCTCGGGCAAATGGTGCAGGATGAGCAGTGTCATAATTGATTTTTTTAAGAATTGTCTTAATTTCAACGACGACCAGTTACATACCAGGTGTACAAGTATAAAATGCGGATGTTTTTTCTAAAAAAACATGTTACATTCGGGAGAATGATGAAAAGTGCTTTATTCAAAGTATGCTTTATCGCTTGTTATACATTTTTCCCATCTTTCAGGCAATTTGTGAATACCACGCCAATAAAAATCTTCTCCTTTTGCTGCGAACCATTCATCGAGCGATTTTTTCACATCTTCGTATGAACCAAAGCACTGCTCAGCAAGTGCGTGACCCGTCGATGCAAACAAGTGGTAATCGGAAGGAGCCAAGAATGGTGAGTAAGCCGCATGGGTTAAAACTTCCCAGCTGTATGCTTCCAACGTGTGGCAAACCAGTTTTGCCGTATGTGATGGAGCATTGTCATGAAGAAAAATTACTTTGTGTTGCCTCTTTCAGTATTCTGGCCTTTTTCAAGCAGCAAACGGTTCAAATCGGTCAATTGTTATTGGTAACGTTTAATATTCACCGTTTTCCCAGGTTTTAACAGCTCATAAGAGACCACGCCCCTCTAGTCCCACCGTACACAGATCATCGTCTTTCTGCCAAATCGATCCGGTCTTGCGGTCGATATGAATGGTGCGCCTGGGTCTACCCATGATTTTTTGTAACTATATGATGCGAAAACGGCTTCCTTTTGTACCGAGCGAGCAAAATGTCACATGTGTTTTGCATTTCTCCATTTGCCTGTCGTTCAACTCATGTGGTACCCATCTACCGGTCTTCTGAATCTTTCCCATCTTTCGTAGCCGATTGGAAACAGCTAATTGACCTACGCCCAATTGCTCGGCGAGTTGTTTTTGTGTTTGCGAACCATCTTCGTCCAACAATGCTTGCAATTCCACATCTTCGTATTTTTTGGCGGCTTTCCACGTTCCTTGTCTGCAACATCGAAGTTACCACTTTTGAAACGCCGAAACCATCGTTCACACGTATCTTGCGATGCAGCATATTCACCATAAGCTTCTTGAAGTAATCGGTATGATTCAGCAGCAGTTTTCTTCAAATGAAAACAAAAAATTAATGCTGTCTGCGAATGCTCTTTGTTCGGTTCAAATTTCGATATATTGAATACAACAACACAACACTATGCACACACTTTTCGAATTTATTACTCGTGCGCATCTGACACTTGTTGATGACACAACTAAATGGCGCAGTGTCAAATCTTTATAACACAAATTGCACTCGTGCGCCATCTGTCGTCTGAAATCCGCATTTTATACTTGTGCACCTGGTAGAAACTTTTACTTTTTCTTTACTAACTGCGCGGGGGACTGTTATTCTCTGGGATGTCGTTGGCTCTCGACTTGTGTGATGAGAAAGTCAGAACAAGAGGGAACCATAAGAAGATACGAGGGTCGATCAATAAATAGTCGGCTTGGTAAAGAAAATCGCGTTTTTTTGGAAAAAATCTTTTTATTTCTCAACATAATCTCCTTTTAGCTCGATACACCTATTCCAACGATTTTCCGATTTTTTGATGCCCTCCAAATAATACAATTTCGGACGGTCCTCAAAATAGGTCTCTGTTTCGGCGATGAGGTCATCTCTGGAACTAAATCTCTTTCCGCCAAGCCATTTTTTCAGGTTTGGACACAGAAACTAGTCGGAGGGGGCCAAATCTGGAGAATACGGTGCATGCGAAAGCAATTCGTATTGAAATTCATGAATTTTGGCCATGGCAACTGGGCACGTGTGAACGCGTGCATTGTCTTGATGGAAAAGCAGTTTTTTCCTCGCCAAATGTGGACGTTTTTTCTTCAATTCGTCGTTGAGTCGGGTCAGTACGGCTGCATAGTATTCGCCATTAATCGTTTTTTTCGGCAGAAGGTAATCGATGTAGATTATGCCACGTGCATCCGAAAAAACTGTGGCTATGACCTTACGGGCCGATGGCACCGTCTTCGCATTCTTCGGAGCACGTTCGGTCGGTGAAATCCATTGTTTCGATTGTTCCTTCGTCTCTGGTGTAGGGTGATGGATCCATGTTTCGTCCACGGTTACGTAACGACGCAAAAACTGAACAGGATCACGCTTATAGATCGCCAAACACGCCTTTGAATCAGCTACACGTTCTCTTTTATGGTCGACAGTGAACAAACGCGGCACCCATCTTGCGGATAACTTTTTCATACCCAACTGATCACTCAGGATTGAGGTCACTGAGCCATATGATATGCCTCAGCAATCTCACGCACTTTTAGTCTCCGATCATTTAACACCATATCGTGGACTTTTTCAATTGTTTCTGGTATGACGATCTCATTTGGACGACCTGGACGTTCATCGTCAACAATGCTCGTACGACCGCGCTTAAATTCAGCTGTCCAATATTTAATGGTTGATAACGAAGGTGCAAGGTACATTTAAACTTCGTCTTGCTCCGCTTTGATTTCATTGTTCGTTTTCTTTTTCAAAAACAAAAATCGAATCACTGCACGATACTCAATTTTTTCCATTTTTGTAAAAACACAAAAGTTGTTTGATTTTCGATGGCTGTCAAATGCAAACTAAACATCGCAGCGAGCTGAAACTTTGACAACAGTCATGTGAAGGATGGCACTACGAAACGTCGCTATTGATTTCTTTCCTTGACCAACAGATGGCGCAAGGCCGACTATTTATTGATCGACCCTCGTAGCTACCGCTACAGCTACTGCTACGAATAACAGTACAAAAAGAACGAGCGGACAACGGTTTTATACATAATAAATGAATAGTTCTATTTTCTTTACGTATTGTACATCGTAAATATTAGGTGTACAAATAAGTTTCCGCCGTTTTTTATAAAAAATTGGGAATTTATTGTGAAAGGACGGTACTTAATGTTTTATCCGAAGTATTGTCCATCGCTTGCCAGTACTTTTTCCCATCTTTCTGATAGCATACGGATACCGCGCCGCAAGAATGCTTCATCTTTTGAAGCTATCCACGAATCGACCCAATTTTTGGTATCTTCATATTGTTATGCCGGTACCGAGTAATTGGATTATTCGGTAGTCGGTATAATATTAAAAGTTATTATTTTTTGGGATCGTTTGCCGATAAGGAGATGGATCTCGAGTGAAAGATGGAAACGCGAATTTATATAAAAGGAAGTATTTATTATAAGCAACGGTAACTTTCCGTTGCCTATTTATATATCAAAGTAAGAAGTACAATAATCCGTTGTTTCGAGTATTAAACGAGGAACCAACCGTTCTCTTTTCAATCTAATTTAATACTGTGCTTTCGTAAAGCAGTTGCTAACTGTCTTCACGAAAATCCCTTAATTCGCAATTTTAGCGTTAGCCTTTCGCCCGAACGCCAAGCGAGTCGCTCATGCTGCGTCAGCGTTCTTGGGGTCGTTCATACGATCGGGCATTGGACTTCGTTTCTTGTCTTGAACGAATTCCAATGTTTCGTTACTATGGAATATTCCCGAATATACTAAATACGGAGTGGAATATTCCGCGGCACAACAATATGATGTGAAGTGTTGCTCACATAGATCATGCGCCATCGACCGAAACAAGTGGAAATCAGAAGGAGTAATGTCTGGTAAATACGGCGGGTGGGGTAAAACTTCCCAATTGAGTGTTTCCAAATAGGTTTTGACCGGCGCCGCAACATGTGGACGAGCATTATCATGCAGGAGAATAACTTTGTCGTGTCTGGAGTAGTAGTGGGCTTGCTTTTCCTTGAGTGCTCGACTCAATCTCATCAATTGTGTTCGGTAGACAGTTCCAGTAATGGTTTCGTTCGGTTTGAGCAACTCATAACACACGACACCAAACTGATCCCACCAAATACACAACAAGATTTTTTTTCCATGATTATTTAGCTTAGCTGTAGATGTTGAAGCATGGTCAAGTGGTCCCCATGATTTCTTCCTTTTTGGATTATCATAGTGGATCCATTTTTCATTACCAGTAACAATACGGTGCAGAAAACCCTTTCGTTTATGCCTGGCAAATAGCATTTCACATGTGAAAAATCGGCGTTCAACGTTTCTCGGCGTCAGTACATATGGAACCCAATTTCCTTGTTTTTGAATCATTCCCAATGATTTCAACCGATGTGAAATTGCTTGTTGAGTCACTCCTAATGTGAGTGCAAGTTCTTCTTGCGTTTGACATGAATCTCGATCAAATAATGCTTCCAATTCGGGTCTTCGTACACTTTCGGCCTTCCGCTATGATCTTTGTCTTCGATGTCAAATTCACCGTTCTTAAACTTTTGAAACCACTCACGACAACTTCTCTCACTTAAGGCAGCCTCACCATATGCTTCTACAAGCAATCGATACGCCTCAGCAGATTTCTTTAAATTGAAGAAGTAAATTAAAAGTTCCCGCAAATGACGCTTATTCGGCTCAATACTCGACATTTTCGCACACAAAAGAATATATTATATTGATAAAAAATCACTAATATTTTAAGGTTAGGTTGTTGCCTGATGTCCAACCTTACGATAATGACGTTTACATCTGACAATTTTAACAATAACTTACTGCTGGCGCCATCTTTTGTCAAACGGCGGAAACTTATTTGTACACATAATATGATACATGAAATTAGGCAAAAAGTTTATTTTAAAATACCGCGATTTACCCATAAAACATAAAACTAAATACTTTTTTCGTTGTACTAATTAGCGTATTTCACAACAGCTATACGATATGCATCGAGTAGCGTCGAATGTTAAAATAATAGGTATGCTCCTAGCTCCTGTCACGAAGGAATGTATTGTGTCATCATTTACGTGACCGTTTTTTGCAAAGTTTAGCGCGATACCCTATATTTTACATTTTTCAATAATCATATCGTCAAGTTTACGAACAACGTATGCGTAAAGATTTTATCCTCCTGAAACGAACGAACTTATATAACTACCTGGACCATATTCGCTTCATTCATCCGTGAGGTCTCCTAGAAAATAACCGATGGATGGTTCATACTCGTTGCAACCGGGGTGACTCACGTAAATACAGGAGTCCATATCTTAGTATAATATTCGCCTCCCCAGCCCCTCGAGATAACTGTATAGTCTTTGACTAGCCTGTGCCGTCGTGTATACTGCAATCATAGCGTTCGATTTCGGGGATGGCTGGATAGCATCACGGACTTGTATAGTTCACATACATGATCGTGTGATTAACCGGTAACATACCCGTCACCTCAATCTCATGACTCGTAGTAAATTCATTAGCTCCGAGCGCGTGAAAACAATAACCGTTTTCGTCAGATTCTCGCGCTGACCAAATTTTCCCCGGAATGAATTGAGCACCAATTTTGCGAGCGATCGTAAACCGGGATTTGACTGCAGAGCATTTTGCTCGAGATATATACCCTCAGACTCCCGACTCCAGTCTTCGTACAACGCTATGAAACGCTCTATTGCTTCCTCGTCATCGTTACAGTCTGCTGGTAGTCCACTCGCCTCCTGTTTTATTTTTAGAAATGTATCTATGTACTCGGCAAAATGGCCGCCTCACCTCGTTGTCGAGCCATACTGCAAAACAACGTATTGCCAATTTCATCGATACGCGTTCCCTTATATCCGAGCATGACAGCTTTACTCAGCTCGTCCACGACCCATGTACCGTCAAACGCTCGCTCAGTCACGTCATCGTGTGTGCAGCTTCACGAAACCCTCGACGACACTCAGATCGTTTTCAAGTCCTACGAGTTCTCGACACTCGTCATCTACGTAGGATTTCGGATGTCCAACTGCATATTTTTCCTTCTTACACACCCATGGATATAGCGAACACAAATTCACATAGCGTATCTGCTCTCCATTCTCAACGTCATACAGACTCACAAAATTTTCCGTTCGACCACCAGAGGATGCTTCGCGTGGTTCGAAAGGCGTCTGCTTGAATATGGAGTGGTTTTTCACGTATAACGACATTTCCTCGTTATTCTCGAGTAACCTGTCAAAATTGCATTCCCATATGTCCATTTCCCTCTGATTCGCCCGGAAATAAGAATGGTACGCTCGTATCGCTCATTCGTTGTATCGCCGAATTCCGTTCGAACATCTCCATTTACGCGATAACATCGCGAACATCCATATCAAAAGCTGCCGTCAAATTGAAGAACGTGATGGACCCCCGCCTCCACGTAGTATCCATCGACCGCTGGTAGGCGAAGCGGAGGGGGATACTCTCTCGTACATCCAGCGTGAGCGATAACGCAGTTGCGCACGCGCTCGCGTCATACGAGCCATACGACAGCCTTGGGCAACTGCTTATCGCCCCAGCGGTACCCCCTGGTGGTAACACCACAATGCAATTTTTCTGTATAAAATTCGATCAAAATACTCTCATACATGCTGATGCTATCCTGCAAGCTTCTGTAAAGGGGCACACGCTCCTGCAACGTTCAAGTAACTCGCGAAAAGCGAGACACGCGCGTTTCAAAACCGTAACATCTGTACGACAATATTGCACAAATTTCGTCACAAAATCAAATTTATAATCGACACGATTCGATTCTTCCTCATACTATTTTAGAAATCGCTCGCGATCTGTTAAAAAATTGTATCTGGTGAGTCATAATGCAGAGCCGGTAGAGGGCCTGTGTAATCCCGATATTCCGATGTGTTGAATAAATGCGGAAATGTACCTTTCGCCACCTCATCCCTAAAACCGAAGGACTTAGGTAAAGCGCTAAGAGCCATGGGTAAATAGTTTAGACTATCGAGAAAAATGACATTGCCAATCTTAATCGAGACAATTTTCGTACCATTCATAATCGTAGAATAAACTGAGCGTCGAAACCTTTTGCATTATGGGCAATACAGATGGTCTTTTGAAATTTTTGTGATAATACCAATTTCACGAGCTCCCTAACAGGATCGTCGATAAACACGATTTCGCGTTTACCACAGTCAGCACAATTGATTTCTATATCTGTGATATCAAGACATCTCATGCATTCGAATTGTGAAACACATCCATTCGACTCGTGAATTCGTGTCGATTTATCATTATGCAACTGTTCGTATTACTGCGTCTCAAAGTCATAAAACAAAAATCTCCTCGAAGACTTGTCTTTTTTCTTTTCCTTTGGCGCCTCTGGTTTCTTAAGAGGTGCTACAAAACACGCATGAGTAGACGGTCGAGTTTGCCTACATGTAATACAAAACGATATACCACATGCATGCATCTTTTTATCCGTGGTTTTAATCATACGAGAACAGACTCTACAGATTTTCAATGCTTTACAGACACTGTACAGTCTATATTGACGAGACGTAATACCTGCGGAGCTCTCACCCTTGTCATAAGCTAAGCGAAAAGCGACAAGGAACGCACGATTATAGTCTGGACAATACTCAGGCTAAGAGTCTCTGTTACCGCAGCAATAAGTGGATTTATACCGAGCACATTGATAGCTGCAGCGATGCTCGATTACTCGCTTATACTTAGAATTACATTGTGTACAGAACCCCCGACTACCTAGCGCACCAGCGAGATTTAATATTGGCTGGTAATGTCGAGAACGCTCGTAATAGAGAATAAAGAGCGTATGATTAATTTTACATATTGCCGAGAGTACGGATTTTCGCCCATCGTACAACGATGGTCCAACGATCGTTATACCCTCGTGGACCAAGAACTCCTGAAAGAGTTCAATCTCGCACACCCCGCACCCTCTAGACGGCGTCATGACCCCCACATTACGCGTGCGTTCTATGCTGCTGAAAATTGCGCTCCTCGAAGTCCGTTCCGAATTTGACACCATCGTCTGTGTAGATCACCTGTACGAATTTGATCGCGTTCGGCATGCGCTCGGGCTATGATAAGGGATCGATGGAGATACAAATTATCGCTATTACTTATGAGTAAAATTGACTTTTTTGCTATAGACTCGGCGTAAGCATGGTGCCCCCACGGGCACCTTCGACGCCTTGTACTATACACACGTCATCATTCTATTGGTACTATCGTCTATTCAAAATTCATGCACACTCTAAACTATACTATTATTAATTAATCGCCATATATAATCGTTAGAAACGATGTCACGCGCTGGTCAAAATGATAACCATACAGGTCCATGCGCGAAAGACGGCACGCTCAGAGTCATACCCATATAATCATGTCCCTCGCACGATTCTGTAAGATGAGTGAGAACATTTCGTACACCGCCCTCGACTCAAGTCAGATGATCAAGCGTTCATCTGGAGGCCAAATATCACCTCCCCGTATCGCAGTCTTTTCGCCGGTAGTCTCTCTACCTGCAAGCATAATTAAACCATTTGTTAGAATTTTTATTTTATTTATGTATATAAATTGTATAACGTAAGAGTTATGAACTTATATTTGCCTTTAGTCCTCGAATCCCTCAACTGCACCCGGCAACCGCCGACGCATTTCGAAAAACGTTTGGATCCGACTCGTGCCTTAGTTTTTCATTTCTACTGTCATTATCCCGGTTATTTGTTATTATTGCCAGCTTAATTGTATTATTAGAAGCTTATCTGAATCTACCGGGTTTGCCTCCACTTCTTCCTCCACCTAGTCATTCTCCTCATTCTCCACGTCGACTTCCGCCACCTGCTCCTCCTCCACTCGTCTTCTTCTTTTTCTTCTTCTTCTTCTTCTTCTTCCTCGTCGTCTGTACTGCTATTGGTATCATCGCTTGTACTGTATTGTTGCGATGGACCTGCGACGGACGAATCTGGTTCATTAGTAAGACCGACCATGAAAAGACCGTTTGTTATATCCACAAAACGGTTTGGTGTCCCCCTCCGATTTTGATGAACCCCACGTATGTTGTAGAGCATCGAAAACTAAAAGACACCTATTTTTTTTTAACGGCGGAAGAACATTTCTAAGGGGTGAAATCGCCCTTCAAAGTTCGGGGTGATTCTGTAGTTTCATCCCTGCAAACAATTTTTTTTCTTTAACTTCACGTGGAATTTTTATTGTCTTCAGTGAGGAGTATTTTGGTTTTTGTTTCATTGAAATCGGTTGACGTCTTCTGGGTGAAACTGCATAATCACCCCTCGACATACCTAAATTTAAAGGGCGATTTCACCCCTTAGGAACGTTTTTCCGCCGTTAAAAAAAATACGTGTCTTTTAGTTTTCGATGCTCTACAACATACGTCAGTTTCATCAAAATCGGAGGGGGAACCAAACTATCCTTCCTTGTGAGTATGGGCTGCATAGCCTGCTCATTCAGGCCCCTACGTCGACAAATAACGCGCACCACCGAATCGATAATTATTTGATTATCAAACAGTCCAATATTATGTGCATCAACAAAATCGCGCTGATGACACTCGCACAGCATACCGCGAATCCTACGAAAAACCGCTTGCGTCGTTTCCATAGCGTGATCTGTGAACTTCTTCTTCCCCATCGTAAACTCAACGAAAGCCTATGCTTCAATATAAACTCTATAAATTTTCATATCAATGAGCGTTTAATCACCCTGACCATGATTGTGCTGTTGGAGTAGTAGTGACCACAGTAAATCAGACAATTAACTAGAGATTTTTCAAAGCGGCACGCTTTTATATATTCGTTTAATACGCTCTTTCCCTCTTTCTCTCTTCCTCTCTCTGCATATACTGCAGCGATGTAATGAATACGACTAATCAAGAAGATGGCCACACACGATCACTTTACAAAACAAGATACATAAAAATATTTAGCGATGGTGACGTAAATGTAAGACCCTGTTATGTACTAAGTTATCGAGTTTCACCGACAAATGTCATTGTTTTCATCTAATCTGAAGGCACTCGGCCATGAGGAAAATCATCAAATTTCATCGACGAACATTATTTAGTTTTCATGCCACATCTTATCCGTACGGCAAGGTGTGAATATGCACATACGTGTGCAAGAGAGAGTATGCAAATGATTTATACCTTATATATTTGCTACTGCTGCCACTAGGCTGTTAAGGTGAATGCGACAAATATCAAAGGATATTGGTGAGTCATTTTTAGTAGTATGATTCACAGTTTTAAAAATAGCAGCGATGCAATTAGACGGTGGGGGAAATCTGTTTAAAACGGGGTATGAACACCGCCAACGATTCCTTCGAAAAGTTACAGTCTACGAGAAAGCAATAAAAATGGCAAATAACGGTGCTACGTCTGACACGATATCGCTCTATATAGCGAACCTCGTTATGTACGATTCAAATAAATCGTTCAGAAAATAATCGTCGCCGGTCTCGAGTTAAACTTTGCGTGTCGTACTCCAGTGGTGAAAATATTGTCGAATACTTTTACGGGAATTACACTCAGTGCGAACGAGTAGCGAGTATTTAAAATTGAATTTTCTCGCGTACAACGATATTCCGAAGCTCATGGAGCTGATGCCGAAAAAATGTCTAATATCCGCAGAGAGCACACAGCGCATTACACACTTCTAACCTCGCGTTACCAGCACAGAGCTGTCTCCTTTGGAAAAATAAGCGGTAGTGCTAATGAGGAATACGAGAATCAAGAGGAATCTGGAGAATCAAAATGGAAATGTTTCCGAAAATACTCTCCTAACATCGATCTGCAGTAGCCGACATTTGATATGCTCGTCGAAATAAGTAGAAGAATTGATATTCATATGCAGGCGCTAGAGAGCAAAAGTGAAACGAATCAGCGGTCTATGAATGTGGTGGTATCGTATGTCTGTGAAAATATATGATAGTATTTTTTCTGTTGCTGCTTCTACTACACGTTTCATTATTTCTACAGTTATACCTTCTTCTGTACCTGCTTTGTTTTCTAATTTTCGGACTATTTTACATAATTGCTCTACTTCAATTTGTGTAAATACTTCCAGGACACAGTCGGTATATTTTCGATTCGCTATGCAATCTTCCCTACTATTTATGTATGTCAGCGCCCTAATACTGTCCACAAAATAACAGTTAAATTTATCAGCCATTTCTTCTAAATTACTAATAATTTTGTTTTCAAATTGTATTTCTTTATACTCTTTATCAGTTACTTTACCTTTTAACATTTTTTTCAATACCCTCTACTTTTGTTTCGGATCCTTTTTATTTTTATTAAGGTTTTTTTCTGTATAGTCTTTTTTGCTTTCCTACAAATATCCACAGTTTTATTCCTTGTCTGTCGATATACTTCCCAGTCATACTCATTCTTACTTACACGAGCTACCTTATGTACTTTGTCCCTTTGCTTTATCAATTGCTGTATGTACGCACCATTGCTTTCCCTGCAATTTCTGTTTTAGTAGAGTTGTTTTTTGTGGTGCAGTTAAATCAAGGCATTTGATAATCTCTTTAACCATTGAATTAGCTAATATATTAATACTCTCTCCTTCTATAGCATCTAAACAAGTGCTTATCATTCTTTTAAATCTATCTATATCCATTCGCTTATAGTCTCTGTATGTAAGAATTTTGTTCTCATTTGCTACCAGTTTTAAGTTCCAGTACAACACGATTGCTGAATGATCCGTTATCTTGGGTTCATGCCATACTTCAGTTTCCATCTTAACATTAGAAAAAACTAAGTCTGTTATTGTTTCAGAATTCATTACAATTCTGGTTGCTTCTCCTATTAGTTGTTTTAACCCTACAGAATTCATTATTATAGTTAATTTATTTTCAGTATAATTATTTACTTTCATATCTATGTTAAAGTCGCCCATTATTATAACATTATTCTGCATGTTGCTGATACAGGTTTCATCAAGAAAGTCAATTAAACTAGCATCTTTACCATTTGGTGAATGATAGACTACCATAATTATTCCTTTGTAGTTGTTATCTTTAATTTTTACTGTTATTGTCCACCAATTTTCATCGCAATTTTCTATCGCTATTATATCAAATTTAATCCTTCTCTCTATATAGAACAATACTCCGCCTGTTCTATAAGATCCTGAGTCACCACGCATGCATAAATATCCGCTGATGTATAATTCGTGATCCTCTATCTGCTGCATTATATGAATTTCTGTAAATCCTATTATACTAGGTTTATATTTCTTTATCAAAACCTTCTCTATTTCGTTTTTATGTCTCAAAAACCCTGTGCATTTAAACAGATTGCTCTGCTTCTATCCCTGTTCATGTTTCCTGATTGCTCTATATTATTACATTGAATTCTATCTCTTTGTTTTTCTATTTCTTTCTTAAAACATGGACACTTATTATCGTAGGCCGAGTGATCCGACTTCAATTTTTTGATTTTAAAAACCCTAATTTTTTCCTCACAATTAACACACTTTTTTGTCTCACTCCTACATTCCTTCGTCGCATGTTGCTTTCCGCAATTTCCGCAAGTTTCTTTTTTCGTACAATCTTTAGCGAAATGATAATACCCACAACACTTGAAACACCTTAGAATCCCTATATATTCTTGTACTTTGCATATGTTCCACTCTGTTTTCAGTTTTTCCAACTGCATAAATTTTTCTCTTGTCCCAGCATTCACCTCCGCTATCACAGCCGCCTTTTTCGAATTGTTTTTTGCCACCTTATATACTATCTTCCCCTCGATGGTGTTTTTTTCCAGTCCATTTTGATCTACTATTTTCTGCCAAAAATGTTGTTCGTTTTCACAATCTTCTTTGGCAACATCGAGTATCTTCAGCTTTAGTTTTCTCTTCTTTGGTGCTTGTATTTTATATGTTTCTCCCATATCTTTTACGACTACCTGCTTCAGTTTTTCAGCTTGGGACTTATTTTCGCACCCCACTACAATTGCTCCTTTCGTCACTTTCATCATTTTTGTGATTCCCACTCCCCGTTTCGAGATATCAATTTTTTTAATGTCTCTTTTTATATTTTCACTTGTATTATTCTCTTCTCCATCTTTAGGTTTAATGATTGACACCGATTCTTGATTTTTTTACCGCTCCGCTGTAGCTTTTTTCATGTCAGGTGAATACGGAGCTTCCGGAACGTTATTAGCGTCTTTTTTGGTCAAATAGTCGCGTACAAGATGAGATGGGTGAGCCGGTGCCTTGTCGTGGTGAAGAAACCACGAGTTGATTTTCGCGCTTGAACTCGTCTCATGCCCAAAGCATCGTGTATAACGCTCTGCACCGATCCAAACGAGATACCAAGATCGGCTGCTATCTCCCTGATGCTCACACGATGATCTTTGAGCACAATTTTCTTAACTTTTTCCATGATTTCGTCATTCACAGAGGTGGATGGACGACCGGAACGAGGTAAATCATCAACCACAGTGCTCCAGGGGGTCATAACTGGTGACGAATCATGGGTTTATGGTTATGATGTGGAAACCAAAGCTCAATCATCGCAATGGAAGCTGCCGCATGAGCCAAGACCGAAAAAAGCGCGCCAAGTTCGGTCGAATGTGAAGGTTTTGCTCACAGTTTTCTTCGATTGCAGGGGCGTGGTGCATCATGAGTTCTTGCCACAGGGTCGTACAGTCAATAAAGAATATTACCTGCCAGTTATGCGCAATTTCCGCCAGAAACGCCCGGATTTTTAGAAGAACAAAGATTGGCTTTTGCACCATGATAATGTCCCTGCTCACACATCGTTGCTTGTGCGCGAATTTTTGGCCAAAAAAAACACTCTAATGATGCCACAGCCACCGTATTCCCCAGACCTGGCCCCCTGTGACTTTTTCCTGTTCCTAAAACTGAAGAGGCCCATGAAAGGACGACGCTACGCCACGATTGAAGCGATAAAGACGGCATCGAAGGAGGAGCTGAACAAGATCACAAAAAATGATTTTTTTAAGTGCTTCGAGGATTGGGAAAAACGTCGGCATAAATGTATTATATCCGAGGGGAATTACTTTGAAGGGGACAAAATAGATATTAATTAATAAATAAATACTTTTTGAAAAAACACAAAATTCGTGATACTTTTTGAACAGACCTCGTAAACAACTGACAGATGTACCAACCTAGAAAAAAAAAGATTTTGACAATATCTCAACAGTGGCTCGCTTAAATGAGAACTTCTCGGTACTTTTCGATCAGGGTATATACAAATATTTACAACTGTGTCTTTATCACAAATACTCGTAGCTGCACGCACGGAGAATTATTGCGTTTGCAACGCAATACCCGATGCATGATTAGCGATATGACCACGGTAGAGCACAATTATTTCCGACAAAATAATTTTCATAAGTTCCGTATCCTTCAGCGCTGGCAAGGTCGTGATGTACCCGAGCGCTTCTTGAAAGAATTCCTTGGAACCGATGATATCATACGCTGTTGCACGGGGCGTTTCACTGACACCTATCATATATATATACTAAATATGTCACTCGAAGAAGGAATGTTTCCCGAGGAGTGGAAACAAGCGATTGTAGTTCCGATACCTAAAGTTCGAGGAACAAATAAAATTAAAGGATTCAGACCGATAAATAAATTACCAGTATACGACAAAATATTGGAGAAAATAATTCAGAAACAATCAGTAGAATACTTAGAAAATAATGAGTTGCTTAGAGAATGTCAATCGGGTTTTAGGGCAAAGCACTCGTGTGAAACTGCTTTACAGTGGGTAGTTTCGGATTGGAAAAGAACAATAGGGGGCGGAAAAATGATAGGAGTGGTCTTCTTAGATCTATGCAGAGCGTTTGAAGTAGTAGACAGAGAAATCTTGATTAAAAAATTACAATGGTATGGAATAAAAGGGACAGTACTAAATAGGTTTAAAAGTTACTTGCAAAATAGATCTCTGAAAGTAATATTTAGTGGGATTCTGTCAACTACCGTTAATGTAGATTTAGGTGTTCCTCAGGGGTCAGTTTTAGGACCTTTGTTATTCCTATTATATAAGCATGATACAGCGCATAAGAAACGCTTGCGCTGAAATTCCCGCAGATATGCTCCTCTCCTGTGTACAATCATTCGAGGAAAGAATAAATAAGTGACTAGAAATTCAAGGTCACAATTTCGAACATTTAATCTAATTTATTGAACAGTGAGAGGCAAGGGGACTCACCTAAAACAAGCACCCCGATGGTGCAAGGCAAGGGGACTCACCTAAAACAAGCACCCCGATGGTACAAGGCAAGGGGACTCACCTAAAACAAGCACCCCGATGGTGAGAGGCAAGGGGACTCACATAAAACAAGCACCCCGATGATGAGAGGCAAGGGGACTCACGTAAAACAAGCGCCCCGATGGTGAGAGGCAAGGAGACTCACCTAAAACAAGCACCCCGATGAGAACAAAAACTACTACGTCCACGTCGTTGTTCCTGGGTAACGCTAAAAGTAGTTGTTAACTTATTGATAAACGAATACATGCTTTCGATTGCAGCGCCATGTGTGAGAAAATTTCATATCAACAATAAAGTCAAATCAATGGATTTTGTCATGGAAAACCAGGAAAAAAATAGGGTTTCCCGATCACGATTTTGAAGCAACTTCCACTTTCACCACAATGGGGTAGGGATGAGGGGGAGGGTGGATCGAGTTTTGTATCGCTGAATAGCTTTTTGAAAAATTAAACATGTGTTGATCCTTCTTTCGATCCGATGTGTAATTTCTCGAGATATTCGTAAAAATCAGGTCCCTTGCGATTACAGGGCCATCTATCACGAATCGAAAAAAAATGTTTCAGATAAAAATTACTTATTTTTTTATGCGGAATCCGAATCTGCAATAAAGTTGCCACCACCCCCACCCCAGGGGGTAGGGGTGAGGGGTCGAATTTGGTATCATTGGATGTCCCCCTTCCAGGCGAACAAATTTTATTGAGAACTTTTTTTGATCCGATGCGTAGTTTTCGAAATATTTCAATGTCTTCAGATAAATGGGCTACCCTGTATTAGGAAGAGTTTCTACAGCGCGGATGCTCAGTTTTCTACCACTATTTCCTACGGTCGCGTCGTGTAATGTATTATCGCAAATAAACGATTCTATTTAACCGCAAGGGGCCAGGGTGCCTCTCCTACGATATTGTTCTGAACATTGTATATTTATAACTTGTGTTTTGTAGAGTGTGTACGGTATAATTGTCCAGTAACACATAATTTAATGTGTGTTGCGAATGAACTATGCTTCTAGACTGTAATATGCCAAGTTGCCTTCACTACGATATTGTGCAAGACCTTGTGTGTACTTAATATGTGTTTTATGGGTTTCGTACGATACGCTTACGAATAAACAATATAATCATCTATCTGAATACGATCAGCAAGTATTTCTCCTTCCATCGCCAACAAAAGGGGCACGAGCCGAAGAGAATCACCCGCGAACAGAGATCGATAACACGACAAGGAAGAAGAACTACCACAAAGGAGCGCAAGTGTCAGCAGTACACCTTCGAGCCTACCTCTATCCAAAGTTCACCAGATAAAATTGTTCCATTTCTAATTGAAAAAGGCGAGGTCTCTATCCCCGCTGTAATGGGCTACCAAGCCTTGACGCACAAGCGAGACCGACCGTGTTTGCCAGACCCTAAGTCTTGGGCCCGACGTAACACAAATAAAATTTGGTGTCAGAAGTGGGATATAACGCCCTCACATTAGGAATGGAGAATGATGCTTGCTAGAACTCCTTCAAAGAAAACTGAAGGCGATAAAGTACCGCCAGCCGTCGATCCTTGCATTAGCTCAGCACAGACCCCCCCCCCCCCCCCCCCCATTAAAGTCCAACGCGGAAGAATCACCATCTAGCATAGACACCAGCTACGTCAGAGTAATAATCGAGTCAAGTCCCCCTGGACTAACAAATCAATAACAAATATAATACAACAAATCAATAACATTGAAGTCATGAATCCAGTTATTGAGCCACGTCAAGCCGCAGCTGTTGCATCAGTATCAATTAAATACGCTCTTGAAGCGGTACCCATATTTGACGGGTATAATATCTCTTTGCCACACTTTCTGGAAGGATGCCAAGAGGCAGAGCAAATGATGCCTCGGGATGCTCAGCATAGTCTTGCACTAATTTTGCGAAATAAACTTAGAGGAGAAGCTCGACGGGCGATACAGGGCGTAAAATTCACCACCATTACAGAATTCACCGATTTCTTGAAATCACTATATGCCCCAGCAAAGTCCATATATCAATTACAAGGTGAATTAGGAAGAATATTCCAAAGGGATAATGAGGGCACGTTATCATATGCAAATCGTGCCAAGGATCTTGGAAATAAAATTTTCGCAATTCACTAATCGAACCAACAAGCAGAGTTGAGTGAAGATGAAAAAGTTAGGTTAGATCTTGAATTGGTGGATTGTTTTATTCGTAGTCCAAGACCTGAAATAGAAAATAAAATAGGATGCGATCAAAATTTCAAAAACACGATGAAAAATGCTATTGAAATCGAACGCCAACTACTTGCAAGAGAAAACCTATGGAATAACCGGAATTCTAGTAATAATGACTATACCGAATTACGTAACTACGGAAAGGAAAAAATTCATGCTGTAAATTCACAGCCTCAAATATCTCAAATTTGTAACAAACCAGGTCACACAGCCGATCGGTGTTTCCAACGATTCAACCAGAACAAAACGTTTACAAAGTCATATAGAACTAATAGATTTTCAGAGAATGACGACTCTAGACCGCGACAATGGTACCAAAATCAACGATACCAACATCCTCAAAACGATTACCCAAGTAATTTCCGAAATCCGAGACATTATTATAATTCTTCTAACCGCCAACCATCATATCCACAGCCATCCCAACAAAACAGTCCCACTACCGCCCCACCAACAGGTACTTCTAACCAACAAACGGTTAGATGTTTAGAACCACCAGAGAAAAATAATCGCGTAAAAAGAGTATCTATAGTTTCATCTGATGAAACCAGCAACATTCCCGACATCAGACTGAATTCGGAGGATTTTGTAAGACCAGTATCGCTAATGATCGATACTGGTTCATCACTAAATTTGATAGAAACTAAAGTTATTTTACCCAAGATACAAATAGACAAGAGAAACGTGATAGAGATATGTGGTGTAACGGGAGGTGCTTCCACCACTCTTGGAATAGTCGAAATTCAAATTCTTGACACAAAGGTCATTCCATCTAGTCAACAGCGATTTCACTATCGAAGAGCATGGGTTGATTGGTACTAAATTTTTCGAGTCTCATAATGCAATTATATCTTATTCAAATAAAAGTTTGCAATGGGGAAGGAACGAAATTCTATTCCAAGGTTTAGATTTAATATCGATACCTGCCCGCACCAAAACTAGTTTCTTTGTGCGAATTGGAAATCCCGAAATAAGCGAAGGATATATTCCCCGAATACCAGTCGGCGAAGGAAAATACCTTGGGGAAGCTATTGTCTCAAATAATGACGGTAAAGCCTACCTATATTTGACTAATACCACCGAAAAGGATATCCAGATAGCAGTCCCAACAGTAAATTTACAGCCATGCGAAGTAGCTTCTTATACGTTGTAACGTGGCAAAATCCTCCAGCGCTGCGTCCTTCTCGCACGACGGCTGCCAACACGATCTCGCAGGGCTGTAAGGAATAATCGCCGTACTCTATTTAATTATTTCCGTTTTTTTATTTTCTTTTATTAATTTGTACGACCGGACGGAGGGGAGCCCCGCGTATGCTGATGGCTGGCTTCTGGATGCGACTTATTACACCGACCGGCTCTTTCCATCTTGATCCATTGGGAAATATCATTGTCCCGCTGGATGTGGATCGATTAACGATACGACGCTATCTGTGGCCGATCAGCACCTACTAGCAACGATCCATCAGTCGTTTGGGGTTCACCGACCGGGCAGAGTTGTACATCCCAAGGATCGGTTGTTAATTTTATGCGTTGTCCAGTCGAGGCGCTCCGGTGACACCGATTCCCCCAATTGACCGAGTTCAGACCGATAGGTGGGGATCATAGTTGACGGGCACGCGTGCCGGCAGGACCTCAGGGCTTTTTTCCCGGTTACCGTCGAGCGAACAGGACGTAGCAGCGAGTATCATATCGTCCCGCTCCATCATTGATTTCGTCGAAATCTATCACCACCTATCGTGGGTACCGGGGCATATCTTTTGAAACAACGAGGAGTAAATCGAGGATGGTATCCAGAGGAGAGAATTTCGAGACGGTTTTGGGTTAAGAAGGATTAGCAAGGAACATCGCATCGTCATCGCCCCGGTGAGCTCTCTTCCCTTCTACGGTCTTTCGCCATTATTTGATTATTATTGTTTTTTTTAATTCTTTGGAAAGCTCGATTCAAACTTAGTCGTACCTGCGATTCTGATATACCACGCACAGAGTACTATTCGTATCGGGACAGGCTGCGTCGAGTAGAGTGTAATATCGTGATCGTTTGGCGGTTAGAGCCGGGAAGAAGTCACTTCGTTCGTTGTCCTTTTTTTTGTTACTGTTCTGTAGTCGTTTGCTGTAAGAACGCGCGCGTGTTGGTACATCATCCCGTGGTCGGATTGTATGTGAGGGATTTGAATGCCATAGGCCGTGTCGCGGACTTTCAGGAATAACTGACACTTATAGATTTATAATATTTTATTCGCCTTATTTTATTTTATTTATCTCTCTTATTATATTGGACATTATTTTATTTGTGCGAATGCATGCAGTGCGTGCTCGGCCGTCATCCCGTGTTTGTACTTGATCGAGGGATTAGTACGGTTCGAAGCGTATCTTGCTATGATAAATAGTTCGTTCGTTATTTTCGTTGTTACTGTTCTGTAGTCGTATAGTTAAAACGTGCGCGCGTTAGGCCGTTATCCCGAAGTGTGTTGGTTTGTGTGGGATTGGAACGGGATAGACCGCGTCACAGATTTTAACGAAATATAGACTTTGGATTTATGTGAGTTAATTTGAGTTCCCTTTCGTTTCGATTTGGAAGGTCGTGCGCGAATTCGTACGTCGTCCCGTTGTAGATTGGATGTAAAAGGGACTAGAACGTTATATAGCGCGTCGCGTATCCTTCCAATCAATAGGCGTTTCTCTGTTTTATTTATTTATTTATTATTTTATTTATTCTTTTATTTATCATTTATTGGTTATTTGTTATATTTTATTCCACCAACGAGGTATTGGTCGAGATTATTATTCTCACATTAATTATTGTATTATTATTATTATTCTTTGTTATTATTGAATTACCGACCATTATTTATTCGTTATTTGACATCTCACGGACCGCAGAAAGTCTCGGTGGTTTGACTTTTACACGGCATACATTATTCGAAATTGTAATAGCAGGCCGTGGATCGCTTCGCGTACGTGACCTCCCGACGTCCCGTTGTTATGGTTCTTGGATGTATTTGGGATTAGCTCGGAATAGGCCGTATCGCGAACTGTGCGTTGAGACAACCGAATATTTGGCTGTGTCGGTGAATATTGGTCGAGATTCAAATAAACGAGCGAGATAGGCTATATAACATCTGCAGGGCATGAGAGTGAGTGAGAGCGTGGGATAACGTACGCCGCCGAATTAGAGATTCCAATTATGATATCTATCAGGAGTACAAATTGAAAATGCGGGATTTTTTTCTATTTTTGAACGTTTATTCTGAAAAAATGGTAACAAATGAATTATTCAAAGTATTGTCCATCGCTAGCCACAACTTTTTCCCATCTTTCTGGCAATTTACGGATACCGTCGCGAAAAAATTCGGCCGGCTTGGCTGCTATCCAGTCATCGACCCATTTTTGGGCTTCTTCGTAAGAATGGAAGCGCTGGTCAGCTAGGCCATGTGTCATCGATCGGAAAAGGTGGTAATCGGAAGGAGCAATATCTGGGCTATACGGCGGGTGGGGTAAGACTTCCCATTTCAGCGTTTGTAGGTATGTTTTGACCGGCGCTGCAACATGTGGCCGAGCGTTGTCATGTTGCAAAATTACTTTGTCGTGTCTTTGCTCGTATTGTGGCCGTTTTTCTTTGAGTGCGCGGCTCAAACGCATCAATTGAGTTCGGTATAGTGCTCCTGTGATGGTTTCGTTCGATTTCAATAGCTCATAATACACCACACCCAGCTGGTCCCACCAAATACAGAGCATGAGCTTGGCGCCGTGAATATTTGGTTTGGCCGTCGATGATGATGCATGGCCGGGGTAACCATATGATTTTTTGCGCTTCGGGTTATCGTAATGGATCCACTTTTCATCACCAGTGACAATGCGATGCAAAAAACCCTTCCGTTTTTGCCGTTCGAGCAGCAGTTCGCATGCAAAAAAACGGCGCTCGACGTCTCTCGGCTTCAGCTCATACGGCACCCAATGTCCTTGCTTTTGGATCATTCCGAGGGCTTTTATACGATGGGAAATGGCTTGTTGTTGGGAGTGACTCCCAATGAATCTGCGAGCTCTTGTTGAGTTTGACACGAGTCTTCATTGAGTATTGCCTCCAATTCAGCATTCTCAAATTTTTTCACTTGGCCCGGCCGCTCTTTGTCCTCAACGTCAAAATCACCACTTCTAAACCGCACAAACCATCTCTCGCACGTTGAAACCGATGGAACATGACTCGGATAAGCCTCGGAGACCAATCGATGTGCTTCAGCAGCACTTTTCTTCAAATTAAAGAAGTAAATTAAAACTTCCCGCAAATGCTGTTTTGTTGGCACGAAACTCGACATATTGAGAGCTCAAAAAAACTATGAATTTGACACTGCGACAAATTGACACATACTGAAAATTAAAGCTATAAGACGTAGCTTTGACATGAACATAGTCACAGTACTGCCTGATGCGTATAGCGTTAGTAACGCCATCTGTTATCAAACCCGCATTTTCAATTTGTACCCCTGATAACTGGATTTGGAAAATTGTTAACACCGGAGAGAATAATTTTACGGGACATTTTAGTTAAATTCTAAATTGATGTTTATTGGAGAAATAAAGAAGTTTGTAAGTCCCGTACCCGCTATTGTTGTTTAAATTATTTACTGTTATTATTTTATTTATGTATTTGCTATTTATCTAACTGACCATATTTTATTTTTGACTAATTGGTGACTTGATAGTCCGAACCACCCACTCTGCCTTGAACAGCTGTAGCTGGCCTGGGTCGAGACTGGTCATCCAACTCGGTATTTTTCCTTCCGGCGCGAAAGCGCCTGGCGCCCATCTCGAAAGAGAAAATAAAAAGGAAGGAAAAATAACTTGGACCAGTCATAGGTAACGTGGTGCGTTGAGGAGCAAATTTCTCGTTACAACATATCCTAAAGAAAATTTTGGCATAAAGACTTTATGGGAGAAATCAGAAGAAAATCTTAGTATCGCGCGGAATATACAAGGAACAGTACCAGCGACGATCATAAAAAGAAACTAAGTTCAGCAGACGAGAGGGAGCCAGGGTACGAAGTATCCCCGCGTACAGAAGAATCTGCTTTATTATATTACAAGGAGCAAAATATACACGGTGAAGTACCAAATTCAAACAACCGCGAAAATAAGTTTTACAATTTAGATCAGGAGGACTACGATTCCGACCAAGACTATTTATATTATCAAGATAACGTGCAACCCTATGAAGAGCCTACCAATGGGTTACAAATCTTTGAAAAGGATGTATTTATTAACTAACATGTACCAAAAATCGACGAGAATTATGATGGAATTAATAATTGGCAAATGTGTCAAATCGACAGAGGAAATGAATTTACTGATAGACGAGTACCAAGATTCTACGAGAATAATGATGAATTTGATAATCGCTGTGTCCACGAGAATAATGATGAATTCGATAATCGCTGTATCCATGAGAATAATGAGGAATTTAATAATCGCTGAATCCACGAGAATAATGATAAATTTGATAATCGCTTTATCCATGAGAATAATGATGAATTTAATAATCGCTGTATCCACGAGAATAATGATGAATTTGACAATCGCTGTATCCATGAGAGTAGTATGTGTATACCTTTGCTCCATCCCACTCCTATCCCCCCACCTTCCCCCACCACGCGGCTACCCCCACCACCGCACTTTTCCACCGCCGCGCTAGCCACTCTGCTTGACCAGTACCGGTAACGTGGAGATGTTAAAGTGAGGTGGTGTGGGTACCTTGCTGAACAAGGAAGAGTAGAGATAAGAGCAGGATGGAGCAAAGGTGTACACATACTTAGAATAAAATTTTTAACTCACGATCGAGGAATACTGTACACTTCACGAGCAACGCCGGTAACACACTAATCGGCGGCACGGGGTGAAATAGTTGCTGCCAATCGACGTATATCGATTCATCGATATCGACAAGCAGCACCGCGCAGCACCCGTTATCGTCCATGTCGATGATCTCACCGCGCATAGCCCTTTGATGCCACACAAGCCACACCAACGTTCAGGTCCTCAAATTTAAATATACTCTTCTCGGCAAGTCCACCAATATATAATGTCTCCAATTCGTCCTCAACTCGGATAATCCTACGCACATTTTTTCCATCCGCAGACACACTGTATTGTCACTACTATCACATATTACATGACACACAAAAGCTTCGGGTAGTTCGCCATCTACATAACGAGGATACATTTTGAGTTTTATTTATACCGTCGTTGTGCACTGCTCAAGACAGACTGAATGCTCCGGATGATGCAGGCGGTGATCACAGCATTTGAGGATAACAAACGCCCCTCTAAATCATAACTAGGTGTGCAGCGCTTTGAATGCAATGTCAGCGGTTTTGCACGTGCGTACCGCTTTGCGCTGTGCTTCTCGTGAAGCGAATGCTCTGCAGTAAAAGACGCAGAATATGATACCGTACCGCGAGAGACCTCGATTATAATTTATATATAATTATAAAATGAGAGACACAGTAAACCGATGTATTTGGTTTTAATTAATCAATATTTTATTTAAATCACTTTACACATATTTACCGTCGTATGCAACATCCCTGCAAACACGGTAATCTTCGCTCGGAGACTCCTCCGCCGTTAAATTTATTTTTATCACTGTCTGATCGTGGAGAGGCAAAAGCATTGTAATATTCACGCACTAATCTGTCGTTTTTCATTACATTTTCGCTAAAGAGATTATTAAATCGCGACATGGTGAAGCCACACGACATAAGATATAGGAATACGATGCAAAATTGTCCATACACATCCGACGTATTACTTTATAGCTGCTTGAGGCCGTACCGATAGAACTTGCAGTTTCTTCGTAGTCGTGCGAGATGTTGCGGTATAACCGGTGGTAGCCCGTAGCTATCAAAGTACATTCCTTTTCCATCATGGTTAACGTATATGGCGATCCAATGCTCTCCAGGTCCGTCGTGGTTATCCGTGTTAACTATGAGTCCGGCAGGTAACGACCATACGCGAGGAATTCTGTCAGCCGGGTATACGCCAATCGTTGAAAGTGGTAGATACTGCAGACTCTCGAAGATTTGTCTAGTGTTCATGCTGAACACATAGTCAATGATTAAATGATGACCGATACGTTTTGAAAGACGTATATATATGCAAAATTTATTTCACAGCATCGTCGGTCGGGTCACGACTACATGATGAAAATTTCTCCTCTGTCTTATTCTCTTCCCCTTCGTCTGCTGACCAAACATCCATGTATGATTCTCCTTTAAATGGGTGCTCGCGAAGCCAATTTTTTATTTGGAAAGCTTGACGCATTGCACATTGCGAAGACGCTGTATCGTTTATTATAGCGTGTTTGAAGCATTTTCGCAAAGATTTCGGCATAAATATGTACGATGGGGCGCCCTCCTCATCTTCCAGGTTGGAAATTTCACGACTCGTGATATCGCAAAGAAGTATAGCCTTCTCGTGACCATGTGTATAGATGCGACTTGATTTTCGCGAAATTTCACGGAAGTTAGCGTATGCTTGTTTACAGCTCACATCGCCCTCGTACCATTCAAGACCGTGAAAATAATTCGAGAGAAAATTAATCTGGCTTCTCGAATGCTGTGGTAATTCGGCAAAGTGACACGGCGGTGCGACGATCCAATGAGCAGTCTATCCACTGCTACCACGGCAATTTCTTTCGGAATAAATTCCGAGTCTTTACCACGCATTCCCTGTATATCCACGACGATATTCATTTTCACGTCTAATCCGTACAGATACTCGAGTTCGACTGATTAGTTACTCACAGACACGCTTCTACGTCTCTTAACACGAAATAATTTTATGCCGACATCGGCACATTTTTCGCTTATCCGGTAAAATCCACCATTACTTGCCGTGAGGCATCAATTTCAAGGAAATTATCATATTCCGCGTAGACTACACAATATATCGTTGGAGCAGGCGCATCCTCAAATAGTACCTCTATTCTCACACTACCGTGCTTTATTAAATTCCAATGTGTATTGCTGTTCGCCGAAAGATCGGGTGTCAAATCAAAAGCAAACAGACAGTATCCAGCGCGATAATTATCGCGATCGATCGAATTACCGTCATTCAAGAAATGTATTTCAGTTCCCGAAAACAACGTTTGAAAAGCATCCACATATAGATGATTTTTCGTGAAATCAGGTTGTAACGGTTTCGAAGGTATTTGAGCACCATCTGCATACAACGAGAGATAATTTATCTTGTAATTTTGGAAATTGAATGGATTCATACTGAAGTCGCCGTTAAACGCCTTGTTATCGACAAAACCGATAATTATACGCTTCGGCAACTCACCTAACACGATATTATCGATAGTCTGTCCATGAACACCAGAGTGTATTGAAACGGCTTTTACCTCGACTCTCGTAAGAGGATATTTAGCCGTAGATTGTGCCAGAGTTCTAGCATACGAAAGCAGCACACCAGGAGCTATTTTTCTTTTACGATCGAGAAGCGATGCCTCGAGAATCTTTAAGCCGCATTGACCATTCTTTGTATCCCCCACAAGATAAAATTAATCTCTAGACCGCACCAACCGTAGACGCATCTCGACGAGGTTTAATAGGAACCGCTCCTGATTGAATATCTCGCAATGCAGATGACCGAGCAAGTCTACAGTTTTTTCGACATTTAAAAATTGTTTTCTCTTCACAGGACCCGTATTTTCCGATGCTATATCATCCATTTTTCCAGGGATATCGTCGTACCAGAGAACGCTCGTGAGATGCGAATTTTTTGCTGCTGGACCGTAATTCAAAAGTGTTTCTATGTACGCTCGATAAGCGTAGGCATTATTTGGAGGTAAAACTAATTTTTGATTCAGGTATCCATCCATCTGATTAAACGTAGAATGCAAGAGATTGTTTACAGGGCCGGCACTTACTTTCGACGATGTACCCGCGGCAATTTCCGTAGTAGTGGGAGATGTTATTTTCACTCTCAGACTAAGCATAGTATGCGCGAGATCGATATACTCATCACCTTGTCCAGGAATAACAAATTCAATCGGTGAATCATCTGTTAGCGAAGATATTGGCTTGTAATACACCCAATTGGAGCCTTCGATAGTAGTTTGCGTCAGTGGGAGTGAAAATAAATCAAGTTCCGATTTAAGACACTCGCACGAGTGCGCATGTAGAGAAGCCATCTTGTGTCAGCTATCCAAAAATATATGCAACCGTTCGTTGACGAGTCTTCTTCTTCTTATTGTTCTTATTATTATTCTTCTTCTTTATTACTTTTCTCTTTATTACACTTTTATTTTTACGGGAGATACGTCGTGGTTCACGTTCGTCCGATGCATGAGGAGTTCGCGAAATTTTGTGCTTTTTATAACCAGACCCCCGCATGAGAGTGTCAATTTTTTCAGAGGCTTTGCGTTTGAGATTACTGCCTGATTCTCTTGCTCTCTCGCGAGAAGCATCTTTCACAGCCATATTTCTATCGCGGATATCACCGGCTACGTTTACAGCAGCGCGCAACGCCTCTTTTCCAACTGCTTTAGCGCCCTTCTTTAAAAGTGGTAACAGTAGTATGTGTACACCTTTGCTTCATCCCACTTCTATCCTCACTCCTCCCCCCACCATGCGGCTACCCCCACCACCTCTTTTTTCCACCGCCACGCTACCCACTCTCCTTGACCAGTGTCGGTAACGTGGGGGTGGTAAAGTGAGGTGGTGTGGGTACCTTGGTGAACCAGGAAGAGTAGAGATATGAGCAGGATGGAGCAAAGGTGTACACATACATGGAAAATGAATAAAATTATGTACTCACCACCGATATCGTAGCCGATATCTATCTCATCACCGAGGGCTTCTAGAATAACAGCCGCCACGTCCGCGCGTTCACCGTTCGATAATCGAACCCGCGGAACGCTATCGCCGGCAAGAGGTCGCATCATGACAGCGATCAAGTCATCTCTAACGCACGCTTCTTCGACGAGCTGCTCAATACCTGCAACATCCACGCGTTCGAGTCCGTACATTGAAAACTCCATGACAAGAGCCGGCAGCATACTTGCTAGAGGCTCCGGATGAAATAGGTGAGACCAGTCGATGTAAATAGTTTCGCCGAAATCGACCAACAACGACTCGCAGTACCCATCAAAGTCCGGGTAAATCACTTCGCCGCGGACAACGCTATTGAAACGAGGCACTATACAGGACAATCCGATATACAGCTCCCCAAGTTCAATGGGTCTTCCACGACGTTTCACTAAATACACGCAACGTAGGAGCTCTTCCAGATCGTCGTATGCATCGCACATTTCTTGTGTACGGAAGAACACGCTCATCACACTCTCGACAAACATTACTCGGCACCAAAAGGCGTCGCTTAAAATCTCCTTGCCGTATCGCGGATACATATTGCTTTTTATTGTTTGCAATTAGGACGCCAAAGACAGACTAAATGCCCGAGATGCTGCTAGAGAGTATCACGGGCATAAAGATAACACCCTCCTATGAATCATAACTAGGTATCCATCACTTTGAATCCATCACAACGAAAGCGGTTTTCGAGCATGCATAGCCCTGCGTTGTGCTCCTCGCAAAGCTCTTGCTCTGCAGTAAAAGATATAGAATATGATCCCTCACACAGAGAGAGAGAGAGAAAGAGAGAGAAAGATTCCAATTATAATTCTCTAACTATTATGCTATAAAAATAAGAGACACAGTAAGATCAGGTATTTTTTAAATTAATCAATACTTTATGGAAAGCACTTTACACATTTACCGTCGTATGCAACAGCAAACACGGTAATCCACGCTCGGACATCCCTTCACCGTTAATTTTATTTTTATCGCTATACGGAATTAATTTGTATTATCACTCGTAATATCGCTTTTAAAATATTTTTCGCTGTGGGTGTTGTCATCATAGTGTACTTCCGAAAAAAGAATGAAAAAAACTATTTAATTGAACGCACTGATCAATAAAAAACATCGTGTACAGAATAATCGATATTGTTTTGCCTGATATCCCACGCCTCATTATACAAAGTTGGCAGCGTTGATGATCTTCTGCTACCGACGACAACTGTGGATGAGGATGTCGGGTGACACGTTTTTTCCCCGAAGTTAGCTCTATCTGTACAGTATATGTATCCTCCTCTCGCTCTCCATAACACGAATAACGAACCCTCGGTGTCGGCTCATATGCAGGGGCTGCTCGCTGCGAGACATTATTTTTTATAATAAAAAATAAATATTACATGATTTAAAATTACGATTTAAAAATGATTTTATATTTTTTACTTACCAAGCTCTGCTGCTTTGCTGCTAATCGATATTGGCACGTATTCCATGATCTGCTGTGTTAATGAAACAGAGACGAGCGCTTTGTCTTCTTTCTATCGCAGACCTTTGCTGATGCTTCGGTTTTAGGACTCTCTCTCTCTCTCTCTCTCTCTCTCTCTCTCTCTCTCTCTCTCTCTCTCTCTCTCTCTCTCTCTCTCTCTCTCTCTCTCTCTCTCTCTCTCTCTCTCGCCGTGACTGACCTCGGTGTATACTTTATAATATTTCGAGCGAAATGTACTGTAACGGAACGCATTAAGGCGATCCGCTACTATGACTCACAACCTTCACCACATCTAAACCATCCTACACAAACTAAAATAAGACATAAAATATACCAAAACAAGACAAAACACTCCAGACCGGATCGGAAGAAGATCGACCGGACGAGGAGAATAGGAAGGACTAGTAGGTACACACGCAGAATTACAAGTACACGCCCTAAAAGTAATGGCGTCAATAAGAGGCCTGCCTAGCCAAAGATCACGATGTAGAACATAACAGTAGGCGTGACAACAAGAACACACCGGCCTACTAGACAAGCGTAGTAGCCCCCGCCTTACACAATCACTAAACCAAGCCTTAAACATACGGTACAACCCCCAAATAGGCCACTCTATCCAAAAGGCGAGAACATCGGGAACGCCACGGCCGGCAAACGTAGGAAAGAATTCATGGAACTATCGAAATACCACGATACATAGAGAAAGATCAACAAAGTAAATCCTCATGAAACGTCGCGACGTACCCCCACTCACAAATTAAACATTAATATTAATAAAACACATAAAACAAACTTATATCAACCAAAAACCAAACGAAAAACATAGAGAAAACGATCCTCACGTAGGAGAACACCAGAAAGTGACAAAAAACATATAAATCAACAAGAAATCAGTCCAAAAACCACCAAGGAAGAGATAATTAACTACAATTAATTATCCTGGGCAATTAGTCATCAACGAAACAGCAGGAAAGCAGCCCACAAAACCGAGAAAGACCCATAGGGGCCTGAATCGGGAAAAAACCATAATCAAACCAGAGAAAAATTCGATAAAAACTTTGAACCTACAACAAGTAGGAGAATAACATTAGCCAGCGAATTTCAACCTCGCAGAACCCTCGTTTGAAACCCTAGAGGGACAAAGAGCGGCTAAATATAGAAATTCGAGCAATAACGGGACTCCGACACGTCACCCCGCACCTCTCTCACCTAGTGATTGAAGTGTGACAAACATCACGTGACCTACCTCAAAACACCCTCCCGGGGTCCATCCGCTAACCTATATAAACCGCGACAGGATAAGCCTCGGGGCTCTTGTCAAATCTAATAAGTCAAGACGAAGTGCTGCTCGACAGCACACCTAGTACCTAAAATTACACGTAAATTCTCCATGTAACAAAGACGTGTTCTTTCGATCAAATCGATTCCCCTGCATTGCGCTTGGCCGTCGTTTGACCGAACGAACCGATTAAAAACAATACTAATAGTTTGGGAAACACCATGTTAAAACGAGTGTTCTTTTTCTCAACCGATTCCCCTGCATTGCGCTTGGCCGTCGGTTGAGTAAACGAACTCATTAGGATACTCTGTGAGGAGTAAGGCTCCCCTGCACTGCGCTTGGCCGCCCCTACTCACAGCGTCAGGGCACACTCCACTAACGGGTCCCCACGCACGGCGTCGTGGCTATCCGTCTCTTGGAGTGTGAAGAAGCACGAGTGACACAAGGTCAAGGGAGTGACATCCCGACTGAGTGCACCGCGCATTAGACTCGTAGGGTGTACCTGCGTGGGTGGGACCACGTTAGGGCCAGCACCAGTTACCACCTGCATCTCGCGGATACCTCGGCTAGTCTCAATTAATTGGGAACCCAATCGTACGCCTCTTAATGGCGCGAGAAGGTGCTTAATTAATTGCGAATAAAAGCTTCAGTATCCGGGGTCTAGGAAGAGCTAGCTGGTCAAGCTGCGAACCCGGTGTCTCTTGCGAACAGAAAGCTATAGCTAGGGACCCAAACAATAACAAAGCGAGAAACGATAGGTAGGTAAAATCATCCACACCACACCACCACACTACACTCGCGTCCCTACTATAGAATCCTTGCGCGACCATCAAGTAGGGCGGAGCCTCGAGAGGCAAGTCCGCAAACGAGCAGCTCGAAACAATAACATTCGAAATAGCACAACACCAGCTAACGTCCAATGATTAAAATAAGGCGAACCAGTACATCTAATGAAAGTACGAAGGAACGCCCCGTATGAGGACCAAGCCTGCGACTGGCCCCCTTCCCCTTCCAAATAGAGATACACCAAACGCGAATGGCCAACAGGATTCTGCCAACCCTATCCTAATAGAGATCGAAAAACATCAAAATTATACCAGATTCAACAAACCCAAAAATTAATAAATTGAGTGTTGAGCTCCGTAAAGATGATACCTAATCACTTTGCGAATTATAAATTCAAAACCTGATTAGAACTGGAATCTCATATATTCCACATACGTAGGATAAACAAACTCGCGTACTAGCGAACGCGACCCCCTAAAACTGATAAATTGAGTGTTGAGCTCCATAAAGATGATATCTAATCACTTTGTGAATTATAAAGTCAAAACCCTGATTTGAACGGGAATCTCATATATTCCACATACGTAGGATAAGCAAAATCGCGTACTAGCGAACGCGAACCCCTTAAAAACTTGATAAATTGAGTGTTGAGCTCCGTAAAGATGATATCTCATTACTTTGCGAATTATAAAGTCAAAAACCTGATTTGAACTGGAATCTTATAAATTCCACATACGTAGGATTAGAAAAATCGCGTACTAGCGAACGCGAACCAAAAAAAAAAAAAAAATTGACAAATTGAGTGTTGAGCTCCGTAAAGATGACATCTCATCACTTTACGAATTATAAAGTCAAAAACCTGATTTGAACTGGAATCTTATAAATTCCACATACGTAGGACTAGAAAAATCGCGTACTAACGAACGCGAACCCCTTAAAATTGATAAATTGAGTGTCAAGCTCCGTATCAGTGATACCTTATCACTGTACGAATATTAGAGTCGAAACTAATAGAAAAGGAACTGGAAAAGATTCCTCATAGGTAGACGTTAAGCAACGAATGTAAAGCGAGCATGAGTGCAGAAAAGTAACGAGATCGTTCCACCTACCATCCTCCCTACCTTATTTGCACTAACCATCGAGCAAAAGCTTCTCCAGCAATCACGGGCCTTCCGCCCAGAACAAATAAAGAAAAGAATTACCCAAACAAAAAGAAAAGACCAATGATGAAAGGGTAAACAAAACCGCATGTCTGTCATGGACAAATGCGACGCAAAATAAACCTAAACTGAGGTCTGACCAACAAAAACAATAAAAAGTACTAATAACAACCTAGTATTGATTGCAAATCTAAAACTTCCACGGATCCTCTCGCTCCCTCCAGCCCAGTGCACGAACTAGTTTCGAGCAAACTGCCTCTCCACACGATCACGGTAGAGATCACTCGGAACAAAACTCAAACTTAACGCGATTTTTCACCGTAACCAAACTCTCGCGCATCGTAGCCGTATAAAAAAAAGAAGTGTTAAAGATAATAAATCGTTTCAGTACACTATATACAATTATTTACAACAGTGTCTTTATCACAAATTGCTGCACATACGGAGAATTATTGCGTTCGCAACGCAACACCCGATCCATGATCAGCGATATGACCACGAAACAGCACAATTATTTCGGACAAAATAATTTTCATAAACTCCGTATCCTCCGTCGTTAGCAAGATCGCGATGTGCTCGAGCGCTTCTTCAAAGAATTCCTTGGAACCGATGATCTCATACGCTGCTGCACGAGGCATATCACTGACAACTAGCTGACCACTGTCGAGAGACAGATTTTTATTTTCGTCAGCCACCGGACGGTATCGATCATCTGACATTGTTCGAGGGCGGTGTACGAGATGTTCTCACACGCCTTACAGAATCGTGCGAAGGACATGATTATGTGGGTATGACTCTGAGCGTACCGTCTTTCGCGCAGGGACCTGTATGGTTATCATTTCGACCAGCTCGTGACATCGTTCCTGACGATATATGGCGACTAATTAATAGTGTAGCTCAGAGTGCGCGCGAATTTCGAATAGACGCTGGTACATGTAGAATGACGACATGTATAGTACGAGGTGTCGAAGGAGCCGGTGTGGGTACTAGACTTACACACGAGTCTATAGCAAAAAAGTCAATTTTACGCATAAGTAATCGCGATAATTTGTGTCTACAACGATCTCTTGTCACAGCCCGTGCGCATGCCGAACGCGGTCAAATACGTACGGCCGAACTACACAGACGATGGTGTCAAATTCGGAACGGGCTTCGAGGTGCGCAATATACAGCAACGATAGAGCTCACGCGTAATGCAGGGGTAACGACACCGTCTAGAGGGTGCGGTGCGCGCGAAATTCAGCTCTTTCCGGAGAACTTGGTTCACGAGGGTATAGCGATTGTTGCTTATGAATTTCTCACCTTCACAAAATGCGTTCCGGCTCTGTACGATGGGCGAAAATACGTACTCACCGCAACAGGTAAAATTAATCATACACTCTATATTCTCTATTACGAGCGTTCTCATCACTATCAACCGATATTAAATCTCGCCGGTGTGCTAGGTAGTCGAGGGTTTTGCGCACAATGTAATTCCAAGTATATTCGAGTACTCGAGCATCGATGTAGCTATCAATGTGCTCGATGTAAATCCACTTATTGCAACGGCAATAGAGACTCTCAGCCTGAGTATTGCGCAGACTGTAATCGTTCGTTCTTTGGTGCTTTTTGCCTCGCTCATCACACGGGTGAGGGTTCCGCGGGTATTACGTCTCGTAAATATTGACGGTACAGCGTCTGTAACGCATTGAAAATCTGTAGAGGCTGCTCGCGTATGATTAAAACCACAGATAAAAAGATGCATGTATGTGGTATATCGTTTTGTATTACATGCAAACAAACGCGATCGACTACGCATGCGTGTTTTATAGCACCTCTTAAAAAACCAGAGGCGCAAAAGGAGAAGAAAAAAGACAAGTCTTCCACGAGATTTTTATTTTATGATTTTGAGACGCAACAACACGAGCAATTGCATGATGATAAATCGACACGAATTCACGAGCCGAATTTATGTGTTGCACAATGCGTATGTATGGCATGTTTGGATATCACAGATATAGAGACCGATTGTGCTAACTGTGGTAAACGTGAATTCGTGTTTATCGATGATCATGTTGGGGAGCTCGTGAAATTGGCATTATCGAAAAATTTAAAAAGACCATCCGCATTGCCCATAATACTAAAGGTTTCGACGCACACTTCAATCTACGGTATTTATTCGAAGTGCAAAAAACACAGCTGCCCTCTCTCATTATGAATGGTACGAAGATTGTCTCGATGAAAATTGGCGATGTCGTTTTTCTCGATAATCTAAACTATTTACCCATGGCTCTTAGCGCTTTACCTAAGGCCTTTGGTTTCGCTGATGAGGTGGCAAAAGGTACATTTCCCCATTTATTCAACACACCGGAATATCAGAATTACTCAGGTCCTCTGCCGGCTTTGCGTTTTTACTAACCCGATACCATGTTCTCAGCGGATCGCGAGCGCTTTTTAAAATGGTATGAGGAAGAATCGAGTCGCGTAGATTATAAATTTGATTTTGCGACGCAATTTGTGCAATATTGTCGTACAGATGTTACGGTTTTGAGACGAGCGTGTTTAGCTTTTCGAGAGTTACTTATACGTTGCGGGAGCGTGTGCCCCTTTACAGAAGCATGCACGATAGCATCAGCATGTATGAGAGTATTTCGAAAGAATTTTCTACAGAAAAATCGCATTGCGGTGTTACCACAAGGAGGGTATCGCTGGGGTGATAAGCAATCGCGCAAGGCCGTCGTATGAGTCGTATGGCTCGAGCGTGAGCGCGGCTGCGTTATCGCTCATGCTGGACGCACGAAAGAGTATCGCCCTCCGACCGACCTACCAGCTGTCGACGGTTACTACGTGGATGTGGGGGTCCATCACGTTCTTCAATTTCACGGCTGCTTTTGGCATGGTTGTCCGCGATGTTATCGCGTGAATAGAGATGCTCGAACTAAATTTGGCGATACAATGGATGAGCGATACGAGCGTACCGTTCTTATTTCCGGGTGAATCAGATCGAAAGGGTACACTCTAACCGAAATATGGGAATGCGATTTTGACAGATTACTCGGCAATAACGAGGAAATGTCGATATACGCGAAAAATCACGCCATGGTCAAGCAGGCGCCTCTCAAACCACGCGATGCATTCTTTGGCCGTCGAACGGAAATTTTGTTAAGCTTGTACGACGTCGCTAATGGGGAGCAGATACGCTATGTGGATGTTTGCTTGCTGTATCCATAGGTGTGTAAGATTGGAAAATATCCCGTTGGACACCCGAAATTGTACGTAGGTGACGAATGTCGAGAACTCGTAGGACTTGAAAACGATCTAAGTTTCGTCGAGGGTCTCGTGAAGTGTACCGTGGTGGCACCGCGCGATTTGTATATTCCCGTACTGCCTGTTCGCATGCATGGGAAACTACTGTTCCCCCTGTGAAGAACGTGCTGTTCAGATATGGACACATCCGAGGTTTGTACTGTGACAGAGTTACAGTATAACAGTGAGATCTTATTCATTCAAGCGGCTATAAGAGCCGGAATTATATTTTAAGACGACAGGCACGATAACATAGTTACATGCGACCAGCAAATTCTATTATTTCAAACGGCTATAAGAGCCGGATCTATATTTGGACAACTTGTACAGCGGACGACAGGCCAGCGAACCCGGACCTATCATAAAAACAGGTGTCGTCACGCTTTCGGAATTCGCTCGTTGCCGAAAAACAGCAGGTCAGCGACCAGCTGGCCGCGCTCGGTGGAAAGAGAAGGAGAGGGGCATGACAACCGTTGCTCTTTGAGTCATTGGAATCGGCAGATTTTAAAATCGAAGCCACTAATGATGTAGAGGGGGTCAGGCTGGGGGAAAGGTATAAAAGAGCCTGCACCGCAGGGAAGGTTCCTTATTCGGTAATACGAGTTCAACAGAAGCTAGTTGCGAGTGTACCAGTACTCAAAAGAATTAATCTCAAAAGTAAAGAGAAGAAATCTATAGAAAATTAATTAGTCGCGAGTTTGAATGCGGAATAACACGAGAAGTGGTTAGGGATAATCAGGAAAAAATTAAGTGAATAAATATAAGTAAAGAAATTCAGTGCATCGGAATAAGAAAATAGGATATAAGGGAATAAATTAAAGAGTGTGGATTTTAAACTAGTAGGAACCCTAGGAATCGCCTTTCCTGCGAGAGAAAGCGAGAAAGGGCGAAAAGTGAGATAAGTGTGAGAGAGAAAAGAATTGTAAACAGAGTTGATACACTTTGTCCACGGAGAATCTGAGGCGTACGACTGTGTGTGTGCATGTTGAAAGCTACGAGGGCAATACTAACTCGTTTATGCATAAGATATCCGAGCCCGCAATTACTTAGAATTCTGACGCGAATAAGACGAAATAATATCAAAAATAATCGCCGGAATTCCCGAATTTCAATGCGCAACCGAAATTAATCAGTGGGAATTAAAGACTGGAGAATAACAAGAGACAGGTGGATGGAATAGTACAACATTAGGAATTTTTTAAAGTTTAGTATAAAAAAAAAAAAAGATTCGTAATAGATTAAGATAAGGATCGACTTAGAAGAACCGACTAAAAGGAATAAGAATATATGAAATTAGAGCTAGAATTAGATAAATAGGATTAATTGATACGCATAAGCTAGACGGATATAAGGAGATAGAACTAAATAGTGTGAATTTTGGAGCGGCAAAATAAGCGGGAATCACCAATTTGGATGAGTGGAAGATAGAAGGAAAGTGAGTGAGACGAGAATAAGAGAAAAAGAATTGTACACAGAGTTAATACACTCTGTACAAGGAGCGAGTGCGATGCGAGTGACTGGTAGCATGAGTATGTATGTGTGCCGAGCGAACAGAAATACTGCTACTCGAATAGAATAATAACCCTTTGTAGACACAGAACATGGATGCACACAAAATAAAATTATAATCGTAGAGATAATCGCCGAAATTACGGAATTAAATGGTCGTTCTAGAAAAATTCGAGTGACCGTAATTAAAAAGTGTTTTTCTTTATGAGACTATTTTCTTGGAATAAAGCCCTACTGTCAACCACTACGAAGTCTTAACTAATTAGTCCTGTGATCGAGCTCGAAATTCCCACTATAAATAAAAATATATGTTAACGATAAAAAAAAATACCGTTACAGTACACACGATGACACGACTGAGCGAGCGTTTGACGGCAAATGGGTCGTGGACGAACTGAGAAAAGCTGTGTCGCTCGAACGTAAGGTGACGTGTATTTATGAAATTTGGCAATACGTTGTTACGCAGTATGACTCGACAACGCGACGAGGCGGTCGTTTTGCCGAGAACATCGATCCATTCCAAAAATAAAACAGGAGGCGAGTGGACCGCCAACAGAGTGTAACGATGACGAGGAAGCAATAGAGCGTTCTAAAGCATTGTACAAGGAGTCTAGGGTGTATATCTCGAGCGAAGTGCTTTGCAGCTAAATCCGGGTATACGTTTACTCGCAAAATTGGCTCTTAATTCATTCTGGGGAAAGTTTAGTCAACGAGAGAATCTCACGAAAACCGTTATCGTTTTCACGCGCGCTAATGAATTTACTAACGAGTCCGGAGATTGAGGTGACGGGGATGCTACCGGTTAATTACAAGATTATGTATGTAAACTATGTGAGCAACCGCGATGCTATCCAACCATCCCCGACATCAAATGCCGTGATTGTAGCATACACGACGGCACAGGCACGCCTAAAATTATACAGTTATCTTGAGGGGCTCGGGCGACGAATATTGTACTGCGATACGGACTCCTGTATTTTCGTGAGTCGCCCCGGTGGTAACGAGTATGAGCCGCTAATCGGTCAATTTCTAGGAGATCTTACGGATGAATTAAGCGAATACGGGCCTGGTAGTTATATAACTTCGTTCGTTTCGGGAGGACCAAAATTTTACGCATACCTTGTTCGTAAACCCGACGGTACGATTATTAAAAATGTAAAGTAAAGGGTATCACGCTAAACTTTGCGAATAGCCGTCACGTAAATTATAACGCATTACGATCTTTCGTGACAGGAGCAAGGAGCGTACCTATTATGTTTAAAGTCGACGCTATTCGACGTACGGAATTTCATCATGTAGTAACGCGTAAAGAAACGAAATCATGCAAACCTGTTAACACGAAGCGAAAGCGGCACGGAATGTAGTCTACTGTACCGTACGGCTATTGTGAAATACGCTAATTAGTAAAACGCAAAAAAGTATATAGTTTTACGGTTGAATTCGCGATATTTCAAAATAATATTTTTGTCTAATTTCATGTATCATATTTACTGTGTACAATACATTTAAAAAAAAAATTGATTTATTATGTATAAAACCGTTGTCGACTCAATCTTTTTGTGCTGCTATTCGTAGCAGTAGCTGCCATCTCTCTATCGTTCCCTTTTGTTCTGACTTTATCATCGTTGATTCCTTTTGTCCCGTCTTTCTTATCGAGTGTTTCGTTTGGTTCTGACTTTCTCGTGCTACATCAGTGGATATAATATTGCTGTTTAGAATTTGATGATTCGTAAAATTTGCACATAGAGATGTATCCATAGTGAAATGAAAATATTGCTTTATTTGTGAGAAATATAAAAACTATCGTTATTTAATTTACATACGGTGTAAACACCAGCTTATGGATGCGCGAGGCATCCAACATTACTGTGGTCGATCTTTTCACCAAGAGTAGCCATCATAAAAATCTTAGTGTGATTTTCATCACGCAAAATCTCTGCCATCAGGGTCACGGGCAGCGCGATATCTCCTTAAACGCTAATTATATCGTTATCTTCAAAAATCCGCGAGATCGCGCGCAAATTCAGCACCTAGCCCGTCAGGTATGTCCCGATAATCCGCGATTTTTGCAAGAGGTATATTTCGATGCAACAGCCGCACCGCACGGCTATCTATTATTCGACTTGAAACAATCGACGCCTGATAATTGTCGATTTCGCGACTGTATATTTCCCGATGACCAATACCATTACGTTTACGTGCCTCAAAAAGCAAGAAAAGTTCGCGATGCGACGCGCGATGTACCAGTAACGCGCTTGTAATGGCATTGCGCGGACCTCTCGATTAAAGGCAAATATTTATATTGCAAGCGTTGTGTTATCTGAAGAAAGAGCAACGACGTGCAATTTTGCGCAAAGCAAATGTAGCGTTCGTACGCTGTATATGCGAGTGTGCTCTAAACGTTTTACAGGGAAACGTGAGTCTGAACAACGTGTAAAAGAATCATCTTCGGAGGCACGCGACAATTCTTCGACGACTAGCCGCCAAAAAGGGAAATTGGAGCGGCAAGAGGAAGATCATCGTCGAGCACTGTGTCGGATTTCTCAAGTTGCTTCTTGTGCCTGTCTTGGCCTACACGAGACATGGAATATGCCAAAAAGATGGTACTTATTCCTCATGATAACATACATCGTCTCGCTGGACTCGCCACTACTGCTGCTACTACTACGACTAGTACTACTACTAGTGCAGGCCCGTTGCCTTCCGTGCAGATTACCGGTACGCAATTATCGCGCCTCGACTCTGAGCTAAGTGAAATTCTAAACTCTCACTCGTACAAGAGCGAGAGAGAGAAATGGATAGCGTACCAGCAGGTTTTACAGCGTTATCTTCACATGGTCGAGTACGATAAGGCAGTACCGAATATTTCATCAAAACGAAAAATAGCAATACTCGATAGCCACGAGAATAAATCCGACGACGTTTTAATGAACAAAGTTAAATCTCGAATCAATGACACACTTATTATCGATAGCGTACCGAAACAATTTTAATCTAAAGCAATATCGTTGCTTCGCAATTTGCAGCGCAGCGCCGCACAATGAGGCCGATTTCCGAAAAGCTGGTCAAAAGTCGAAAACGTAGTTCATTCTGTTTGAGATATAGTATCAGGGGTACAAATTGAAAATGCGGGTTTGATAACAGATGGCGTTACTAACGCTATACGCATCAGGCAGTACTGTGACTATGTTCATGTCAAAGCTACGTCTTATAGCTTTAATTTTCAGTATGTGTCAATTTGTCGCAGTGTCAAATTCATAGTTTTTTTGAGCTCTCAATATGTCGAGTTTCGTGCCAACAAAACAGCATTTGCGGGAAGTTTTAATTTACTTCTTTAATTTGAAGAAAAGTGCTGCTGAAGCACATCGATTGGTCTCCGAGGCTTATCCGAGTCATGTTCCATCGGTTTCAACGTGCGAGAGATGGTTTGTGCGGTTTAGAAGTGGTGATTTTGACGTTGAGGACAAAGAGCGGCCGGGCCAAGTGAAAAAGTTTGAGAATGCTGAATTGGAGGCAATACTCAATGAAGACTCGTGTCAAACTCAACAAGAGCTCGCAGATTCATTGGGAGTGACACAACAAGCCATTTCCCATCGTATAAAAGCCCTCGGAATGATCCAAAAGCAAGGACATTGGGTGCCGTATGAGCTGAAGCCGAGAGACGTCGAGCGCCGTTTTTTTGCATGCGAACTGCTGCTCGAACGGCAAAAACGGAAGGGTTTTTTGCATCGCATTGTCACTGGTGATGAAAAGTGGATCCATTACGATAACCCGAAGCGCAAAAAATCATATGGTTACCCCGGCCATGCATCATCATCGACGGCCAAACCAAATATTCACGGCGCCAAGCTCATGCTCTGTATTTGGTGGGACCAGCTGGGTGTGGTGTATTATGAGCTATTGAAATCGAACGAAACCATCACAGGAGCACTATACCGAACTCAATTGATGCGTTTGAGCCGCGCACTCAAAGAAAAACGGCCACAATACGAGCAAAGACACGACAAAGTAATTTTGCAACATGACAACGCTCGGCCACATGTTGCAGCGCCGGTCAAAACATACCTACAAACGCTGAAATGGGAAGTCTTACCCCACCCGCCGTATAGCCCAGATATTGCTCCTTCCGATTACCACCTTTTCCGATCGATGACACATGGCCTAGCTGACCAGCGCTTCCATTCTTACGAAGAAGCCCAAAAATGGGTCGATGACTGGATAGCAGCCAAGCCGGCCGAATTTTTTCGCGACGGTATCCGTAAATTGCCAGAAAGCTGGGAAAAAGTTGTGGCTAGCGATGGACAATACTTTGAATAATTCATTTGTTACCATTTTTTCAGAATAAACGTTCAAAAATAGAAAAAAATCCCGCATTTTCAATTTGTACTCCTGATATATAAGGGTTTTTGGGGTCGCTGATTACGAATCTGAAGTCAAAATTGTAAAAAAACAAAATGGCGGGTTCAAAATGGCGATAGTAAACCGAAAATACTCAGTTATAATACGGAATGTTTATCGAATTTGTATGAAACTTGGTTTCTGTAAGTTTTCGAGGTCGCTGAGTATGAATCCGGTGTGAAAAAAACAAAATTCAAAATGGCGGATCCAATATGGCGGACGCAATTTTCGTAATCGGCCGGATTCGCTTGAAACTTGTTATTTGGGGGTTTTCGAGGTCGCTGAATACGAATCCGGTGCGAAACAAACAAAATTCAGAGTGGCGGATCCAAAATAGAAGACACAATTTTCGTAATCAGCCGGATTCGCTTGAAACTTGTTATTTGGGGGTTCTCGAGGTCGCTGAATACGAATCCGGTGTGAGCAAACAAAATTCAAAATGGTGGATCCAATATGGCGGACGCAATTTTCGAAATCAACCGGATTTGCTTGAAACTTGTTACTCGGAGGTTTTTGAGGTCGCTGAACATGAATCCGATGTGAAAAAGACAAAATTCAAAATGGCAGATCCAAAATAGCGATTATAAAAATTTATTAACTTTTTATAAATCTGTAAGTAAATTATATATTTGATAAAAAGTAATAAAACATCTACTTTTAACATCTATAATTGTATTGATTAAAATCACTTTTGAAAGACTTATTTTATAGTATTTACAAGTTACATTTCCTTTTTTTATTGAAGTGAATGTACTTCAGTTACATGCAAGTCATTTTTTCTTTGAAGCACATATTTCTTAAAATCATTTTCTGAAACAAAATAGATTTTGTAAAATAAAATTAACATGTTCAAACAGTTAATTTATAATTATTTTAGTTTAAGTAAACATTTCTTAAGATTATTGTTTAATAATTTGATTTACAGTTTTAAGATAAATGTATTTGGATTACGGAGTAATGATTTTCTTGTTTAAAAGAAATATTTTGTACATATTTCAGATAAGTAATTACATTTTTAATCATTTATAAAATTATTGAAAAATGTATAATTCAAATATATAAGTGTTTGAGAATGCTTGAACGTTCTGCCAAGCGTAGCGAGACTGCGCACTGCAGGCTAGCATGGGCAACTGCGTGCTGTTGCCACTCAGCGGCAGCACCACGCAGGAGCTGTAAATCCTGCACTAGGTCTGCGTGCCGAGCAACAGGTCGCTGCGCGCAAGCGCTCTTCGACTACTTGGTTCGACAACGGCTGCTTCGTATAACGCAGCCATCTTGCGTTTTGCTCTCTGACTGCTCTCTTCTCCACCGTGTTCGTGCGTGCTCATCAAAGTTCTGTGCATCTTAATTAAAGTTCTCATCGTTCAGCTCGGCCGATCTACAGTCCCTACAACTCAGCCATCATATCAGCAGTAATATATCGACGTCGGCACACCAGTACATCAACATTTGGCTCATCTTGTCACGCACTCAGTGTCAGCTTCACCGCAAGGCCCGGTCGTGAAAGATCTTTTCAGCAATGGCACACGATTAATATAATCGTGTGCGGTAAGACGAACGCCGCATAACTTACTTTTTTCCGAACGCCTCATCTATTCCCTTCTCTATACGCTTTTTTTAATTTTATTTGCTATTTTACTTGTTTATTTATGTATATTTATGTGTCCACTGTCACTTGACAGGTGGAGCAAATAAATGCTATTGTTGTTAACATCCGTGTACTGCGTTTTAATTAAATCTACAAATATTTACAGTCCACTACCTCTCCGACAACTGAATTCTCGAACAATAAGAAAATGTAATAAGGAACACGAAAATTGCGTCCGCCATATTGGATCCGCCATTTTGAATGTTGTTTTTTTGACACCGGATTCGTATTCAGCGACCCCAAAAACCCCCGAATAACAAGTTTCAAGCGAATCCGACCGATTTCGAAAATTGCGTCCGCCATTTTGGATCCGCCATTTCGAATTTTGGTTTTTTAACACCGGATTTGTATTCAGCGACCCTCAAAACCCTCGAGTAACAAGTTTCAAGCGAATCCAATCGATTTCGAAAATTGCGTCCGCCATATTGGATCCGCCATTTTGAATTTAGTTTTTTTGACACCGGATTCGTATTCAGCGACCCCAAAAACCCCTGAGTAACAAGTTTCACAAAATTATATTTATTTGAAAAAAACGTGCAACAAATGGTTAATGTGAATTTGTAATTTTTTATATTCAAATGTGCACTAAAAACAAAGTTGCAGCTAGCTGCAGCTGATTTTTACTAATTTTGTTACATAACAGTACAAACTTTAATTTAAAACTTGTTTCGTTGCGGAACACTGCGGAACTTTTAACTTTTTCCCTGTTTTTCTAAAATGATTGCACATAATTTTTCATTTTTTTCTACTTTAGACATTGTTTAGCTATTAATTTATATGTATCTGTTATAATTTTCGACGCTTATGATAATAAACTACTTTCTTCAACCTGAAACCTCTATTTGCAGAATTTAGAAACACCAATTTTACGATTTCCTACGAATTTTTCAATATGACGCTTGAATATGAGCTCGAACGATCGAGCTATTACTTGCGCGAAGGTCTCTTTTGTACTGGCTTATACTTGCCAGGTATACTTCACTAGCCCTTATAAAATGTTCCATTATATTCTTTAAACATTACTCTATCCACCTATGTACTCTAAATCCTATAAAATGAAACTTCATTTTTCGACTTTTGACCAGCTTTTCGGGAATCGGTCCCACTGTGCGCCGTTGGTAAAAAAATGACATGGGATCGTAACGGTGTTGTTTCCATAGACGGCAGAAGAATTTCAAATTCCAATATCGTTGATCTTGTTAACGATGCTATGCGAGCTAGAAAACGCGAGAAACCCATCGGGCAGATGCCACGCGAATTTATCGGCAATCCCGAGTTACTACACGAACCTACACCTACATCGTCCTCGACACCACAGCGGCGTCTTATTTTAACACGCAATAACGATAGTAGCAGCAGCAACAGCAGCAACAGTAGCAACAACAACAACGAGGCCGAGACCGCGCACTCAAGCAGAGATTTAATGCTCACGGCTGAAAACGGCATCATCGAGGGGGAGGAGGGAGATGAAGAAAAGGACCAACGATTGCAAAACATCGCACAAGCAGAATATCGACCTCCCACACAGTTAGAAAAGAAAAAGAAAAAGAATCCATTTAACTGGTCATCGCTAAAATTATGAAAATACTTCAAAAAATCTATTATGACACCGCTTATCCTGCTTCCTATTCTCGAGTAAAAAATTTGGCCCAGGTGGATCGAAGAGTAGCGCGAAAAAATGTTTTACCATGGCTCGAGACACAGGATTCATATAACATGCATCGTCTCGTGCGACGACGATTTCCCCGTCGTACGTACAGCGTGAGTAATATAGACGATGTATGGGAGGCTGAATTAGCTGACCTTCGCTCGATAGCCGCGTACAACGATGGGTACGCGTATCTGCTTGTTGTTATCGATGTGTTGAGCAAATACGCGTGGGTCGAGGCTTTGCGTGACAAAACGAGCGCAAACGTGGCCCGCGGTCTCACACGCATACTCGCACGCAGTAACAATCGTCGCGCGCAGCAATTGCAAACTGATCGATGCAAAGAATATCGATTTTCGCGCTGGTCGTAACCCTGATATAAAAGCGTCGATTGCCGCACGCTTTAACCGAACAATAAAAGAGCGAATGTGGCGCTACTTTACATACACGCGAAATAAGCGTTACATCGATGTTTTACAAAAATTTTTATATGCTTATAATCACACTAGACACAGCGGAACGCGTATTCCTCCGAGCGAAGTAACCCTCGAAAATGCCTCTATAGCCCGAGACAATTTAGCACGGCGTTACGAGCGTAACGCGAAAAAAATTAAAAAGCCTAAATACAGTGTCGGTGACTTGGTACGTATCAGTACAGCTAAAGCAGCTCTCGTGAAAGGATATGAGCGTGGTTGGAGTAACGAATTATTCAAGATTCAACGAATATCAGTGAATCGAGAACCATTTGTGTATATTTTACACGATCTGAATAACGAGACTATCGACGGTTATTTCTACGAGGCAGAATTATCGCGAGTACGAGTACCTCCGCGACCTGAGAAGACGGAAGAGAAGGAGAGGACAAAGAGGAAGATCGCTCGGAATCATCGTCCGTGACAAATATGAGTTCCAAGGATAGCTCTTTCTTTGTCGTACTTCCGAGCAACAGTAGTATGCAGTATTTTCCGAATAATATGACGACGAAATTTATTGCAAAACTACCGCGTCAGATACGCTTGCACGGAGAATGCTCTGTTTCTCTTGTAGAAATTGCTTATCCGATGACTCTTTTACATGTTCCTACTGTAGGAAATCTCGTAACTTTTGAGGAGGGTGATTATGATTTATCGGGTTTAAATCTTTTAACACGGAGACGTGCTGATAGAGACCAAGTTGCACTTGGTGTATATCGCTCTATAGTTACCTCATAAGTTACCTCACGTGGCTGGACATTTGCGCTTTAAATCGTTTCCGAGCGGGCAGGTCGAAGTGGCGCGCGTATGCGATGATCTACGCTACCACGACTTTCGCGTATCGCCCGCTATCGCAAGGCTACTAGGATTCTCAGAAGAGGCCTGTAGGTCAGTAATGATAGAACCGCATTGTGAATACATAGGGTCGGGGCCTGCATCTCTCACCGGTGTTATACCAGGTAGCATGTTTCTATACACAGATATCTGCGAGAGCTATATTACAGGCGATGTACAAACACCCCTCTTACGAGTTGTTCCCATTGATACTGATGACTGTCAGTATGGTTCGATAAAAATTAAATCGTTTTCAACGCCACGATATATACCTCTCTTGCGCAATAATTTACACACTATCGCGATCGATATAAGAGACGAACTTGGGGATCCAATACCATTCGAGCAGGGAACGTTGACTGTGACACTACATTTCAAAAGGTCCCACGATTGATTACACCACTATGGACGATATTGACAGTGTGCAGCACGGATGGGGCCGTCGCGAGTACGGCGGTAATAGCCATGTTTATATCGGAAAACCTAATCAACGAGGACACGGTATCGGCAGCTTTCTCGGGGGCCTGTTTCGTCGAGTGTTACCACTTTTAAAGAAGGGCGCTAAAGCAGTTGGAAAAGAGGCGTTGCGCGCTGGTGTAAACGTAGCCGGTGATATCCTCGATAGAAATATAGTTGTGAAAGATGCTATTCGCGAGAGAGCGAGAGAATCAGGCAGTAATCTCAAACGCGAAGCCTCTGAAAAAATTGACACTCTCATGCGGGGGTCTGGTTATAAAAAGCGCAAAATTTCGCGAACTCCTCATTCATCGGACGAACGTGAACCACGACGTATCTCCCGTAAAAATAAAAGTGTAATAAAGAGAAAAGTAATAAAGAAGGAGAATAATAATAAGAACAATAAGAAGAAGAAGACTCGTCAACGAACAGTTGCAGATATTTTTGGATAGCTCAAACAAGATGGCTTTTCTACATGCGCACTCGTGCGAGTGTCTTAAATCGGAACTTGAATTATTTTCACTCCCACCGACGCAAAATACTATCGAAGACTCCAATTGGGTGTATTACAAGCCAATATCTTCGCTAACAGATGATTCACCGATTGAATTTGTTATTCCTGGACAGGGTGATGAGTATATCGATCTCGCGCATACTATGCTTAGTCTGAGAGTGAAAATAACATCTCCTACTACTACGGAAATTGCCGCGGGTACATCGTCGAAAGTAAGTGCCGGCCCTGTAAACAATCTCTTGCATTCTATGTTTAATCAGGTGGATGTATATCTGAATCAAAAATTGGTTTCACCTCCAAATAATGCCTACGCTTATCGAGCGTACATAGAAACACTTTTGAATTACGGTCCAGCAGCAAAAAATTCGCATCTCACGAGCATTCTCTGGTACGACGATACCCCTGGAAAAATGGATGATATAACATCGGAAAATACGGGTCTTGTGAAGAGAAAACAATTTTTAAATGTCGAAAAAATTGTAGACTTGCTCGATCATCTGCATTGCGATATATTCAATCAGGAGCGGTTCCTATTAAACCTCGTCGAGATGCGACTACGGTTGGTGCGGTCTAGAGATTCATTTTGTCTTGTGGGGGAAACAAAGAACCGTCAATGCGGCTTAAAGATTCTCAAGGCATCGCTTCTCGTTCGTAGAACAAAAATAGCTCCTGGTGTGCTGCTCTCACATGCTAGAACTCTGGCATAATCGACGATATAATCTAAATATCCTCTTACGAGAGTCGAGGTGAAAGCCGTTTCAATACACTCTGGTGTTCATGGAGAGACTATCGATAATATCGTATTAGGTGAATTGCCGAAGCGTATAATTATCGGTTTTGTCGATAACAAGGCGTTTAACGGCAACTTCAGTATGAATCCATTCAATTTCCAAAATTACAAGATAAATTATCTCTCGTTGTATGTAGATGGTGCTCAAATACCTTCGAAACCGTTACAACCTGATTTCACGAGAAATCATCTATATGTGGATGCTTTTCAAACCTTGTTTTCGGGAACTGAAATACATTTCTTAAACGACGGTAATTCGATCGATCGCGATAATTATCGCGATTGATACTGTCTGTTTGCTTTTGATTTGACATCCGATCTTTCGGCGAACAGCAATACACATTGGAATTTAATAAAGCACGGTAGTGTGAGAATAGAGGTACGATTTGAGGATGCGCTTGCTTCAACGATAAATTGTGCAGTCTACGCGGAATATAATAATGTCATTGAAATTGATGCCTCACGGCAAGTAATGGTAGATTTTACCGGATAAGCGAAAAATGTGCTGATGTCGGCATAAAATTATTTCGTGTTAAGAGACGTAGAAGCGTGTCTGTGAGTAAGTAATCAGTCGAACTCGAGCATCTGTACGGATTAGACGTGAAAATGTATATCGTCGTGGATATACAGGGAATGCGTGGTAAAGACTCGGAATTTATTCCGAAAGAAATTGCCGTGGTAGCAGTGGATAGACCGTACTCTGCTCATTGGATCGTCGCACCGGCGTGTCACTTTGCTGAATTACCACAGCATTCGAGAAGCCAGAATAATTTTCTCTCGAAATATTTTCACGGTCTGGAATGGTACGAGGGCGATGTGAGCTGTAAACAAGCATACGCTAACTTGCGTGAAATTTCGCGAAAATCAAGACGCATCTATACACGCGGTCACGAGAAGGCTATACTTCTTTGCGATATCACAAGTCGTGAAATTTCCAACCTGGAGGATGAGGACGGCGCTCCATCGTACACATTTATGCCGAAATCTTTGCGAAAATGCTTCAGACACGCTATGATAAAGGATACAGCGTCTTCGCATTGTGCAATGCGACAAGCTTTCCAAATAAAAAATTGGCTTCGCGAGCACCCATTTAAAGGAGAATCATACATGGATGTTTGGTCAGCAGACGAAAAGGAAGAGAATAAGAAAGAGGAGAAATCTTTACCATGTAGTCGGGACACGATTGACGATGCTGTGAAAGAAATTTTGCATATATACGTCTATCGAAGCGTATATGTCATCTTTTAATCATTGACTATGTGTTCAGCATGAACACTAGACAAATCTATGAGAGTCTGCAGTATCTACCACTTTCAACCGTTGGCGTATACCCAGCTGACAGAATTTCTCGTGTATGGTCGTTACCTGCCGGACTCGTAGTTAACACGGATAACCACGAAGGACCTGGAGAGCATTGGATCGCCATGTACGTTAACCATCATGGAAACGGAATGTACTTTGATAGCTACGGGCTACCACCGGTTATACCGCAACATCTCGCACGACTACGAAGAAACTGCAAGTTCTATCGGTACGGCCTCAAGCAGCTATAGAGTAATACGTCGGATGTGTATGGACAATTTTGCATCGTATTCCTATATCTTATGTCGTGTGGCTTCACCATGTCGCGATTTAATAATCTCTTTAGCGATAATGTAATGAAAAACGACAGATTAGTGCGTGAATATTACAATGCTTTTGCCTCTCGACGATCAGACAGTGATAAAAATAAATTTACCGGCGGAGGAGTCTCCGAGCGAAGATTACCGTGTTTGCAAGGATGTTGCATGCGACGGCAAATATGTGTAAAGTGATTTAAATAAAATATTGATTAATTAAAACCAAATAAAGGGTGGTTAAATTGTAAGGGCCGATGTTGAATGTGAACCACACCTAAACGTCAAGTTTTTTTCTGCATTTCATTTGACATTTCTCAATTTCAGACTAACTCAATTTGAACCATGGAAAGATACACAATCGAGCAACGCGTTAAAGTTATTCAGGCTTATTATGAAAATGGGCGTTCAAATAAAAATGCATATCGTGCACTTCGTGATTTTTTCGGTCAATTTAATCGTCCAAATGTGCGTACAATCGGAAAAATCGTGCAAAAATTTGAGCAAACCGGGTCTGTAGGAGATATTAAAACACCAGTGCATGCTCGTACAGCTCGTACTGCAGAAAATATTGCTGCTGTTCGCGATAGTGTGGCTGAAGAGCCGTCCACCTCAACTCGTCGTCGTGCCCAACAATTGCACCTCTTACGCTCGTCGTTGATGAACATTATGCATAAAGACTTGCATTTACACGCTTATAAGGTGCAATTGACTCAAGAACTAAAGCCTCTTGACCATTCCAAACGTCGTCAATGGTCAGAATGGTGGCAAGAAATGGCAACAGTAGATGATCAATTTTCGAAGAAAATCAGCTAACGAAACAATGGCTCTTTTGCGCGACAAATTCAATGGCCGTGTTATCTCACGTGGTGGCGATGTCAATTGGCCGCCAAGATCATGTGATTTGACACCGTTGGACTTCTTTCTTTGGGGTTATTTGAAAGAAAAGGTGTACGTCGATAAGCCAGCAACAATTCAAGAGCTAAAGGATGAGATAATTCGGCACATTAACGGCATAGAACCTCAATTATGCCTAAGCGTCATCGAAAATTTGGACCATCGGATGGAGGTGTGCCGCCGAGGTCGCGGCGACTATTTGGCCGATATTTTGTTCCATACATAATTGAACCATACCATATTATCATAATAAAAAGAATTGACAATAATTTCCTAAATAATTTGTGTTTTATTCAAAATCAACATCGGCCCTTAAAATTTAACCACCCTTTACATCGGTTTATTGTGTCTCTTATTTTATAATTATATATAAATTATAATCGAGGTCTCTCGCGGTACGGTATCATATTCTGCGTCTTTTACTGCAGACCAATCGCTTCACGATTATATCAGGAGTACAAATTGAAAATGCGGGATTTTTTTCTATTTTTGAACGTTTATTCTGAAAAAATGGTAACAAATGAATTATTCAAAGTATTGTCCATCGCTAGCCACAACTTTTTCCCATCTTTCTGGCAATTTACGGATACCGTCGCGAAAAAATTCGGCCGGCTTGGCTGCTATCCAGTCATCGACCCATTTTTGGGCTTCTTCGTAAGAATGGAAGCGCTGGTCAGCTAGGCCATGTGTCATCGATCGGAAAAGGTGGTAATCGGAAGGAGCAATATCTGGGCTATACGGCGGGTGGGGTAAGACTTCCCATTTCAGCGTTTGTAGGTATGTTTTGACCGGCGCTGCAACATGTGGCCGAGCTTTGTCATGTTGCAAAATTACTTTGTCGTGTCTTTGCTCGTATTGTGGCCGTTTTTCTTTGAGTGCGCGGCTCAAACGCATCAATTGAGTTCGGTATAGTGCTCCTGTGATGGTTTCGTTCGATTTCAATAGCTCATAATACACCACACCCAGCTGGTCCCACCAAATACAGAGCATGAGCTTGGCGCCGTGAATATTTGGTTTGGCCGTCGATGATGATGCATGGCCGGGGTAACCATATGATTTTTTGCGCTTCGGGTTATCGTAATGGATCCACTTTTCATCACCAGTGACAATGCGATGCAAAAAACCCTTCCGTTTTTGCCGTTCGAGCAGCAGTTCGCATGCAAAAAAACGGCGCTCGACGTCTCTCGGCTTCAGCTCATACGGCACCCAATGTCCTTGCTTTTGGATCATTCCGAGGGCTTTTATACGATGGGAAATGGCTTGTTGTGTCACTCCCAATGAATCTGCGAGCTCTTGTTGAGTTTGACACGAGTCTTCATTGAGTATTGCCTCCAATTCAGCATTCTCAAACTTTTTCACTTGGCCCGGCCGCTCTTTGTCCTCAACGTCAAAATCACCACTTCTAAACCGCACAAACCATCTCTCGCACGTTGAAACCGATGGAACATGACTCGGATAAGCCTCGGAGGCCAATCGATGTGCTTCAGCAGCACTTTTCTTCAAATTAAAGAAGTAAATTAAAACTTCCCGCAAATGCTGTTTTGTTGGCACGAAACTCGACATATTGAGAGCTCAAAAAAACTATGAATTTGACACTGCGACAAATTGACACATACTGAAAATTAAAGCTATAAGACGTAGCTTTGACATGAACATAGTCACAGTACTGCCTGATGCGTATAGCGTTAGTAACGCCATCTGTTATCAAACCCGCATTTTCAATTTGTACCCCTGATATGTTGACGGATTTGCTGACAGGAGTGCGTTTTAATTTGAGGACTTATGTGCGGGAGCCTCATGTGCGTTATGCGGCATCAAAAGGCTATGCGCGGGGAGATCATCGACATGGATGATGACGGGTGCTACGAGGTGCTTGTTCAGTTTTCGCACCTACCAAGCACACACTCACCTTATGCACACGCTACACTCACAATCATCTGACGCCTCGCGTCATTTGGTATAGCTCGCACGTATGCTATATCGATTTATAGACCGCGCACTCAAGCACATTGTCCATCAGCTCACATCCTCGATCGAAGCTCACTCAAGCGGCCAACGCTGCTAGCGCGGCCCCAGCGGCAAGACCACTCACAAGGCTCACTTTCCATCGCTGGCGGCAAATCAAAACTCAACCAAGCTGTGACGCACGTCCGCCCTCTTGATACTCTGCCTCGTGGTCGACGGATGTGGCCACTGTTCTCACTAAAGTCGCTCGCGCTACATGTTCCCGTCTAAACTCACAGAGATATTCAGTCGTTCCACTCACTTTAGTGTGCATTCAGTATTATAGTGTATTACATTCTTGGTCAAATCACCCGTGTGTCAAATCAGTGTCAGTAAAAATCACAGCAAACCAACAGGACTAGTGCAGCACTCACATAAACGTCAACGGCGTGGTTCGTTCGTTGGCAGCAGAGACGCTATTCTGCCTCGCACCGTTCATTGGCATCAGAACACTCACCAGCCTGCCGTGTGGCTTTACTAGAGCTCTACAATCAGATCTTATCACCAGGATCAACCACGCGGAATCAACAAGTCAACTCAGAGGCCTGAGAACCTACTCACCGCCAGTACATCAACACACAGGCTAGAAGAACTCAAATTACATTTCTTGTGTATCCACGAGGTATTTTATGCAATCAGGGTTAATTAATTAAATAAACATTGAATCTAATATTGTTACATACTGAGTGCATTTAATTATTTATACTTGTCACCAGGATCCTTAACCTTACTATTCGCATCTGTCACTTGACATGCTACGTGCGAATGCATCGACCTGCTATCAGTCGACAGATTAAACATACTCAAATGATACACGTTCACTGCACAGAGCACTACATTCATTGCCATTTATTATGTGTTACTCAGGCTGGCTAGGTGCTCACTCTGCGCACTTATCAATTTCTCTTATAGTGCTCTGTCGCATCAGATAGTTTTCAGTTGTTAGAGTTCTAAATAAATTTATGTGAACCATTATCAATACATCAAACTCACTCACACTCATTATCATACAGTGCTGCTTGTCGATATCGATGAATCGATATACGTCGATTGGCAGCAGCTATTTCACCCTGAGCCACCGATTAGCGCACTACCTGTGTTGCTTTGGAAGTGTACGGTATTCGGCCTCGAACATTTCATTGACGACGACGGATATCATGACCTGAACGAAGAAACATACGGTAGCGATACGCTGATCGGGATACGGATGCCCACTCCTGACGGTGCCCATGCTCCATGGGTACGGGTAATTCGCATTACCCTAGCGCGTAGCTGTGGTTTTTAATGTGATTGAGTGATTAAATAAGCGAGTGTGTGATTGAGTGAGAGAGAGAGAATGCGTGTGTGTGCATATGTGTGTGTGTGCCATGGAGTACATATTGTGCCCGTCACCCTGGAGAGTCGTTGTAGATGCCGCCAACACAAGGGTGAGTTAAATATTTTATTCCAAGTATGTGTACACCTTTGCTCCATCCTGCTCTTATATCTACTCTTCCTTGTTCACCAAGGTACCCACACCACCTCACTTTACCATCTCCACGTTACCCCCGCTGGTCAAGCAGAGTGGGTAGCGCGGCGGTGGAAAAGTGAGGTGGCGAGGGTAGCCGCGTGGTGGGGGAAGGAATGCGTATAGGAGTGGGATGGAGCAAAGGTGTACACATACTACTCATGAGAATAATGAGGAATTTAATAATCGCTGTATCCACGAGAATAATGAGGAATTTAACAATCGCTGTATCCACGAGAATAATGAGGAATTTGATAATCGCTGTATCCTCGAGAATAATGATAAATTTAATAATCGCTGTATCCATGACAATAATGATGAATTTAATAATCGCTGTATCCATGAGAATAATGATGAAGATGATAATCGCTGTATCCACGAGAATAGTGACGAAATTAATAATCAACATTTATCGAAACTTGACGAAATACGTCAATCTTTTTCTCAACGATATGTCAGACCAGAAGCCAAAGAAGCAACTATCAACTACTATGCAGTCAAAACCACGCCGATCTACGTTACGAAATCTACAAATCGAGTCGAAAGGATTAAGGAGTTGCTGCGCTTGGACCATCTGAACCCAGAGGAGAGGGAGTATGTCGAACTTCAAATCGATGAATTTCAAGACAGATACCACCTGCCTGGGGATCCACTCGAGTCTACTAATGCCGCAAAACATCGTATAATTACCACCGATGAGATTCCAATAAACACACGACAGTATCGTTACCCACCACAACTAAAAGAGGAAATTACCCGACAAGTGGACGATTTGTTGAACGACGGGATTATACGACCATCACTGTCTGCTTACAACTCACCGGTGTGGATGGTGCCTAAAAAGGCAGACTTGAAAGGTAACAAAGGATGGAGAATGGTACTTGATTATCGCAGTCTGAACGAGAAAACTGTGAGCGACGCCTACCCATTAACTCTTATAAATGAAATACTGGATCAGCTTGGAGGCGCTATATATTTTTCGATGTTCGATCTTGCACCTGGATTTCACCAAATCCAAATGCATCCCGAAGACAGATACAAGACCGCTTTCTCTACCCCGTATGGTCACTATGAATTCGCAAGAATGCCCTTCGGATTGAAGAACGCTCCTGCAACTTTTCAGAGAGTAATGGACCAAGTTTTATCCGGAATACAAGCAATTGACGCATTTTTGTATCTAGATGACATCGTAATTTATGCCTCGTCATTGGAGGAGTACGAATTAAAGGTCGACCAACTAATGGACCGATTAAGGGAAACGCAACTCCAACTCCAACCAGATAAGTGTGAATTCTTGCGACGAGAAGTCGTTTATTTAGGACATATTATAGGAAAATACGTCGTCAGACCCGACCCCGAAAAAATCACTGCCGTGAAGAATTATCCACGACCGACGAATGCCAGAAATATAAGACAATTTCTCGGACTCGCGAATTATTGTCGATGGTTTATCAAGAACTTCTCCGACATCGCAAAACCACTCACGAGTCTATTAAAAAAGGATGCCTCCTTTAATTGGAAACAACCCCAACAGGACACATTCAACACACTACAAGAAAGATTATGTGAAGAACCGGTCTTGCAATACCCAGAATTTACGAAACCATTTGTTGTCACGACAGATGCATCAGGTCTGACTGTTGGTGGAATTTTAAGTCAAGGTCCTATAGGAAAAGATAGACCCATTGCATACACATCGCGCATGTTCAATGAAGCAGAGCAAAAATATAGTACATATGAAAAAGAAGCTGTCGCCATATTACATTCTGTTACTCAGTTCCACCCGTATCTCTACGGTAGGCGATTTACCTTGGTGACCGATGATAAGCCTCTCGTTTGGTTACATACCTCGAAGGACCCTACCTCACGGCTTACTCGTTGGAGACTCCGCTTACAAGAATACGAATATGACGTGGTCGACAAGGCTGGCAAGACTTGAGACGTTTCCTCAAACCGAGGAAACGCATGACGAGACTCGCGACCCACTCCAGCCAGCAACAGAAGCTAACTGCGCAAAGAGAGTAGTCTTTCCAATAACCAAAAGAGCAAAGCCCTCAAAACAAGCCGACGAACCTATTGCTAGGAGACTACGAAGCCAAGACGTCCCTCGCAACACAGGTAAAAAAAAAGGGAACCGATCATGGTACCCGATCCGCTCCTTAACCCAGTGTTAAAGGAACAACCGATCGCCACGCGACTCAGAAGCAAAAAGGAGACACGCAGACGGGGGTGATATACCCGGGACCAGTAAATCATGTTGCCAGAGACAGGAAGGAGAAGCTAAGTCACTACAGGGCAACAATCATCAGATCACGAGCGCTTTTGAACACTTTTGACCAGAAGGATCCCTGGAACCCATCATGGAACAACCGCTAATTTGGGACGAAGAATCTCTGAGCGTGTCTGGAAAGTCCGACGAATGGATAATCGATCGTTCAGACAATGGAAGCGAAGACAGGAGCCAGGAACGGGAAGAAATACAACACCCTAGTAAAACAATCACTCAGGCAAGCCTGTCTAGCCCGGTCACTAGAAATGAACAATTATTTATGAGGAAGGATAATTACTTATACTTTATCTCCGAAATTGGAGAGCCATGTGACGAAGGCTCGAAAGGCCCCGACCAGAGACTGGCCTTACCCCGATTTCGCCACTTAAGGATGGAAAGGATCAGTGTCGAGAAAAGTAATTCCAAACATCACGTAGGGATGGTAGTGAGAGATAAGAATGGTTTATTACTGAATAAACAGGAATTTTCCGGACTTTGCGAACATGCAGCAGAAAGTATAAGAAAGGCCGGATTACGGTCCATTAGCATGGCAAAAACCCGGGAAATTAACGGCATTCCATGGGACAATCTTTTACTAATGCTACGAAAGAGCTTTGGTAAAACCTCTATCAAACTTATAGTTTGTCATGGAACAATTCAACATCCACCAAATGAAACAAGGAAAGAAATCATGACCGAGGCTCACTCATCAACTTTGGGTGGACACATAGGCATTACAAAGACTTACAACCGAATACGTCAGCACTACTTTTGGGAAAATATGAAAACAGATGTCCAGGGATTCATCGAACATTGTTTAAAATGCCAATTAAAAAAATTAGTTCGTGTAAAAATCAAGCAACCAATGGTCATCACAGATACGCCCGAATAATCTTTCGAAAAAATAGCTATGGATATTGTGGGCCATTACCACTTACTGAGAAAGCAAACGAATATATCCTCACAATGCAAGATTTATTAACTAAATATGTTCTCGCGATTGCATTCCCAAAAGCTACCTCAGCGAATATAGCTGATGCGCTAGTCAGACACTTCATTTGTATTCTCGGCGCTCCAAAAATAATTTTAACGGATCAAGGCGCCAATTTTATGAGCGACCTGATGAAAGGGGTTGCCAACAAATTCAAGATTAAGCAAATCAAGACAACAGCCTACCATCCGCAATTAAATGGCTCTTTGGAACGATCGCACCATACAATAGTAGAATATCTCAAACAATTCGTGAGTCGCGACGATGATTGGGACGACCTCTTGGAACTAGCTACCTTCTCTTATAATACAAGCATTCACGAAGGAACTAGGTATACACCATACGAATTAGTGTTCGGCAAATTAGAACGAACTCCTTCAAGCGACCCCTATCCCAACGAAGAACCAGCACGCACATATATGAATTATCTAGAAGAGTTAACAACGAAACTCCACGAGGTACAAGAAGTAGCCGGAGAAAAACTTATTTCAGCAAAGGAAAAGTAAAAAAAATACTATGATAAAAGGGCGAAACCGCAAACCTTCAAACTTGGGGACTATGTATATTTACAACGTGGAAAGAAGCAAGGGAAATTTGGGGATCATTACACTGGTCCACACGAAGTATTAGAAGTAAATAGAGACGGCAATATTAAAATAAAAATCGGTTGCGAAGTAAGAGTGATACACCCTAATCGAATTCGTTACTCACACATCGAGCCAGACTACAGTAGCGAATCTGACTAAACAAACTTAATATATACATCTCACAAACGATATATATATACTAGCCTTATTCTATGATTACGCGTGTTTCAATAAATTCAACGAGGTCCAACAAATTATGACGAAAATACATAACGAGAACGAAGAAAGAAACCCAATTTTGCTAATTGCACTTTCCTGAATGGAGATTATACGAATAACCACCTTCATGTCACTCCTTTTCATGGTGACACCAATAGACGGTCTAGTTGGATACGATTGCGGATCCACGAGACTGAACGTCAAAACTTTATCTTTACTCAACGTTGGGGACTGCGACATACCCCTAGCAGAACCGAACATCACTGAAGTCAACTTATATTTGCTTCAATTAAACGGATTCACTTCGACGCATGTCAAACAGTGCAAGGTAGCGTACAATACAGCGTACGATAAGCCATTGCGGGATGCACTCGCACGCCTCGATTGTAGCTCAAGGTCAAATAGCATACCTACTACATGTTACTATGGAACAATGCAATAAAATGCATAACTTTGGCCTGGTTCAAATCAACGACCACGCTTCCATTAATGGAATTAAAGGAAATTCCACCGGAAGTTATGGATTAACTCTCGCCGGGACTCTCGGGCGAGACGGTACTTGTAAGGGCACCCAATACAGCGATCCTTATGGAACATGGAATGACGTTGTAGTACAAGGTATAGTGCGTGTCACTCTGCAGGACTATACCGCGACCGTCCATATCAATAGTGATCAGGTTAACCTACGTTCAAGTTTAATATGTAAATTATCCGATGCAACCTGTGTGGATTTAGAAGGCGGCCATACTTTTTAGAACACAGTACCTTGTGGTGAATGCAATTTCGAACAATATGGAGTACTGTACGATGGCATCGGTCACAATATTTCAGCCAAACGGGACAGTATACCTCAGGTAGTGTATACCGTCCGTCAGGGGAAACTACGTTTTCATTAACAAAAACTGGAAGTTTCCACATGTGCGGATACGTAGTGCTACGCACCGAACACCCCAAGTTATTTATTGTAGATAACCAGAGAGGGTACAGGCGTATGGCTGAACGACTAATCACCAAAGAAAATCTAGATATCTTCACCAATGTGAATTCCAAGTTCATCTATATCGAGAGACATATCCGCACCCAGCTGGATCAACTCTATTATAATATGATACTGCAGACTTGTAACGTTGAAAGGCAAGCGTTAAAAACTGCTGTGTCACTAGCAACCCAGGCTCCAGATGAATTCGCTTATCAAGTAATGAAAGGGCCAGGGCACATGGCCTTAGTAGGTGGAGCAGTCGTTCATATAATCAAATGTATAGCTGTGGAGGTCACAGTGCGCCGCACAGAAGCATGTTATCATCATCTACCAGTGAGCAAAGGAAACGAAAGTTACTTTCTGTCTCCACGAACACACGTATTATTTAAATCAGGTACACAGATCACTTGCGATATAATATTGCCAAGTATGTATCGACTAGGTGAATCATGGTAAAAATTTCTGCCAACACCGGTGGACACCGTCCCACCACCTACCATAAAACCAAGTACAAAAATGACTTGGAAATACACGAATCCGGGTGAATTAGCAGTCAGCGGAATTTACTCGCAGGCAGACTTGGAAAAACTAAGAGATCGAATCATGTTTCCTGCCGAAATAACCGCTATCCTCAACAATGTGGCCAGAACCCTTACCGGAGATCCGACCCTGCACCAAGGATTATCTGTCATGAATTTATTGGACGATGACACCCTAAACGAGCTGGCTAAGGATACCTGGAATAGGATGTACAACACCTTTATGACTTTCGGGACCGCGAGTACTGCCGTTCTGGGCCTCATACTCATTTTTAGAACTATAAAGCTACTCGTTGATACCGTCTTACACGGGTACGCACTACACTCAATTTATGAATGGTCTATCCATCTACTCGGAGCAATATGGAGTTTAGTCACTCACTTATTAATGCACTTGGGAAGCACCCAGAATGCTCCGGAACCCCGCGAAGAACCCCTGAAACCGACAAGTAACACGTACGCGCCCAATCTAGAGGACGGTAGATCGTCACTATACCCGAGTCACCAATTAGGGACTCCTAGCGCAATTGCACCGAAGACTAGACCTTTTTCAACCCTTTCAGTAAAATATACTCTTTCACGTGTTTGAAAATGAAAAAAAAACGAAGATTAGAAGAAAGCGAAAAACTGGCAGCGGAAGACACTATATAAGTGCGAGGGTTAAGAACGATCCAGAAGTTTTCCGAACTAGCGAAAGAGTAACGTCGATAGAACGCTACACAAAAAATATATTATATTTTCTTTTCCTTTTTCTATCTTTTGTTCAAATCACAAATTTCGCAATCTACAATGAACACTGAAGGTGCTCCAATGAGATTTACCCACAGATGGGTCGAAACCAACATGAGTATCGTGGTCTAACTACTAAACCTTATTCTGAATGTCCATCGACACCTCTCCCGAGAGGTGCTACTCGCAACCGAGGGGATCCGAGATCCCACGTTCAGGGAGTTGATGGTGACCACCAACTGGGAAGTCGTGGACTTACTGAGCCACATATTGACGTCTTACTACCAACAGTGACTGGGAGTGAACCAGCTTCGCATGCGCGGTGTATCGGTAACGACAGAGCGACAACCATCCAGTACCACACCAACCGACGACACTTCTCCCGAGGTCTCCATTATCTGGGAAGGACCGCGTGTGGAGGAAATAAGAGCCACCCCTATCAACACCCATGATGACCTAGCTGTATTGATAAACGACAACGGGATCAACATACCCTTCCGTCCCACATCTCCAAGTAACGACGTCACCGAGGTATCTGAGATCGCTGGATTATCAGAAGAAATGTACCAATTCTTGGACCACCTTATAACAGCTTCGTATCACGAACTTCCCGATCTAAGTCCAATCGATGAAGACTTGGAATGAATACTAGGAATGTTTGATTAGACATTTTCTTCTGTGTGTAGTGTGCAATGTCCTGTCATAATTCAAGATGCAAAAAGAAATATTTTTAATAAATAAATTTGTGTGTGTATTATATATATATAAATGTGTATGTTAATTAATATCGTCAATATTAAGGCACTTTTAAAGCTAACATAGAACATGACAAAAAGGAATTAGGAAAAAAAACCCTCTATAAATTCCGTTAACCACCTTTAAATAAAGTGACTTCAACTTTTCCTCCTTCTCCAGTGTGGAAAATTCAAACAAATTGTCTGAATCGAATCAATTCAGATTATGAATTAAAGATAGATTAGCTTTTGATACTCCGTTGGGAGGAACAGGAAATTTCTTTTATCTAGAATAGTTACATGAGGGCATGTAACCGGGTGCTAGTTTCACTAACACCCGTCTTAAGGTGGGGAGGTGTTACGTCTTGTGAGATCCTCCTTCTTCCTTTATTGTCTTGTAGGTACGAGCCGGTCACGATGAGCAAGCAAGGCAGTCGGAGTAGTCATCCCCTTTACCTGAGTCATCTCCCCCCCCCCCCCCACTCTACGATTCCCTTTCGCGGCGGGCGGCGCCTAACCAGCATTAGTCATAATAGATATAGTTCTGATTGCCTCTGCACCTGCCCTTTCTCGCGAACTCCCTAATCGGGACACTCGGCACTAAGGGCAAATAGAGAGAGGATAAAGTATAGTTTCAAAAGGCAAACTCGTTAATGGGGTTAGTCATAAAACTAGACCAGTGACTCACGTCTTTTGGGAGGGGAACCACCTCCCACGAAGGTAAATAAGCTGCGTCATGCTAGACTAAAGGGGAGGATCAACCTTTGAGGAAGGGGATTCGAAACCTAGAATAGCGTTTCACCCTAATTCACGAGTTTTCCTAATCAATAATACCACTAAAATCTAAGATATATAAGGAAGAGTTTCCACAGCGCGGATGCTCAGTTTTCTACCACTATTTCCCGCGGTCGCGTCGCGGAATGAATTATCGCGAATAAACGATTCTATTTAACCGCAACAGGCCAGGGTGCCTCTCCTACGATATTGTTCTGAACATTGTATATTTATAACTTGTATTTTGTAGAGTGTGTACGGTATACCAGGTATATAAATATGAAACCGGAAATTGCCCGTAGATGGCCCTAGCTGTCAATGTAGTTACCGTCAAACCGCGTCATTGGCACCATTTCCTTGTTGACATCTCTGACAAAGATTTTCAACTCACAACAATACAAGTTTCATACAACAGCATAGTTTGTGATAGCGTTGAACATGTCGAATTTTGTGCCAGGAAATTACGATTTGCGGACAGCATTGATTTTCTGTTACCATTTGAAGAAAACTGCTGCAGAATCGCATCGAATGCTTGTCGAAGCTTACGGTGAGCATGCTCTTGATAAATCACAGTGATTTGAGTGGTTTAAAAAATTCAAAAGTGGCGATTTTGACGTAAGAAACGAAGAACGTGGAAGAACGCGGATCAATTAAATATGACACAAGAAGCTGTCTCCATACGTTTGAAAGCCATGGGAAAGATCCAGAAGATGGGAAGATGGGTTCCACATGAACTGAATGAAAGACAGCAGGAAAACCGAAAAACCACTTGCGAAATGCTGCTCGCCAGGTACAAAATAAAGTCATTTCTCCATCGAATTGTGACTGGCGATTAAAAGTAGATATATTTTGAGAATCCTAAGCGTAAAAGATCGTAGGTAACTCCAGGTGAACCATCGACATCGACTGCAAGGCCAAATCGCTATGGACGGAAGACAATGCTCTGTGTTTGGTGGGATCAGAAGGGTGTGATCTATTATGAGCTGCTAAAACCTGGCGAAACCGTTAATACTAAACGCTACCGATAACAAATGATCGATTTGAATCAAGCTTTGCGTGAAAAACGACTAGAATATCAAAAAAGGCAACACAAAGTGATTTTGCTTCATGATTATGCACTATCACACACAGCAAAACTGGTCAAGGAAACGATTGAGGCGTTTAGTTGGGAAATACTTTCGCATGTGGCTTACTCACGAGACTTGGCTCCGTCCGATTACTACTTATTTGCATTGATGGGACACGCACTTGCTGAGCAGCGCTTTACTTCTTACGAAAATGTACGAAAATGGCTCGATGACTGGTTTGCCTCAAAAGAGCAACAGTTTTTTTGGCATGGCATCCACAAATTGTAAGACAGGTGGGAAAAATGTATAGCTAGCGATGGGCAATACTTCGAATAAAATATTTGTTATTATTTTCATAGAATAAAAGTGTATTTTCTATACAAAAATTCCCGTTTCATATTTATAGACTTGGTATACAGGATGCGCCATCTTTTATGTCGGTATGTAAACATTGAATAACTTTGACATTTATCAACCGATTGACTTGAGTAGACATGTTTTTGAAACGTCAATTCAGTATAATTTTAACCATGAATCGTTTCACACCGAAACAACGCGCCGCAATAGTGACGCTGTACATTGAGAATAGTCGTTCAGTTGCGTTAACTCAACGTGCATAACATCGAAAATATCGTGGCCAACAAGCATCGTCTGACAACACTATTCGTCGTTTGGTGTCGAATTTTGTTGAGCACGGGATAGTGGGAGATCGAACACGTGCCGTTCGTCAACATCCAAGACGTTCTAATGAACTGGTTGAAGCGGTAAGAGAGAGTGTTGCCGAGAACCTACATGTGTCGTATCGTCACCGCGCTCAGCATTTTGGCGTCAGTGGAACCACTTTGCGGCGCATTTTGAAGGATGATTTGCATTTGTTCCCGTATGAAGTGCAATTGACTCAAAGAATATTGCCAACAGACCATCCACGTCGCTTGGAATACGACCAAACTGTCGCTCGAATGGTTGACACTGAACCTGATTTTTTAAAGCAAATTGATGACCGACGAGGCCCACTTCACACTCTCTGGCGCCGTTAACAAGCAAAATTTCCGCATTTGGGGAACGGCGAATCCACACGAGATCCATGAAACACTATTGCATGACCAAAAAGTGACTGTTTGGGCCGGCGTTTGCGCCAAAACCATCATTCGGCCATTTTTCTTCAGAGAAGGCGAAACAATCGATGGGAATCGATATCGGTGGATGTTGGCTCATTATGTCTGCCCACAAATATGTGAAAAAGGTCTGGACGGTTACTGATTTTAACAAGACGGTGCACCATGCCACACTGCAAATCAAACAATGCAGTTTCTGCAACAAAGATTCCCTAGACGTGTGATGTCAAAAAATGGCGACATTGACTGGCCACCCAGATCTCCAGATTTGACTCCTCCGGACTTCTTTTTGTGGGGTTATTTGAAAAGCAAAATGACCGTTAACAAAACTTTCTTTTTTGTCGTGTAGAATACAAATCGGTATTAAAAAAGCCTAAAACGCCTAAAACGTCTTTTAAAATTATTGAAAATAAGAAATTTCAAGCCTTATAACTCGGAAAATACTTTATTATAGCGTTTTGAAAAGCTCTCGAGATAAGCTACAAGAATATGCAATAAAAAATTGGAGGTTCAATTTTAAAAATTGCAGGTGACCTCCACGTGACCTTGACAACGCTATTCAAGGTCATACTAATACCACTATCTGATGCGTCATTTGAAACCCTACAACTTTTGTATGAAAAACTTTTTTGAAAAATGCGTATTTTTTCAAAACAAAAGCGGTGGACGGGTGGTCGTACGCACCCTGTATAATATGTACTATATAAATTATGTACGTAATGTTACTGCACTTTAATTTATTGTATAATTTAGTTGTATAATTTAGTTTCTTTGGGTTTTCTTTCTATTTTAATGTGAAATCATTTATTCATAAATAAACAATGTGCGCGATGTATGACGTGCAATTCGTAAAGAAATTTCACTATATACTCGTATATGTATAATATAATATATTGTGCGTGTAATATTATATAACCTGTATACCGTATATAATATTTATACTATACATACTATATATAGTACATACTGTATATACTATACAGTAACTTTGGGTTGCTGTAATGAATCCATTTTTCATCACCCGTAACGATGCGATGAAGAAAACCCTTCTTCTTTGCCGCTGGAACAGTTGATCACAGGCGAAAAAACGACGCTCAACGTCTCTTGGCTTCCAATGATGAGGAACCCAAGTTCCTTGTTTTTGAATCATTCCCAACGCATGCAATCGCTTGGAAATGGCTTGGCGGGTAACTCCTAATGCTGAAGCAAGCTCTTTTTGCGTTTGGCACGGATCCTCATCGAGCAATGCCTCCAATTCAGCGTCTTCGAAGGTTTTTGGGCTTCCTTTACGCGAACGGTCGTCAACATCAAAATCACCGTCTTTGAAGCGACGGAACCAATCACGGCATGTTGTTTCACTTAGAGCAGTATCTCCGTAAACTTTTTGGAGTTCTCGATGCGCTTCAGCCGCCGTTTTCTTCGAGTGAATGAAGAAAAGCAACACTTACCGCAAATGACGATTATTTAGCACAAAATCAGACATTTCCACACAACCAAAAGTATATGACGCAAAAACAAAATCACTAATGTATCAAGGCGGTTTGTTTACTATATGTCTAAGCTTGGTTCTTGACGTTTTGGTTATGTCCCAATTGACCAGCACTTACTACTGGAACCATCGCTTGAAAAACAGCGGGAACTTAGTTGCGCACCATATAATATTAAATATATATAAAGGGTGGTTAAATTTTAAGGGCCGATGTTGATTTTGAATAAAACACAAATTATTTAGGAAATTATTGTCAATTCTTTTTATTATGATAATATGGTATGGTTCAATTATGTATGGAACAAAATATCGGCCAAATGGCCGCCGCGACCTCGGCGGCACACCTCCATCCGATGGTCCAAATTTTCGATGAAGCTTAGGCATAATTGAGGTTCTATGCCGTTAATGTGCCGAATTATCTCATCCTTTAGCTCTTGAATTGTTGCTGGCTTATCGACGTACACCTTTTCTTTCAAATAACCCCAAAGAAAGAAGTCCAACGGTGTCAAATCACATGATCTTGGCGGCCAATTGACATCGCCACCACGTGAGATAACACGGCCATTGAATTTGTCGCGCAAAAGAGCCATTGTTTCGTTAGCTGTGTGGCAAGTGGCACCGTCCTGTTGAAACCACATATCGCCCACATCCATATCTTCCAATTCGGGCCGTAAAAAGTTCGTTATCATCTCACGATAGCGAACACCATTCAGAGTTACTGCCTGACCAGCCTCATTTTGGAAAAAATACGGCCCGATGATGCCGCCAGCCCATAAACCGCACCAAACAGTCACTCTTTGTGGGTGCATTGGTTTTTCGACAATCACTCTTGGATTATGATTCACCCAAATGCGGCAATTCTGCTTATTGACGAATCCACTGAGGTGAAAATGTGCCTCATCACTGAAGATGATTTTCTTTGAAAATTGATCATCCACTGTTGCCATTTCTTGCCACCATTCTGACCATTGACGACGTTTGGAATGGTCAAGAGGCTTTAGTTCTTGAGTCAATTGCACCTTATAAGCGTGTAAATGCAAGTCTTTATGCATAATGTTCATCAACGACGAGCGTGAGAGGTGCAATTGTTGGGCACGACGACGAGTTGAGGTGGACGGCTCTTCAGCCACACTATCGCGAACAGCAGCAATATTTTCTGCAGTACGAGCTGTACGAGCATGCACTGGTGTTTTAATATGTCCTACAGACCCGGTTTGCTCAAATTTTTGCACGATTTTTCCGATTGTACGCACATTTGGACGATTAAATTGACCGAAAAAATTACGAAGTGCACGATATGCATTTTGATTTGAACGCCCATTTTCATAATAAGCCTGAATAACTTTAACGCGTTGCTCGATTGTGTATCTTTCCATGGTTCAAATTGAGTTAGTCTGAAATTGAGAAATGTCAAATGAAATGCAGAAAAAAACATAACATAAAACACAATTTAACCACCCTTTATATTAGGGTGGTCGTTAAAAATGAAATTTTTTCAGGCGCCCCCTAAAAAGTTTCAGTTTCATGTAAAAACGTGACGGACATTTTTAAATATTTATATGTATATATATATATATATATTATACGTAATGTTAGTGAACTCTATTTTATAATTCGAAATAAGTTCGTTCGGGTTTTGTTTTTAATTCTATTTTCAATCATGTAAACTTTGGTACACGCGACTATATGTCCGTAAGATACATGTTTAAGAGTAAAATAGCAACTCGTAATGGACAAGTATCACTTTCTAAAGGGCTCAGTTGCCAATACCCACAGTTTTCACTTCAGGTAGTGTATAGTTTATGGATGTGTACATTTGAGTTTGTGTGTGTGAGTTTCGAGCGCGTGTGTGTGCGCGCACGTACGTTTCATTTGCTATGTATGTATATGTGTGTGTACGTAGCCAAACCTAACTTGCTGTACCACACGTAACCAATGAAGATTAAATGAATATGATTATAATTAGAATTCAATAATTACAAAATAATACTTACGCGAATAATTTTCATTATGTAGAACAGCTGATGCACTATTTCTTAATGCCTTTTGTCTCGCACGAAACTTACAAACACTTTCAGTCGCACTCATAATTGTTTTTTGTGTTATTTTCGTTTTGTTTTTTTGCGACACTCCCGACACATTTCCGCGTTTATTTCGGCATTAAAAAAAATTGTATTTACTTATAATACAATTTTGATCACCATTATACATTGTAGACATTTATTGTACAAAATGTAGAGGATAGAACAAAAACATATTAAGCTCGCGCTCTCGGTCGCTATGCGCGAGCCCAGCATATATATACATCGTATATATATACATTTTACATATCGATCCTCTGAATCAAAGGAGGGGTTTGGATCGACAAAGAAAATTTAAAGTGGGTAAAGGCAAAATAATACTAAAAATGGAAAGGGGGGAATGGGAAAAATGTAACAATGTGATAATAGTAATTCACTAAATCCACGGTAAACAGGACGGGCGAAGATACAATACTAAATATAAACTAAAAATACAATTAAAAAAAAGGGGGGTAGTATTATCAGGGGTACAAATTGAAAATGCGGGTTTGATAACAGATGGCGTTACTAACGCTATACGCATCAGGCAGTACTGTGACTATGTTCATGTCAAAGCTACGTCTTATAGCTTTAATTTTCAGTATGTGTCAATTTGTCGCAGTGTCAAATTCATAGTTTTTTTGAGCTCTCAATATGTCGAGTTTCGTGCCAACAAAACAGCATTTGCGGGAAGTTTTAATTTACTTCTTTAATTTGAAGAAAAGTGCTGCTGAAGCACATCGATTGGTCTCCGAGGCTTATCCGAGTCATGTTCCATCGGTTTCAACGTGCGAGAGATGGTTTGTGCGGTTTAGAAGTGGTGATTTTGACGTTGAGGACAAAGAGCGGCCGGGCCAAGTGAAAAAGTTTGAGAATGCTGAATTGGAGGCAATACTCAATGAAGACTCGTGTCAAACTCAACAAGAGCTCGCAGATTCATTGGGAGTGACACAACAAGCCATTTCCCATCGTATAAAAGCCCTCGGAATGATCCAAAAGCAAGGACATTGGGTGCCGTATGAGCTGAAGCCGAGAGACGTCGAGCGCCGTTTTTTTGCATGCGAACTGCTGCTCGAACGGCAAAAACGGAAGGGTTTTTTGCATCGCATTGTCACTGGTGATGAAAAGTGGATCCATTACGATAACCCGAAGCGCAAAAAATCATATGGTTACCCCGGCCATGCATCATCATCGACGGCCAAACCAAATATTCACGGCGCCAAGCTCATGCTCTGTATTTGGTGGGACCAGCTGGGTGTGGTGTATTATGAGCTATTGAAATCGAACGAAACCATCACAGGAGCACTATACCGAACTCAATTGATGCGTTTGAGCCGCGCACTCAAAGAAAAACGGCCACAATACGAGCAAAGACACGACAAAGTAATTTTGCAACATGACAACGCTCGGCCACATGTTGCAGCGCCGGTCAAAACATACCTACAAACGCTGAAATGGGAAGTCTTACCCCACCCGCCGTATAGCCCAGATATTGCTCCTTCCGATTACCACCTTTTCCGATCGATGACACATGGCCTAGCTGATCAGCGCTTCCATTCTTACGAAGAAGCCCAAAAATGGGTCGATGACTGGATAGCAGCCAAGCCGGCCGAATTTTTTCGCGACGGTATCCGTAAATTGCCAGAAAGATGGGAAAAAGTTGTGGCTAGCGATGGACAATACTTTGAATAATTCATTTGTTACCATTTTTTCAGAATAAACGTTCAAAAATAGAAAAAAATCCCGCATTTTCAATTTGTACTCCTGATATAAAAATCGATACTACTCAAAATATTGTTATGCCGCTACCGCGTAATTGGATTATTCGGTATTCGGTATAATATTAAAAAGTTATTATTTTTGGGATCGTTTGCCGATAAGGAGATGAATCTCGAGTTATCGATGAAAACGCGAATTTATATAAAAGGAAGTATTTATTGTAGGCAACGGTAACTTTCCGTTGTCTATTTAGAAGTCAATGTAAGAATGTGCAATAATATGTTGTTTCGAGTATTTGACGAGGAACCAACCCGTTCTATCTTGAGTCTAATTTATAACTGTCCTTTGTAAAGCAGTTGCTAACTGTGTTCACGAAAATCCCTTAATTCGCAATTTTACCGTTAGCCTATCGTCGAACGCTAAGCGAGTCGCTCATGCTGCGTCAGCGTTCTTGGGGTCATTCGTACGATCGGGCATTGGACTTCGTTTCCTGCTTGAACGAATTCCAATGTTTCTTTGCTATGGAATATTCCCGAATATACGAAATACGGAGTGGAATATTCCGCGGCACAACAATATTGTATAATGGAACAAGGGGGTGGCGAAATATAATGCTGAATACGAACACGAAATCTAACGCAAATGATAGTTCAATAACTCGAAATATTAATAATGCACAAAAATAAAGTCGAAATGGTTTGAAAGTTTTGTAGGGTGCCAGCTACGTAACGGCGTAGCTCCGTCTACTCGAAGCAATAGATCGTACTTGATAACGGTGGGACTAGCTAGCGGGGTGGCAAGAGGGGGAATGTGCGTGGCGTGAATTCCTGACATCGAAAGCTACTTAATTAGTACCTCGGTTTCTAGATGAAGGGGGGGGACGATTGGCAATTCAACAAATAAAGTATCGAAAGAAGGGTTCGAAGGGGACGTAACACTCAATGATCTAACTATTGGAAATCTATACTTTCACCACTCATTACGCGCGCTAACAATCGCGACTCGATAACTAAAAATGGTGATGCCGGCAACGCGTGGCAGTCGATATTCGAGATACAATGCTCTGACACTAATACTAATCAAAGGAAGGCTAACGGGGGGTCAACGGGTAGGGAAAACTCAAATAATCGTCACTCGAAATTCACTTCATAGTTTCACAATATAAATCTGCACTCACTCGACACCTGTAGAATGGTTTTCCCGGAGACTCATGCACACCTTCTCGGGGGAACGCTCGACTCGAAGCTGTCGAGATTCTCGTCGTCGTCTTCTTCGTCGTAGCTGGTCATCGGTGATTGGCTGAGGTGGGTGAGAGAGATGGGTACGTCGACTTTGGTCGGCGAAACAGTGGGCGGCTTCGGCAATGTGACGGTAGTTGGGAATAGGCGACGGCAATGGTCTGGCTGGATCGTTGCTCGATAGTGCGTAGCTCAGATCTCAGCAGGCATCATTTCGGCAGGTATTGGCGGCTTCTGTATAGTGCAGCGTCGGCGGCTTTGGCTATATTGCAGGGGCAGCTTTTCCCTCGCCCACGTTCCTTTCGCCATTCGCAGCTTCAGCACATCTCTCACCTCCTGGGGTCCTTGTTGGGTCGTCGTGTTCATTGAAACGTTTTGTTGTTCATCTTCGAGTCTCGCGCGATAAAAGGAAAGAAGAGGAGGGGGATTTCTTAATGCTAAAAATATTACTGTAATGCTTAAACATAACGTAAATAATACAAAGAAAACACAAAATAATAGCAAAAAAAACACAAAATAATACAAAAAATACCAAATAATACAAAAAATACTCAGAGTGCAAAAAATACAAAATCGGTGTCACCAACCGCCACGTCCTAGATTCGTGACTCTAGGTACGGCTCATGGCGGGATATAAAACCATTAAAAATATTCTTTTCCATTTTCTATTATGGATAATAGGTTGTCATAAATGGTTTGCTAAATTTTGTTCTGTCATAATGTATCCGAGCTTCAGATCCTAAGAGTCAGGGCTCAAATTCGAAATTCGGGACCACAGACATCGAACGATACAAATTTTTATCGAAATCCAACTACTTTTTGATTTTTTTTTGCATTCTGCGACTTCGAAAACTATAGAATACTCATTTATATCAAATTGAAACTTTTTCAAATTCTCGTCCTCCATATTGAATCGCCATTTTGAATTTAAAAAATCTGTTCTTAGATTCGGATTCAAGATTTCAAAAACCATGATTTAATAAATAACAGTCAAAGTGGCACGGCGCTTTTTTCCGCCCATATGTGTGTCACTCCCAGTCAAGAGGTTAAGTACAATCCATATGACAATTAATTATTAATTTTGGAAAATATCTTCTACAACAGATCATTATGTAATACATTTTATAATATTATTTGATTCACATTCAAAACAAAAACGAAAATCTACGATTTTTCCGTAACGCTCTTCGAGAAGTGATTATTGCGGGATTCAACGTGAAACCTAAAGAAGCAACTTGACTATATAACTACCTAGCAACGAGCACGGTAAACACTAGACCAAACCTTCCACTATCGATTTCGGCTACTTCAATTCCATAAAAGCTGCATCGAAGACGGACTAAAATGCAAAAAATGGCTTAAAATTGATGAAACATGGTACTGGGAGGTTTTTGATCACTGGTTATGAATTTGAAGTAAACATTCAGAAACAGGAAATAGAGGATCCAATATAACGAAACTTTTGGATAATCAGCTGGTGCACGGCGATCGATATTCGCCGTGCGTCGACCTGTTGCTGCGGTCTAGCACGCTGCGTTCGGTTGGGCCGGAGATAGCCGAGGAAGGGCCTCGCAGAGCCGAGGCTGTGCCTTGCAGCCTCTCGCTTGACTTCGGTTTCGCTCACCGGCTATCTCGCTCATTTGACTCCAGCGCTCAACGACGCTTTCGTATCCCGCAGCCATGTTGGAAATTTACACACTTTCTGAAAAATCCACGGGTACAGCGCACGCATCTACTGCACATCTCGGACCTTTTCACTGAATTCACCGGTGTTTGAGAATGCTTGAACATTCTGCTAAGCGTAGTGAGACTGCGCACTGCAGGCTAGCATAGGCAACTGCTTGCTGTTGCCACTCAGCAGCAGCACCACGTAGGAGCTATAAATCCAACACTAGGTCTGCGTGCCGAGCAACAGGTCGCTGCGCGCAAGCGCTCTACGACTGCTTGTTTTGACAACGGCTGCTTCGTATAACGCAGTCATCTTGCGTTTTGCTCTTGCACGGTTTACACCGTCACCGTGTTCGTGCGTGCTCATCAAAGTTCTGTGCATCTTAATTAAAGTTCTCATCGTTCAACTCGGCCGACCGACAGTCCCTACAACTCAGCCATCATATCAGCAGTGATATATCGACGTCGGCACACCAGTACATCAACATTTGGCTCATCTTGTCATGCACCCGGCGTCAGCTTCACAGCGAATCTTCTCAACGATTACACACGATTAATATAATCGTGTGTGATAATTAGCTCACCATATTCCATTCTTATATTTTTCTATCTTTTTCTGTGCTCATTTTAATCTATTATTTTCTACATTTTACCTGTTTATTTGTATATTTGTGTCTGCTGCACTTGACAGGTGGAGCAATAAATGCTATTATAATTAACATCAGTGTACTGCGTTTTAATTCAACCTTCTATATTACAGTCCAGTTCCTCTCCATCATACTGAATTTTCGAACAACCGGACTCGCTCAACATTCTGTGCTCACCAGGACTCAAAACTCAGGTAAAAGCACATCGTCATTATTCTATGTAATTCATTGACGGTGAGGAGTAAAAAATAAGTCGGTGCATCCTCATAAAGGTCTCACTCGTCAACGTGATCTGCAGCACGGGCTGCACCACGTTTTCCACACCACTTGTTGCTTACCCAATCAATATAATTGCGTGTGTGCATATCAGTTCACTGTACTTTCCCCCAACCAAGCTTGCTGGGAAAGTACAGTGAATTTATTTCACTCATTTTGTACATCCTCACGCTCATTCTATCGTGCGGTGCAGTGTTGGCTGCTTCACAGTCAGTCATAAAAGTCCAGCACTCAAGTACCAGAGTTGCATGTGCAAGCATTCGCTCTCTGTACATTATTTTTCTTTATCTTGCTAAGAAGTTGCTGGGCTTAATACAGCCAACCTGCGCACTCACATATCTCATAGCGTGACGTGCTCCGCAGCGCTGGCTGCAGCACGTACACCGCTCTCAGTACATACAGCACACAATTAATATAACTGTGTGCTACTCAAGCAATTCACCGGGGGAACACATAACAATAAATTCTAACAGTGTGCCTTTATTGTTTAATTATTTAAAAGTCAAGTTCAATTCTGTGCATGTTATTTTCACTTGTTATTTGAATTATTTAATTTTGAGATTTTGTACACTGACAAGCGGAAGGTGAAATAAACCACTTTTTCTAATTAACCATCTATGTGTCTAGCTTCTTTTCCCTGTCGTGAGTGAAGACTCATGATTTTCAATACGTTCTCAGGTCAATCAATCATCATTTGGAGGCATTCCGCAACAGAAACCAAATGAAAAAAGTGACTTGATTCGGATGAAACTCGGTATTCGGGAGCTTTAGATATTCGTTTCCCGAAACTCATTTGTTTGCAGCTTTTGGCGTTAGCTTTGGTAGGCCTTGGTAGGCTCGATGGCGATCTGGCGATAGTGCATTGAGTTTTATTTCCTGTCTTAAACGAACTCCAATGGGATGGGGAATTCCGTGGCGCAATATCCCTCCCTCCATAAAAGGAAAAATCTGGAATAGACTCGAGGGATTTTTTCTTTCGCTGGTTTCTCGTGTGCAGACTCTTTCTGTTTCTTACACACTCTCACTCGGTTAAGCGGTTGTGAGGTGCAGGCCCTGGCCAGTTCGGACTACATCTCGAGCTCCGAGTTTTCGTAGTTCCTCGGGATCTTGCAGCACATTTAGTAATTACATTTTTTCCTCGCTTTCCTATGATGGAGGTGACTTTTCTTCTATTTCTGCCAATGTTAAATTGAATGAGGTAGTCCTCATTGATTGTCTGCGTTGTCCGTCCGATGGTCTTCATGTTTAAATCTCGGGCGATTACTAGACATACATCTATCAAAGCCGGTATACCCGAATTTTTTAGAATATCGTGTCGCGTGGGATTTTTCCTACAAGTTATTCCGATGAGCTCTTGGTTAGGTGCTACATACATCCATCGCCCAGGTTGTACCATGGTGACGATGAGTGTGCGTGTTAGTTTCATTACTCGTTTCGCGCAATCCCTGCTTTCGCCAGTATCGATTTTTACATATATTTGGACTTCGCAGGGGGCGTCGTCTGTGAGAGAAATCGTCGGCTCAGTAGAAGGGCAGATGTATAGTTGGTTGATTTTCTTGCAGTTGTTCAACTCATCGTTGGTCATTATTAGGTAGTTTGGATTTTCCATGTGGATTACCACGTAACTCCCTGTCATATAGAGGAAGTAATACCCTCCGTTGCTTGCTTATGTTGGTATTGGGTTGCCTTTGCTGTAGAACATGGTGTTTGCCAGTCGCATAAATATTGGCACTTGTCTGTGCTCTATAGCGGCTGGGAAGTTGCTGCCGGGCGGCAGTTGTGGTAGTGCATATGTGAGGTGTTGAGGTGAGGTGTGTTCGGAAGCTCGTTGAGCAGAGCCTCTACTATTATACTTATAACATTTAGACTTTCGTCCAAGTGTTGGCGCCTTTCCATACCGCGTATAAATCAATGTTTGTAGGGCTTATTCATTTGCCTGTATATGGTCGGCGCTTTCGTTGAACAGGCTTAGGGTGATTTTTACCACTTGTATTTGGTTTTTTAACTCTTAGGGTTGCGATCTCCCCATGGAGTTCCATAGCGTCGGCAGCGTCCATATTTCCGGTTATCGATTTGATTATCCATCCCAACCCATCATCTGCCCTCTCTTATAGGGCGTGGCCTCGGAAATCGTATATGGTTATTACTTCTAGTTCTATTTTCCTCTTCATTCGCGATACCGAGTCGGCGATGACGGGACATAGATTGTTGCCGTCTGTGTCTTTGTGGCATAGCTCCAGCGAGGGATGCAGGTTCATGCTGTCAGCTGCTTCTCGGAACATTAGCACGGTGAGGTCCATCCTGACGGCCAGGTTGATCGAGTTTCCACGAGGCTGCCTATCTCCTCGTAACATATTCCCGGGTTGTTGGAGAAGATTATTACTTAGTGATCTCGCTGGTATCTAGCAGCGTTGTCGATGCTGTGCACAGTAAGCAGCCTTTAACGGTAAGGCAGTGCATTAGGTGGTGCTGGTCTGCCGTGGGATTGCTAGGTTTGCAATTGCTATCCCTTCTATAAACTCTCGGCGATCGCCTCGCGACGGTGTCTCCGGGGCTCCTTCTTTCGATAACCACTATCGAGATCTTGTTTTTCTTCCAATTAGTCACTATTTCGGCAAGTTATTTATTAAACCCTCTCTTTTTATTTTTTCGTTGTTGCAGAAGTCTTTAATAATTCCCGGTCAGGGATGCCGCCACATCCCAGACTGGGTGCGAACCTATCTTGTAGTGTATGTTAATCGTCGCCGCTGTGAGGGCTGCCGCCGGGCGGTCGACGACTTGTGGGGCTGACATCTTCGGTCATTGATTTTTCTTTGTAATACCGACTGGGTTTTTTTCTTTAATAAATGTTAACTTTTACCTAGCTGAAAACTTTTTTTATTGAAACTCCCAACCTTGCGCTCTGCGGAGCTCCTTACCCACATTGGTTTTAGTTGTAGTTTAATTTATATAATAATGTATATAAACTAACTTTATTATTATGTTATATTTCTTATAATTATATTTAATAATTATTTCATTTATATACTATAATAATTATTATTGTTTTATAAAGAGCTTCATTCGGTTTGCCTGCACCGGCTGCCTTCTTTGTTCCTTTTGACCCGTATATTTGACGGGGAAGTTTTTTTCTATTATGGTGTGCGGCCCTGTCCATTTAAGGGTCAGCTTGACTGACCGACCGCGGCGTACGGTCTCGTCATATAGCAGTCCTCGGTCGCCCACGTGGTGTTCTTTGTCAGTTGCACCGTGATCGTACGTACCCTTTAACCGCGCTTGTGCTTCACATAATTGGTCACGTGGGAGGATCCATGTGGCGCGCAACCGTTTGCGTAGCTCTTGCACATAGTCGTCATAGGCGTAGGTACGTCAAGGCTCTTGCCTGACGGCCGTCAGTAAGTCAGCGTTGCGTCTGAATGCCAGCGTATACGGGGGCATTCAGGTTCCCATGTGCGGTGTGGTATTGTACGTAAACATCGAGTACGGTAACTATTCGTCCCAGTTCCTTAATCCTCATTTATGATTTTTTTAGACATTGAGCAAGGGTTCTGTGCGATCGTTCCAGTGCACGATTCGATTGTGGATGGTATGCCCTGGCTTGAATCTTCTTTGTTAGTAATAGGCAGCGTATATCATTGAAGATCGCACTGAGGAAGTTCGTGCCCTGGTCGGATAGTAGTTTTTCCGGTGTTCTGTGCCGACAAATGATTTGTTCCACTAGGGATTTGGCTACTGTTAATACCTCCTGATTTGGTACAGGCACCGCTGTGTTGTACTTGGTAAGGGCGTCTTGAAACGTAAGTATGTACTTATTATTTGCAGGGGTTTCTGGTAGCGGTCCTACGATGTCTACCGTCACCTTTTCAAATGACCGTGTTGGCGTGTTCGTGAGGACCATTGGCCCTGTTTCCTTTGTCCTTTATTTATTTTTCTGGCAGGCTGCGCATGCCGTGATAAGTTGTTCCAGATCCTTTCTCATGTCGAGCCATTCATATTAGGTTCGGATCCGCTGCAACGTACGCCCTGATCTCCTCCTATGGGAATGCCATGGTATTCTTCAATGATTTTCAGCTGGTCTTCGGCAGCAGGACAGACAACAGTACTGCTGCAGTCGCTCGGCTCGTTTGTGTTGCCGTCTTCCTTCAGGCTCCTGGAAAAGTCTCTGCACTGCTTTGCAGAGAGAAATCTGTCTGGGGTTTCGTGCCACGTGGTGTCCACCGCTTGCTGCGCCATTGGCTCACTCTCTCCCTCAGTCGGCCTTGCGACTCTCTTTTTCTTCTTTCCTCTTGAGATCCCTGTTCTTTACGGTGCTACGGTCTTTTCGTTTTTACGGTCTTTTCTTTGCCTTGCGGGACTTGAGTGCATGCGCTTCTCTTACCCCATCCGCATGACTTTGCGGCAGGGCATTGGGGATCAGTAGAACAATTAGAGCATTCTCCATTCACGCAGCGAGGCCCTCCGTTCTTTTCTTTACGGCTTTCTGTTTCCGACACGCCGTAGTGGCTAACCTCGATCGCGCTCCCTGACTCTTCAGCTCTCCTCTTTGTGCGGCCATTCGTACTTCGTGCATGCTCTCTGATGCTGTCCTTTTTTGTCTCGTTAGATGAGTCAGACTTTCTATCTTACGTTCGTGTGGTTGCGTATATGCGACTTAATGCATCTGAGTTGGTGTTTCCTTTTCCAGCCTTATATTTGATTTTATGCCGGTTTTGCGTAATTGGATTATTACGGTAAACGGGATTACATTAAAAGTTATTATTTTTGGAATTGTTTGCCTATAAGGACATGGATCTCGCGTAGATAACGAACACATGAATTTACAGTAAAGTAATAGTCGATCGTTTATACTATATTATATAGTAAGAAAATAATTGTACAGTGTTTCGATACGTTCTCGAGTTGGCGACGAAGAACCAACCGTTCGATGTGAATCTATTAATCAGACTCTAATATTCCGGGCGAGTCCGACCCGCGATAAACCATTCAGGTTGATGTTAAACTTTAGACTGATTTCGGTAAAGTAGTTACCAGGTGTACAAGTATAAAAGGCGGATGTTTTTCCTAAAAAAACATGTTACATTCGGGTGAATGATAAAAAGTGCTTTATTCAAAGTATGCTCCATCGCGTGTTACACATTATTCCCATCTTTCGGGCAATTTGTGAATACCACGCCACTAAAAATCTTCCCCTTTTGCTGCGAACCATTTATCGAGCCATTTTTTCACATCTTCGTACGAACCAAAGCGTTACTCAGCAAGTGTGTGACCCATCGATGCAAGCTAGTAATAATAGGAAGGAGCCAAGTCTGGTGAGTAAACCGCAAGGGGTAGATATTCCTATCTGAGTGCTTCCAACGTGTCGCGAACCGGGTTTGCCGTATGTGATCATTGTCATGAAGAAAAATGACTTTGTGTTGTCTTTTTCGATATTCTGGCTCTTTTTCAAGCAGCGAACGGTTCAAATCGGTCAATTGTTGTTGGTAACGTTTAGTATTAACCGTTTCCTCAGGTTTTAACAGCTCATGATAGACCAAGCCCCTCTGGTCCCACCAAACACAGAGCATCGTCATTCTGCCAAAGCGATTCGGTCTTGCGGTCATTGTGGATAGTGCGCCTAGGTCTACTCATAATTTTTTACGCTTGGAATTCTCAAAATAAATCCACTTTTCATCCCCTGTAACTATACGATGCAAAAACGACTTCGTTTTGTACCGAGCGAGCAAAATGTCACATGTGTTTTTGCGCTTTTCCATTTGCCTGTCGTTCAACTCATGTGGTACCCATCTACCGGTCTTTTGAATCTTTCCCATATCTCGTAGCCAATTGGGAACAGCTTGTTGACTAACGTCCAGTTGCTTGGCGAGTTGTTTTTGTGTTGCGAAAAATCTTCGTCCAACATTGCTTGCAATTCCACATATTCGGATTTTTTGGCGGCTTTCCACGTTCCTTGTTTGCAACATCGAAGTCACCACTTTTGAAACGCCGAAACCATCGTTCACACGTATCACCGTACACTGAGCATATTCACCATAAGCTTCTCGAAGTAATTGGTATGATTCAGCAGCAGTTTTCTTCAAATGAAAACAAAAAATTAATGCTGTTCGCGAATGCTCTTTGTTCGGTATAAATTTCGACATATTGAACACAACAACACAACACTATGCACACACTTTTCCAATTTATCACTCGTGCGCGTCTGACGCTTCTTGATGATACAACAAAATAGCGCAGCGTCAAATCTTTATAGCACAAACTGCATTCGTGCGCCATCTGTTGTCTGAAATCCGCATTTCATACTTGTGCACCTGGTATAAACTACCTTTTCCGAAATCGATGAATCTGCAAAAATGTCTATGTTGCAAGTTGTAAATCGTAGCTCGAGCGGTCATTGCTCGCGGCTCGTTGCTTACCTTTGCACATTCTTTCTACTTCGGATGAGCGGCCTCACGCAAATGAGGAATAATGACGAATTAATTATACTGGAATAATTTGCGGCACAACATTAACTTCGGATTCATGAGTCTCGAACCAGGATCTTTCACACCGAACAACCAGGTGAGTGGCTACTGATCTGTCACAACTTTGAAGTATGTCCCATAAATATATGACCAAAATTGCGATAGGGCCCACACTATGGCCAGCACTCTTTCTCTGTTGTTGTCTATTTGAGTTCCGCTTTTAACAGGGTGCGGCTAGCATAACATATCGGCAAGTCTTCTCTAACTTTGCCTTGAGAAATTATCGCTCTGATAGCTTCATCTGAGGCGTCGTTGGTGACGACGAATTGTTTCTCAAAATCCAGATATTGCAGTATCGGTACTGTTGTTAATGCCGTTTTTAATTCGTCAAAGGCGGCGTCTCTCACTGCCGTTCATTCAAACCTGGTCTTCTTTCTTATGCATTCGGTGAGTAGTTTGGCGATTTTTGAGAAATCCCTTATGAATTTGCTGTAATATCCTGCCAAGCCCAGGAACGATTGGACTCCTTTAACGTTTATGGGTGCTGGAAATTCTTTGACCGCTTTAAGTTTCTGAGCATCCGCCTACACTCGTTCTTCCGTGATAATGTATCCGAGGTACTGTGTCTCTTTACGCAGAATTTGGTATTTGCCGGGCTGCACTGCATATTTGGCCTCTTGCAGTTACCACAGTATTCCCCGCAGCCCCTCGTTGTTCTACTTGAAGAAATAACTGTGTACTACTATATCATCCAGATATACGTAGCACTTTACCCCTTATAATCCGGCTAAGACGGAGTTCATCAGCCGTTGAAAAGTAGGAGGCGCGTTCTAGAGACCGAATGGCATTCGGTTGTACTCGAAGTGCCCCTACGGAGTGGAAAATGCTGTCTTTTCTCTATCTTCTTGTACCATCGGGATTTGATGAAATCCCGAAGCAAGGTCCAGTATCAAATAATATTGAACTTTTACCAACTGGTTCAATATTTCGGAAATATTGGGCAGTGGGTACGAATCACTGATCGTGACTTCGTTCAGTTCTCTAAAATCAACTACGACCGAAATTTTCTGCACTCCGGCGACTTCTGGTTTCATGGCGACTACAAGTAGCGGTGCGTTCCGTTGACTTTTGTTGGGGTGGATAATTCCAACGTCCAGTATTTCCTCGGTTTGCCTTTCTACCTCCCTCAACTGGGTCTCAGGCAGTCGGTATGGATGCATCTTTATAGGCTACACTCCTTCCTTGAGGGGTATGCGGGGCTCCACCATGTGGGTACACGGCAACTTGTCCCCTTACAAGTGGAATAGGTTTCACCGCGGAGACGGTCGACGCTCCTCTCCGCGCTAATGGTGCACACGTCTATGGCTGCGGTCTAGCTATGGTGACTCACTGCCTCTATCCCGAATGGCTCGAATGCCGCCATCGGCCCTTACACCTCTACCACAGGCTCCGTTGTGTTGACGAGGTTCACACTATTACTTTGCGGCGGTGTAACGCATGAGTCCATGCATTACACTTCACACTTCGGCTTTATTCTAGTTTCGAGAGCAAGCCCACAAATTTGCTTTTCGTGGCGGCATATGTGATCGTCTCGCAGCGAAGCGGTAGCGAGATTTGCGTTGTGCCGTCAACCAGCGGCATGTACCAGGTCTATAAATATGAAACCAGCATTTGTCCATAGATGACCCTAGCTATCAATGTACAGGGTGCGCCATCTCAATCTGGTCGATGGAAGTATTGAATAACTTAGAGAATTTTCAACAGATTTCACAAAGTCGTATTTTTTTATTAAATTTGATTCATTACAATTTATTTTGATTAGTTTCTAAAAACCACATCGATCAAATGTCCGCCTTTATTACTGAGACAAAAATGAGCTCTTTTTTCGGCATTTTCCATTGTATTTGCCAGCGTCTCGGGCGATATCGCTGCGATTTCGGCTCGAATGTTGTTTTTTAGCTCCTCTATGGTCTTCGGCTTGTTGGCATAGACTTTACTTTTCAAAAATCCCCACAAGAAGAAGTCCGGTGTAGTCTAATCCATCGATCTTGGTGGCCAGTCAATACCACCTTTCTTTGATATCACACGTCCTGGGAACTTCCGACGCAAATAGTCCATTGTTGAGCGCCGCGGCTTGTCAGTTTCCAATAATCTTTGAGTCAACTGCACTTTGTACGGAAACATGTGAAGATCTTGCTTTAAAATCCTTCTCAAAGTGGTTCCACTGATGTTTAATTGCTGAGACCGGCGGCGGTATGAGACATTTGGATTTTCTGCAACACTCTGTCGAACAGCTTCGATATTTTCATTTGAACGACCTGGACGCGGTCGAGCTTGATGTTGGAGATTCGCTACAGACCCGTGCTCCATGAAATTTGAAGCTAAATGACGGATAGTGTCGCCTTTGGGCGCAGAACGTCCGCGATATTTTTTACGATACGCACGCTGAGTTGACACAACTGAACGATTATTTTCAATGTAAAGCGAAACTATTTCGGCGCGTTCTTTCGGCGTATAGCGATACATGGTTGAAATTGTACTGAAATAACCTATACGAAACGTGTTGTACGACGCTGGTCGGTTAAAATCTGTCAGAGTTATTCAATACTTCCATCGACCAGATTGAGATGGCGCACCCTGTAGTTACCGTCAAACCGCGTCATTGGCGCCATTTCCTTGTTGACATCTCTGACAAAGATTTTCAACTCACGACAATACAAGTTTTATACAACAAGATAGTTTGTAATAGCGTTGAACATGTCGAATTTTGTGCCTGGAAACTACGATTTGCGGACAGCATTGATTTTCTGTTACCAATTGAAGAAAACTGCTGCAGAATAGCATCGAATGCTTATCGAAGCTTACGGTGAGCATGCTCTTGGTAAATCACCGTGCTTTGAATGGTTTAAAAAATTCAAAAGTGGCGATTTTGACGTGAGAAACGAAGAACGTGGAAGACCACCGAAAAATTTTAAAGACAGCGAATTGCAAGCATTGTTGGATGAGGATGACGCTCAAACGCAACAACTATTCGCGGATCAATTAAATGTGACACAAGAAGCCGTCTCCATACGTTTGAAAGCCATGGGAAAGATCCAGAAGATCGGAAACTGGGTTCTGCATGAACTGAATGAAAGACAGCAGGAAAACCGAAAAACCACTTGCAAAATGCTGCTCGCCAGGTACAAAAGAAAGTCATTTCTCCATCGAATTGTGACTGGCGATGAAAATGGATATATTTTGAGAATCCTAATTGTAAAAGATCATGGGTAACTTCAGGCGAACCATCGACATCGACTGCAAGGCCAAACGGCTATGGACGGATGACAATGCTCTGTGTTTGGTGGGATCAGAAGGGTGTGATATATTATAAGCTGCTAAAACCTGGCGAAACCGTTAATACTGAACGCTACCGACAACAAATGATCGATTTGAATCAAGCTTTGCGTGAAAAACGACCAGAATATTAAAAAAGGCAACACAAAGTGATTTTGCTTCATAATTATGCACCATCACACACAGCAAAACTGGTCAAGGAAACGATTGAGGCATTTAGTTGGGAAATACTTTCGCATGCGGCTTACTCACGAGACTTGGCTCCGTTCGATTACTACTTATTTGCATCGATGGGAAACCGCACTTACTGGGCAGCGCTTTACTTCTTACGAAAATGTACGAAAATGGCTCGATGACTGGTTTGCCTCAAAAGAGCAACAGTTGTTTTGGTGTGGCATCCACAAATTGTCAGCCAGGTAGGAAAAATGTATAGCTAGCGATGGGCAATACTTCGAATAAAATATTTTTTATCATTTTCATACAATAAACGTGTATTTGCTATTCAAAAATTCCGGTTTCATATTTATAGACCTGGTAATGGCCGTGTAACTTGAAGGTCCTCCTAGACATTGCAATTCTACATCGCTGTTCCCGATGATGGTTTCGGCTTTCGGCAACTCTCCTTGATTACGCTGCACTGTACCCCTGTGTCACCCTTGACGGTGAGAACTTCGTTTACCGCCAGTGGCACGATCAAATCGAAGTCGCTGCCCGCGGCGCTCGGCGCCGTCAGCATCACTTGTAATATGTGCAACGTTACCTTGGGTGCGCTCGTCTCTCTCACTCCCAGGTTTTCGTAGAACGGCGAGCGTGATGAACCTCGGCGTGCTCAGTGTACGCTGTCCGGTGTTGGTGTTGTCTGACGCTGTGTTAGCGGTAACATTTTTCCCATTTCCTTTGTCCGTTACCCCGGCGCGGCATCTTATGTTGGTTCGCTGGTCTTCGTCGTTGCAGCCTCTTCCGGCAATCCCTCTTGATATATCCTTTCGTTTTACAGAAATTACACACGATGTCGACTTGGTTAATAGTTATTATTAAATTCTGAATTTATGCGACAATTCCCGACCACTTGTTAAGATGGAAATTTCGGTAAATCGCAACTCGGGGTGTGAGTCAGCGTTACCTAGATTCCTGCGTTATCGATCTTTCTGGGTCGAAAGATCTCAAACAATCGAATCCCTAATTTTTGTCAACTCTGATTGCCTCACTCATTCGGTAAGAATTAATGAAACAACCACAATTGACGGTTTTTAATTTCTAAAGAAATCGTGAAAAAATATCACCACAGCCTGGGATCGAACCGGGAACTCCACAATTCTAGCCTGGTATGTTACCAATTACGCCACCGTGGCTCTGGTGACATCAATTCACGATCTCTATTTTAATGTCAGTAATCAAACAACTTATTAATCAATCGGTCGTGTATATGGTATTATTAAATTCTTAATTTATGCGACAATTCCCGACCACTTGTTAAGATGGAAATTTCGGTAAATCGCAACTCGGGGTGTGAGTCAGCGTTACCTAGATTCCTGCGTTATCGATCTTTCTTGGTCGAAATATCTCAAACAATCGAATCCCTCATTTTTGTCAACTCTGATTGCCTCACTCATTCGTTAAGAATTAATGAAGCAACCACAATTGACGGTTTTTGATTTCTAAAGAAATCATGAAAAAATATCACCACAGCCCGGGATCGAACCGAGAACTCCAGAATTCTAGCCTGGTACGTTACCAATTACGCCACCGTGGCTCTGGTGACATCAATTCACGATCTCTATTTTAATGTCAGTAATCAAGCAACTTATTAATCAATCGGTCGTGTATATGTTATTATTAAATTCTGAATTTATGCGACAATTCCCGACCACTTGTTAAGATGGAAATTTCGGTAAATCGCAACTCGGGGTGTGAGTCAGCGTTACCTAGATTCCTGCGTTATCGATCTTTCTTAGTCGAAGGATCTCAAACAATCGAATCCCTAATTTTTGTCAACTCTGATTGCCTCACTCATTCGTTAAGAATTAATGAAGCAACCACAATTGACGGTTTTTAATTTCTTAAGAAATCGTGAAAAAATATCACCACAGCCCGGGATCGAACCGGGAACTCCAGAATTCTAGCCTGGTACGTTACCAATTACGCCACCGTGGCTCTGGTGACATCAATTCACGATCTCTATTTTAATGTCCGTGGCGGTGGCGTAATTGGTAACGTACCTGGCTAGAATTCTGGAGTTCCCAGTTCGATCCCGGGCTGTGGTGATATTTTTTCACGATTTCTTTAGAAATTAAAAACCGTCAATTGTGGTTGCTTGTGGTTAGCACACAATTATGCTAATTGTGCTGTCTTTTATTACATGAGGATCAGCACACAATTATATTAATTGTGTGCTATGTGCGCTAGAGAGCGAGCATGACGCAGCCAGTGCTGCGGAGCATGCCACGGAGTGCGAAATGTGAGTGTGTAAAAAATCTGACTTATTCTCAGTAAATTCTCTATAAAGTTATATGAGAAAATACAGGGTATACGTGAGAGCACTTGCAGTTGTACTGCTTGAGTGCTGTGACTGAATGTGAGAACAGCTACGCAGTCAGCACTGCGTAGCACAATACAACATAGACTGAGGATGCACAAATGAGTAGAAATATTCACAGTATTTTCCCAGCAGGTTTACTGGGGGAAAATACAATGAATAGAAAGCACATGCGCAATTATATTAATCGAGCAGGCAAAATGTAGTGATAGAAATCGTGGTACAGCCAATGCTGCAGAGCACGCCAAAGTGTGAGACCTTTATGTTGATGTACCGACTTATTTTCTACTCCTCACCGACATTGAATTGCACTGAATTGTGACGGTGTACTCCTACCGTATTTTTGAGTCCTGTTGAGCTTGAAAATGCTGAGAAAATCCGGTGAGCTGGTGAAAAATCCGAGAGTGTACCGAGGATGTGTGCTCTGTCCAGGCGGTCTTTCACAGAAGTCTCAAAATATCTAACATGGCTGCGGAATATGAAAGCGTCGTTGGGCGCTGAAGTCAATTAAGAGAGATAGCCGGTGAGCGAAGCCGAAGTCAAGCGAGAGAGACATCCTCTCGCTCAACGCGGCATTCCTACGAGGCACAACCTCGGCTCCGCGAAGCCCTGCCTCGGCTATCCCCGCCCAACCGAACGCTGCGTGCTTGAGCACAGCAACAGGTCGACGCACGGCGAATATCGATCGCCGTGCGCCAGCTGATTATCCAACAAATAATAACATATACACAGACCGATTGATTAATAAGTTACTTGGTTAATAGTCTCATTCTCGCTAGGCAACAGCAGGCTTACTTACCCAGACGGCCGCGCGCAGTCTCGCGCCACATGCGCCGTTCTTCGACAGTTGTAGCAATTTTTCCCCCTTGCGATGGTGCATCCTGGGACTTCCTGGTGAAACTTGGTCCTCCGCCGATGCCCCCTCAAGGCTACACCCTGTTGACGATTTCTATTGTTTCTGCTACCGAATCGTGCAGTGTTTGATAGCTCATTGCATGTAACAGCACCTGCACCTTCCCATGTAGTTCATTTTCGAAGTTGGCTTGCGTGCTCCGCCGGGTGACGCTTTCGACGGTGACCTTTTGGTCTTTCGTGATCAGTGGTTCGCGGAGTATTTCCGTGATATACGCGATAATACACTCCGTTCTTGCCGCGTACGCGGCGACGTCTTCCCCTTGCCCCTGCCGGAGGGAGCTAAGCTCCGTTTGTAAAACGACCAGGGGTTTTTGTTGTCTGTACAATGAAATAATGGATCATTGACTGGCGACATAGCAAAAGTATGGGATTGACGGCCATATTTTGGAAACGATGCCAAGTCTGGCATGGATTTCCTCTGACTTGCGGTTGATAATGTCTTGCCATTAGTGGATTTACTATCCTACCAGCTATTGACCAGTCTAAAATCGATGACGAAATAATGATAAAAAGTTGTGATAAAACGATCATATTTCAACAATCATCTCATTCTCTTGCCGAGATCAAACCAATCATTGACGCACCTAATATGCGGTGACGTTACCGTCATTATTGGAACAGCCATCTGGTTTCTGACTCATCTAGTACTCAGTCTCATCTGGTGCTAATTCGTGGATTGATCCAGGCCCAATGGCAGAGAGACCCACAGAACTCGAGCTTGTTCTGGCCAACCCACTTGTCTACTCTAGAGCCAGTCTAGGGTACCGATACTCAACTTCCAACAATGGGCCAATTCTCAGCCGGTTGTCCACGACTGGCTGAATATTGCAATTCCTACATGGGTTATAGTCGTGAACAGCGTTTGATCATAAAATAAACTCGTGCACGCGCTACGCTTACAAGACTACAACGCCTCGCGTCATGTGGTAGCTCGCGTCCTCGACTGAAGCTCACTCAAGCGGCCAAAGCTACTAGTGTGGTCCCAGCGGCATGACCACTCACAGGACTCATATTCCATCGCTGGCGGCGAATCAAAACTCACGCGAGTTGTGATGCACGTCCGCCCTATTCATGGTCTGCCTCGTGGTAGACGGATGTAGCCATTAATCTACTCTCGAGTCGTTCGCTCAAGATATTCACGGGTCACCTCACCTTTTCTGTTCACCAGTATCACTCCTACCAGTGATCATCTCCGATCACCAAAACTATAGAAACACTCACATTATTGTCAACAGCGTTGCGCGTTGATAGCGGCATAGACGCCACTTAGCCTCGCACCATCCATCGACTATAGCCCACTCACCAGCTGGTCGTATGGCTTCGCTACAGAGCTCTACAACAGTCACCTCACTAGGATCTTCCATGCGACTCAACAAGCTAGCACAACAACCTGAGAATCCACTCAATACCAGTACATGACCACACAGGCCAGACCGAATCAGTTACATTTTTTTATTCATCAGGTTTTTTTTCATTGTTGTTATATAATTCAATAAACATTGCCTTATTATTGTTAAAAATTGACTGCATTTAATTTCGTATACTTGTCACCAGGATCCTTAACACTCAGTAGTCTCAGCTGTCACTCGACGCACTAAGTGTGAACGCATCGACCTATTACTCTTCGCAACTACTGAATCGAGACAGTCTTTCGACAGCTTAGTATTACTGAATTAGTACAGTTCCACTGCTCAAAGCACTACACTCATCGATACTCAGTATTTATTACTCATTTTGACCAGTCGCCCAATTTGCGCATTTATCAATTTTGCTTCCTTGTGTCCTTTACATCAGCTGAATTCTTTACTCATTAATTCTCATACACTTGTTTTTGTTGGAACGTCAATCCTAATATAATTTACTCATAGCATTATCATACACCAATACTTCCGCATTTCCGCTACTTCATTTTTCTACGGTTCCAGTATTCTGTGTTTTATTCTTTTGAGCTTATAGTTCGAGTTTAATCCATGATATGGTTTCTGCTTCCAAGTTCGTGGAACATCTAGCCGAGCGTTTGTTCGGTTGCAACAATCAATCCGTCCATTGTCAATATACCAGTAATTTTTTTAAATATGCGGGACATAGTCAAATGAAAGGATAAAGATTAGTGCCCGAAATGAAACTTCAAATTTGGTCTGTAACGTCTAACACAGACTGAACAAACAAAACATTTGTAAATGTCGATACTGTAATAAATACTTTTCTTGGTGACTATGCAATTGCGTTTATTTATATCACCAACCGAGTGTTGCTCTTGCTATTCAATATTATTTCATAAACAAACAAAACCAACAACAGAAAGGTGCTATTGAGAGTAACCAATAGTGTGTGCTACGAGTCGACATTTCTTGCTGGGATCAGATATCAAAGTATGTCTTTAAAAGAAACTCCTTTCATCCTCTTTGCCTTTCAAATAGAATAAACAATTTCAATTATTCGACGACATATTCCATGAGATGCCTAGCCACTTTAAATTCTCTGGATACTCTGAATCCCTTATTGGAATTATTCGATTTACTTTACATGGGATCGCTAAGCGCTTCCAAGTATTTTATCTAGTCGGTACAGATAGTACATTTGAAAACTCAAGGCTACCGCTTTAAGGACACGTCGAGCGCTATATGATTAATATTACATTGCGCTATTATGACCTACGCAACATACGATTCAATTTCTTAGCGCAAGATCATCGATATTACATTCGACTACCGAGCCGATATAACAAACAATTCAATTTCACAGCGCAATATCATTAATATCTTATTGGGCTATCTGAACCGATATAACAATTTATTCTCTCAGAGATATATGATCAGTGTTACATTGGGTTACGAAAACCGATAAAATAATTACTCTGAACATCTCACACAATTATTAATCATACGGGCTTTGACCGGAGGAAAGAGGCCATCAAAAGGTCGAGATTCGTACGAATAAAATAGGAGTACATTTGTGTTGAGAATTGCTTGGTGTTGTTGAATCTGTAAAATATTGAAAGGGAATGAGTTTTCACTCACGACAGGTGTGAAATAACCAGATGTAGGTAGAGAAAGTGATTATTTATTCTACCTCGATTTGCTTAACTACAAAAAAATATACATATAAAAATTGCACGAATGAATTTAGGGTGAGTTCGATGAGTTGTACATATAATTATATTAATTGTGTGCTAAAATTTGTGAAGTGAAACGTGGTGCAACCCCCACTGCAGAGCACGCTAAGAGGTGAAATTTTTGAGGATGCACTAATTGAGATTTCCTCACCTCACCAACATTGAATTTGGTTAAATTATGAAGGTGCACGCCTACCGAGTTTTTTCAGTCCTATTGAGCACGTATTGGTTGAGTTGATCCAAAATGAAGCTTTGAAAATGTCCGAGATGAGAGCAGAGGAACTTGCTGTCCAAGCGTTTTCACGAGAATAGCATTATTTTCAAGATAGCTGAGCATTATGAACACGTCGTTGTGAGACGCTGAAGTCAAGTGAGAGAGACAGCCTCTCGCTTGAAGCAGAATGCCTGCGAAGCACTGCCTCAGCTATCATCGTGATAGCCGAGCGTCACACTACCCAGCAGCAACAGGTCGACGCACGGCGAAAATCGATCGCCGTGCGCCAGCTGATTTTTCAACAAATGCGCATCCCGAAAAAAATTGTAAACGTTACAGGATTAAAGAATTCAATGGAATTTAAAATCATTTCACCTTTTAATTATTTGTAACAATAGGAATTTGCGATCTTATTAGTACTTGAATGATAGTTTATTGTTATGCTGGTCGACACGTAAATAGAATTATACGGTCAAGGGCGTAATATTTAAAAAGTTATTTTTGAGCTCGTATGCCAACATGGAGTAGGAACTCGCGTGAACGCGATTGAGCACATGTATTTATACGAAAAAGCGTGATCTGTTTATTATAATTAGCGGAATAAGATCCGTTCAATTATTAGCAAGAAGAAATACAACATTACATTATAATGATTTTATCTTTAAGCGCGCTCTTGAGTCTCCTAACAATGGACCAACCATTTATTCTCACTTCTAGTTTGAGACTTCTTTCGGTAATTCAATTAAACAATTCAATCATAACGTCTATCGCTAAGCAGATCACCCCTGTTGTGTCAGCGCATTCCGGCGAGCGAGCATACGGGTGAGCGAGCGGCACGGCAACTGCGCAATGACCTTATTGCCAAACTCATGAAGTAACAACAATTTATAAATGAACAACATTTTATAAACTGTTATAAATTAAGTAACACAGTATTACTTAATTCCAAGCGAAAAATGGTGGCACAACATTGTTACAACATAATTTTTTAGTTTCAAACGTGCTTTGATTTATCTTTCTCGGACAAATAGAACCGGAGATATTCATTTGAGAAGTTTAGCTGACGACTGCTTCGTCGAAATCGATCGGATTCGAATAATTATAGAACGCATTATATTTTAAACGAATAAAACTTTTTTCACGTCAAGTATACAAAAGAATAGACATATTTGTCGTTCGTGGAAATAAAAATTTTTTTTATTTATAAGATATGATATTTTTTATATATGATATGATATAGATATGATATTTTTTTTGTTTTTGGTATAAAGTATGATATTTGTTCAAAAAACGATTTTGGAACAAATATCATACTTTATAAATTTTCAAAAAAAAATGTTCACGAACGAAAAATATGTCTATTCTTTTTGTGTATACTTGGCGTAAAAAAAGCTTTATTCGTTTATTATACGTATTTCGACGTAGAGTACTTAATGTTGGTGCCCATTCTTCCAATTTCTAATGAGTTTTTAGTGAGTGCAATGGAGCGAGAAAACGAATAAAGAGAAAAAATGTTCATACTTGAAAGCTGAAAAATTGTATTGCGAAAATATGGACATATGTTTCGATTCGAAAATAATCGCACAAGGCTGAGATTTGACAAAAAAATTTGTTTTATCACATTTACCGGGTATTACACACCCCGTATGCGAATTGGTAGGCAAACAATACACGAACATCAAAACTTAACAAATACCTTGATAATGTTAAACCAAATATTAGTACATAGTGCAACGGTATTTGCCAGTTATCATTAATTTTTTATCTTCTGTGAGAAAATATTTGGACTCGAACACTAAGAAAATTAATTTAAACTTCAGAGAGAGGTATAAATAGGGTTTATTCAGAGATTCATAAAGAATATTTTGATGTACAGCTTATTTGTGCCGTTGGCCAGTACAATTGGTTTTCAATACATATGCGATGATCCTTTGCTCTTCTTTATCCTCGGCGGTGGTGGACCTTCTACTGTGACGCTCTCTGGTCTGGTGGCGTACTATAGAATTAGGCGAAATCGAGTTCCTCCGTCTTATACGGTATCCTTATGGGCTGCTGAATGCGCCTTCTGCTACGCTTAGTGACTTGTTGCCGGCGCGCCTGCCAGCCGCTAAAGATGTTGAACCCATGTTCACACCTCTCGGATTTGACGAAAAGTGTAAATTTCCGTGGTTTCGTCTCGTTCTTCGCTCGTGGATCATCCGAAAAATGTTGGTACCGTCTTAGTGGATTGTTTGGGCGTCTTTTCGGCTTCATGTAACTCCTGTGCGGCGAGTTATGTGCCTTTTAGGTGATCATGCGGGCCCCGTCTGGATAATGTTTAAGAGTCATCGAGCGAGGGCATACGAAGCTCCAAGTGGCCAAACAGCAAACTACGATTTCGTAGTTTTCGGAGTTCGCCGAAAATACAATTCGTCATGTAATACAAAGTATTACATAAAGAAACATTAAAAATGAATTCTTTTGCTTAGTATGATTTCCGATTTGGTCCGTCTCTCCATGCAATTTTTTTTGCGTAGACACAATAAATTATCGAAAGTTCTAGGCAGCTGTCGTTAGCCATGACGCTTTTCTCGCGAACTCATTAATTCATTTAATTTTAATTTTCACACATATCTGCCACACTTCACTGGACCAGACCGCAAAAGTTACCACTGCACTGTACTTAAACAAAAAAATTCTAACTTGTTTCATTGCAAATCCAAGCAATAATTACAAAAGTACGAACGGATATGTCAAAGTCGTGTTCGCAGCCATATTGCAGTCTATGCTATGTAATTGTTAGTTCCAGCTCCTGACGGTAGATTCGCGATTCACGGTTGTCCGTATAAGCGGATAAGCAGGCGTAAAGGCATAAGCGTTAAGGGGGCCCCGAGATAAGACATTTTTTTTATTCTGACTCAATGTTGCTATAGAATTTATGTTGGTTTCTCGATAGAAAATTTATAAAATCGAGAGGCCGTTTTTCAAAAGAACGTAAGCTCGTATTCCTCGACTAAATATATGGGCGACATACGAAGAAATTGTGTGTACATATGCATGTGGACATACATATCGGTGTATACAGACATGTGAAATATAGACGCTTTTAGCGCAAAAAATGTATATAACATATATTTTTCATATTTACCATACGTTTCACATATATTTCACGGAAGTTTTAAAAATGTTTAATTTTTTTAATTTTATACTTTTTAACCCTTAGCGGCCACACCTCAGCCAGGCCACATGGGATAAATCATTACCCCACGCTGAAGAACTTAGTTGTACAAGACATATGAGTGTTTTAAGACTTCTAACCGATTGTTTCATGTTTGTTGAAGAGTTTTTTAACATTTCAAATGATTTTTATCCGTCAATTTATAGATGGCGTTCTAAAAACTGGTCATATATGTGAAAATTCAGCAAGAATGGCTTTTTTCAGACAAAAATTCATTACTCCACCATTTTTCAATATTAAGAGCTAACATTTTAGGATTGTACGCACAACATATACCACTATCATAAAAAAATAACAGTATCCGCCGATCATTCAAAAAGTATATTTATTTTGCAAAATTACTGGAGGGAAAAATGAAAAAAATTACAAATCATAAAATTTGCTTTTTTTGTGTTTTATTAGCTTCTAAATGCATATTTACGTACAGAGAAGTGAAAAAAAAAATTTTTACGATATTTGAACAAAAAAAAATTTTTTGAATCCTATTTTATTTACCAGCACAGGTCATGCACTTCTACAGGCCGGACATCCAACACGCGTTTTTTTGTTCTTCTTTCGGTCACACAGTACGCACCTCCGCGCTTGGTCGAAGGTAACTTTTTCCAGATCGCCCATTTCTTGGTTGTTGTCAATTTTTAGGATGCTCTTGATGACCATCTGTAGCTCTTTCCGAAGACTTGGCTCTGCCAATCTCTGGTGTAGCATCGGGAAGGTGAGATGAGCAATCAGTTTCTTTAGAACGATAATCGCAGAAGTAGATTCCCCTGCGTCGCCGACTTTGAGTTTCCACATAATTCGGGAATTGACGGCTGCTTGATCGAGCATCCCGAAGAAAATCCGCATCGGCCACCTGTTCGTTCTCCCAGCGACTGAGTAGGCGTGGCACAATTGATCGAAAGTATCCGTCCCTCCTTTCGTATCATTATAGTGGAGAATGATAGTCGGCTTTCCGTCCGTTATCTCTTGGATATGGAGATAACTCGAAGCCACCAAGACGATTTTGTTCTTCTTCGGTGCATGGAAAAGTAAAGTTATGTCTTTGGTGTGACAAAACTTTGTTTGAGGAGGATTCTTCGACGGTAACTTCATCTCCATGGGAATCTCCCGTTTATTTTTTCTGATAGTTCCAGTCATAGACATGTTGAAAGGTTGATCCAACATTCTGGTCAGCAGAGAAACGGTGGTGAACCAATTGTCGTACGTCACCGTGCGATTGGTGCCGTGTATTGGAGTCGTTACAGCTTGAAAAAAGTATTCTCCGCTAGGTAATCTCTGGGGATTATCAATGGTAGCGTCTTTTCCCAGGTACGCGATAGCGTGAATCAGGTAGGCGGTCGAAGCGCCGTTGAGTGTTAACAGCTTTAGTCCGTACTTGTCCGGTTTTGACTTAATGTACATCCGAAATACACACCGGCCCCTGAATCCAGGCAGCTATTCGTCGACGGTACATTTACTACTTGAATTATAATACTTGGTATAGTTGTTGATGAAAATGGACCAAATTTTTCTGATGGGCGAAAGTCTGTCATGCGGATCTCTATTCTCTCTTACATCGAAACGCAGACAATACTGAAGAAACTCAAACCTCATTCGAAGAAAGACACCCCTGAGAAGTTTATTCCGTCTCTTTTGTCCCAGAGTTCGTTGTTATCCACCTTGGAAGACTTCCATAAGCCAGCATAGTATAAAACACCGATGTAAGCTCTGATTTCAAGAGGGTCAGTGTGACGGTGGTAGGTCTGTGCTCTATCTTCAACAACCAGGCTAGCACACGCCTCCTCGATTTTCTCATTCGTGTTGTCGACGATTGCTTCGATTATTTCTTGTTTCAACAAGAGATCCCAAAAGTCCTCTAACGAATCCAGATTTACAGCATTATCTGCCAAGCTTGCTTCATGCGGAACTTCACCTCCGCTTACACGATCTGATCTTCGTTCAGCCGATTGCGTTGTCCAGGCAAAATTATTTTTACCGTATAATTTGGCCGATGGGCGACCACGTGGACGAGATTTTGAAGAAGACGATTGATTTCCTGCTTCACTCGCTTTACGTTTGCGAGATGCTAGAGCCCGTTAATTTTTAACTGCATCTTGCATGTCTTCTTCGTCGAAATCATCGGTTTGGTAATCGTTCGAGTCTGATGATATATCTTGTTCTGACTCAGTGTTCGATTGTTCTTCATAATCAGAATGACCGTCAACAACTTCTTCCAGCAATTGTCTACGCTGACTTCTCGTCCGAAAATTGTACATTTGAAGAAAATTAAAAATTCATAAAAACAAGTTTATAAAAAATGCGATTTTTCCATGTAAGTTTATACATCGTATTTTCATAACCTAGAACCCACGTGTTATCCTTCAATGAACGTACACTAGATTTATTCAATAAACAATATCATATAAAAATGAAACTGAATTATTTCACAGGAACAGACAATATTCCATAACGATTAGGATTGAATTTTTTTTTGTACTAGAATATCAAAAACTTACCTTTATTTTGTCTATTGACACCACAAACAAGTCGATTTGAAAAAAAAAGATCTGTGCCGAGTAACGGTTGCGGCCACACTGGGGTAACTAGTTACCGCGCGCCGAGCAAACGAACGCTCAAAGCGCCGCCACGCGTTTTTTCGGCTTACTATGAAATGGAGTCATCTCACACTTGTCTACTACCAGCAGATGACGTTACTTGTATCAATTTCAAAGGTTTTAGACCTCTAATTTCACTTTTCCTGAGCCTGGGGTAACTAGTTACCCCGTGTGGCCGCTAAGGGTTAAAGCTATAGTTCAATGTGACTTTCAACAGCATTCTATTATTGATATATATATTTATAGTTTCTATATTTTTTTAAACTAACGCAGTTAAAGAATTTTTAATAACTCTATTTTATTTTATCGCTCAATTTTTTTGCACTTGAAAAAGAATAAATTTCATAAGACATTTTTTTTCGAGCAATATTAACGCTACATACATTTTTTTTTACACTAAATGTTCTCCGTAAATTTGAATGGATAGCCATCTTGCTGCAACCGTCTATCAGCGCCGCCAGTGTCACGTTCGGGACCTATGCTCCGCTGTACACAGTTTCTGCTCCGAGCAAGCAGAGGTATATGTAAATCTAAGTTTGACATCCGTACTCCACCCATGAGTGCGAAAGAGATAAGCTAGTATGGCGCTCACGACGGAGTGAAAGAGAAACGGCACATTTGTGTAAGTATGGAGATTCATCTCCATATGTACGCATCTGTGTAAGTATGGAGATAAACCTCTATACTTGATGCTATATAAAAAATGATTGGGAAATTTATTCTTTTTCATCCTACTTTCGAATAAAATGTAAATTAAAAAACATACAAGTTCCCTATTGTTAACAATATTTCTGATGTGCAACAAAGTTATTAAAATTTACATACTGTTGAATCAAATATATATACAAATATGGACTGATTCCGCGTGCTCTTTCTCTCATTCCATCGTGAGCGCTCTGAAGTTAGATTTACATGAACGAGTACTTTAATTGTAATAATAATAGTAACTGTAATCGCTCAATTATTTTTGCACTTGAAAAAGAATGAATTTCCCAAGACAGTTATTTTTTTCGAACAATGTTAACTCTACAAAAATTTTTTCTTTTACACTACTTTTTCTCCGTAAATTTGAATGGGCAGCCATCTTGCTGCAACCATATATAAGCGCCGCCAGTGTCACATTCGAAAACTATGCTCCACATAGTGTGTACATATGGATATTAAAATTTACTCGCTGTTGAATCATACAATATGTATAAAAATATTGACTGCATCCCACGTGCTCTTTCTCTCACTCCATCGTGAGTGCTCTGAAGTTAGGTATACATAAACGAGTAGGAATGACGGCCATCTTTTGGCATTTCGACATATACAATAGTACTTCTCATAGATTTTTTTAAAACTCCTCTATTTTTCTAAAATCTCACCGAATATATCAAATCTAGGACAAAAAAGATCACGATGCACAGAATCTGTGTACCAAGTTTTGTTAAGGCATCTTTAGGTAATTTTGAAAATATTGGACATGAAAGACTGGCATATTCGCGCCATGCCAGTGTAACGCATATTCCCTTTTTTGCCCTACGGGCAGTCGGGAGTAAAAATGCAAAATTCCCAATTTCTTTGCCCCCAAATTATTGGTGCAGAGAAAAATATAAACAAATTCTAAAATGAAATTGGATGGCCATAGTTTCTTCACATTAATTGTGAAAAAAATGCACTACTTCGGGAATGATTCAAGTTTCGATCCTGTAGTTTTACCGAATTACTATTAAAAAAGGTAAATATTTAGCTATAGGGAACACCTTCCGATCTCAAGAATTTTTATTGTTTATTATGTAGATCATCACTCTGAGTAATGCTCTGGAGGTTTCAACCGGCGGTCACTCTTTGTTAAAAAGTTATTAACAAGCAAAGATTGAAAATTGGAATATAATTTTTCGACGTTATACGCGTAGTTTGTCCTTTCAATCTCGTATCGTTCTTTGAACGTAAGTTGACTTTGTTTACTTTCGTGCCTAGTGTTGATGTCAAAACTTAAATAAACCTTATTAAATAAAGCACTTGAAGAACCTAAAGAATCTGACGAACCTAAAGAACCCTTATTTGAAAATTACAAATTAATCTTTTGCGTTTATGTTTTTTCGCTTGGTTGTGCACAGATAGTTTAACAACTCATCGTATTTTGTTATTAATACGAAAAACTCATAGAATTTCATATTTCACAGTTTAGATATTAACTGTACGAAAACTCGTCGGGTACTGCTTCATGCAGTCTCAAGTGCGCGATCTTGGGTATAGAAAGTACAGTGATCATACTGAAAGGAAAATATCCGGAAAATTGCGTTTGTACGAAATAATAATTCTTCAGACTATATGTTCCACCTCTAAGCGTGGGGCGCGTGGTCACGTGCATGTGTGCGTGAGACGACAAGTTGCGCTGTTGCCGCGCTATAGCGGCGTTGTTGGAAGAGTTTTCTGTGTATACTTTAGAACTCGATGTACAGATCCATAGCCGAGCGAGAGAGAGAGAGAGAGAGAGACGGAACGAACACATTCAGCATTCATATTTTTTTCACTGCAACACGTATAGTTATCGTGCAGCTCGTTCAGTGGACCGTGCTATGAGAGAGAGTGGGATAGGATGGAAACAAATGCCGGTACCTGTTCTCATCGTGGCACGGTGCATTACCATAAGTGCTTCGATTTTGGCTTTCAGATAACATAATCAGAAATTGCAATTTTCTAATTTGCATACTTTTTTAATTCTCATATCAACATATCGAACCAAAATGTGGCACATGAATAGAATTATGGTGATTATTTCAAATTGTGGTTTTTCCGAACTTCAATGATTTTTCTTTGTTCATTAGTATACTGTATGAGAATGAGCGAAACAAACATACTAGCACAAACCCGGATATATATTTTAGCCGGGCTTTTCGGGATTTTATTGGGAATGTGGTATATTATCGACAATTTTGTCTCCAACCCTTCAAATTAGATTTATTTGGATTAGTTTAGGGTTGGGATTGGATTATGCAGTTGATCGCGAGGACGCATAGCGCCCGAACCGTTAGAACATTCTATTGTTTATACTCGGTTCTAATTGTAGGCAAGCGATGGTGTATATTTTAAATATCGATATCTGTTGAGAATTCCTTCCAGATGAACCTTGACCAATCTGTGAATATATTGGAACGGGATGAGAACTCACTCGAGGCAAGAGGAAAATAACCAGACACATAAATGTTATACTGAGAAAGTGGTTTATTGCTGCCTTCCTTCGCAGTATTCAAAATTCAATTTCAAAACAGCACCAGTCTAATGAAATATGTGAAAATTCAGACCAAAAGACTTTAATTTAGAAAATTATCCAAAACATCAATTTTGCAAACAAATACAAATTATAAAAAAGATTAACAAATTGAGCTGTAAATTGACATACTATGAGCAGCACACAATTATATTAATTGTGCGCTGAGTGAAGACAAGAGCAAGCGGTGCATGCAACGTAGTGATAGCTACGCTGCACGACACGCTCAGACTGGTGAGTGCAAAAACATGAATGAGTTAGTAATTTGAATTTGGCATTGTAATGTGAGCAGCACACAATTATATTAATTGTGTGCTGAATATGAACTTGAGACAGCGGTGCATGCAACGTAGTAACAGCTACGCAGCACGACACGCCGATGCCATTGAGTACGAAAATATGTGTGTAACTCACTGCAACCACTCAGCACTGTATTGCAGAGTAGTTGCAATGAATTAATAATGAGAGCACTCTCAGTAAATGTTGCAGGAGTGCTGGTCCATGTGAACTCAGCTACGCAGTCAGCACTGCGTAGCACAATACAAACAGATATTGAGGCTGTACAAATGAACTGCGTATAGTCACTGTACTTTCCCAACAGAATTTCTGGAGGAAAGTACAGTGAATAGACCACACCGGTATAATTGTATTAATTATACCGGCTAAAGCAAGTGAGGAGAGCATGATGCCGCATGTGCTGCAGCGCATGCCACGAGTGAGCCAAAGTGGTGATGCACCGTATTTCTCTTCTCACTGACATTGAATTTCTACCAAATTATGTCAATGTACTCTTACCTTGAGCAAACGAGTCCTGATGAGCGAGATGTTGAGCGAGTCCGATGTATAAATGTCCGAGGAAAATGCTTGAGTCCTATGGATGCGCGTGCTGTCCAGTGGATGTGTGTCGCAAAAGTGCCGAATTCTCAAGATGGCTGCGAGTATGAAAGTTTCGTTGGGCGCTGGAGTAAGTTGAGCGAGATAGCCGGTGAGCGAAACCGAAGTCAAGCGAGAGAGACATCCTCTCGCTCGACGCGGCGTGCCCACGAGGCACATCCTCGGCTTCGCGAAGCCCATGCTTCGGCTATCTTCGACTCAACCGAACACCGCGTAGTAAAGCAGCGCAACAGGTAGGCGCACGACGATTATCGATCGCCGTGCGCCAGCTGATTTTCCAACATTCCGCCCGCCATCAGCAACGGGGTTGATGATTAATTATTCATTGCTGGGTGTTGGATGAGATTGGCAGAACAGCAAGTTTTGAGATTGGCCTGGTGAGCGTGGTGGTAGCAGTTTTGAGGGTCACCACCCTGGTGAGCCCGTCTTCGCCCGGATGCAACTCGGTGACTCGTGCAAGTGGCCACTTGCACGGTGGAAAGCGCTCATCTGTGAGCAGGACCAACGAGCCAACTTGGATAATGTTGTTAGGATGGTGCCACTTTGAAATTGACTGCTGCCGTTGTAAATAATGTGCAGACCACTGTCGCCAAAATTGATGTATTTTTTGCTGCAACAATTGCCACCTTGAGAGCCGTGAGGTTGCCAAATCTTCCAGATTCGGTTCTGGGACCATTGTGAGTGCTCCACCAATGAGAAAATGTCCAGGCGTGAGTGCTGATGAGTCATCTGGATCATCGCTGAGCGGTTCCAGAGGCCTTGAGTTGAGTATAGCCTCGATTTGAGCAAGCAGCGTTGAGAGCTCTTCGAACGTGAGTGCTGTATCACCCACCATTCGCCGCAGATGGAATTTAACGGACTTTACAGCTGCTTCCCATTTTCCACCCATATGTGGTGCCGCAGGCGGGTTAAACTTCCACACAATCTGTTGATTTGCGAGAGAAGAAGCGGTGAGATGATGCTCTTGCGAAGCCTTCCTAAACATCTGACGTATGAATTTGTGTGCACCAACGAAGTTGGTGCCACAGTCAGAATAGATGGTGTGAGGAATGCCACGCCTCGATGAGAATCGCCTGAACGTTGAGAGGAAGCCGTCAGCTGAGTAGTCACTGACGGCCTCAAGATGCAGAGCCGAAGTGGTGAGACACACAAAAACGCAGATCCAGCCTTTGTGTGTTTTGCTGCCTCGACCCTTCCAAGTTTTGAGCGTGAGAGGACCGGCGTAGTCTACTCCTGTGTGAGTAAATGCGCACGATGGTGTGACTCGTGACAGAGGAAGCTGGCCCATCAATTGTTGTGCACGAACTCCTCTCTGTCGAGCACACACCACGCAATGTAATATGTGAGATTTCACAGGAGCCCTACCGCCAATGATCCAATGCGTTAGCCTGACTTGAGCTAGTGTGAGCTGCGTGCCTCCGTGAAGAGTACGCACGTGAGCTTGCTCTATTATGAGAGTCGTAAATCGAGAATGGCGAGGCAGAATAGCAGGATGCATTCCTTCATAAGTGAGTGCTGATTGTGAAAGACGACCTCCAACTCTTATTACACCCTCCTCGTCGATAAAAGCTGTTAGTCGACTGAAGGGGTGAGCAGATGGAACATGCGAGCCTGACTGCAGCACTTGTATCTCGTGCTTGAAAAACACGGCTTCTGTTGCTTTTGTCCAAAACATTGTAGCTGCAGCCATTTCTCTCGCAGTGAGTGGAGCGTTTCCTGCCGATTCTAACCTCCCCCTCATTTTTGTCACCACCCTGACACAAAATGAGGTGAGACGACATAATTTAGAGAGCGTTGGACAGCGATGTATAAGTTCCCAATGATACTCTGGCGCCTGTGTTGCCGCAAGGAGAGCTACCCGCGGTCGGGCTTCCAAAATGCTCAAATTCTCTACGTCAGTTGTGGCTTTCGGCCAAAATTCATCAGGCTTCACCATCCACGGTGGACCTGACCACCACAACTGATGAGAACATAATTGAGATGTTGATATGCCCCGCGAGGCACAATCAGCTGGATTACTTGTGCCTGCCACGTGACGCCATTGAGCATTGGGTGTGAGTTCTTGTATTTGAGCGACTCTATTTCGGACATAGTCCTTCCATCGAGAAGGATGCGCTTTGATCCAGGTGAGGGTTACTGATGAGTCCGTCCACAGGTGAGTAGATGAAATTTTCATCTTGAGCGTGGCTTGAACGTATGCAACCAGCTTAGCTAACAACAATGCTGCAGTCAGTTCGAGCCTTGGTATGGTGAGCTTCTTGAGTGGTGCCACGCGTGTTTTTGAGCAAACAAGTGAAGCCATCTTTCCTGTGGTAGTTGAGTCGACTGTGATATAAATCACAGCGGCCATGGCCAGTTGAGATGCATCAGAGAAGCCGTGCAATTCCACTTTTGAGTTGCTCCATGTGTTAAACCAACGAGGAATTGAGAGTCTGGCCAGACATTTGAGATCTTCTCTGATTGCAGTCCATTGTGCTGAGACTTGGGATGGCAGTGGTTCATCCCAGCTAAGCTTGTGAAGCCAAAGCTCCTGTAACAGAATCTTGGCTCTTATCACAACCGGTGAGACGAAACCGAGTAAATCAAAGAGCTGAGCCACCTCAGAGAGAATGAGGCGTTTTGTAAAACTTTCTTGAGCTGAGTTGAACCGGGATGCGAACTTGAACTTGTCTTCACTGGGAAGCCAAGTCAAACCAAGAATCTTTGTCTCGCAGTCGTCCATTGAGATAGCTGAGCTTGACCTTGATGATGAGATATTGGCAAATACTTTGAGGTCTGACGAGTGCCACTTGGAGAGTGGAAAACCGCCCGCCATGCACAAGTCCTTGAGCTGTTGAGCTATTTCAATGAGCTGGTGAGTTGAATCCGCCCCACCGAAGATGTCATCCACATACCTGCCAAATTTGATAGCTGGCACAGCAAGCGGAAACCGATGGCCTCCATCTGCGGTTAGCTGCATGAGTGTTCGAACTGCCAAATATGGCGCAGCTTTGGTACCATAGGTAACCGTAGTTAGTTGAAAAGGCACCGGATTTTGTTGATCATCTTTCCATAGAATCCGTTGAAGATTCCAATCCTCTGGATGAACTCGGATCTGACGATACATTTTTGTTATGTCAGTGGCGAAGATGTGTCTATGTTGACGGATCCAAATGAGCACGTCCGAAATGTTGAGCAATAAATTCGGTCCGGTGTGCATGATGTCGTTGAGAGATTTTCCTGATGAGGTTGAACTCGACCCATTAAATACAACACGTAATTTGGTGGTAGTGCTGTCTGGTCGGAGAACACCGTGGTGAGGCAAGTAATAATGCTTTTCACATTTACCTGATTTTGACGCCTTCACCATATGACCGAGTTGCTCATATTCGTCCATGAACTGTGTATAGAGCTGACCATATTCAGCATGTTTTGAGATTTTTCGTAAAGTGTGTTGCAGACACTGAAATGCTCGTGAGTGTGAACTTCCAAGATTCGCAGGCGATGATATAAGAGGAAGCCGAACGATGTACCGGCCTGTAGAATCACGCTGATGCGTGTCTCGAAAATGATCCTCGCATGCCTGCTCCTCTGGTGTGAGTTGACTTACTGTGTCCTTTGGTGGCTCTTCCTGAATCCAAAATTTCGTTAGCACATTTTGTAATTCCTGATCGTCATGTTGCACCGCAGCATGATGAACAGTGAGTGCGTCAGATTGGCATGAGTTTGTTGGTCCAATGATGAGCCACCCAAATATCGATAAGTGTGCAATAGGTGCAGATGATGTGCCGTTGAGAATATTTGGTTTAATAACCTGTTCATAAATATCTGCTCCAATTATGATATCGATTGGTCGTGGTGTGAGAAAGTCAGGGTCAGCCAGTTTCAGCTTCACTATATGAGGCCATGTACGAACTGACGACTCAAAGGATGGCAAGTGAGTGGTAACCGTGTTGAGAATGTGAGCCAGTACCGTGACTTTCTACTTGGTGTATGTGGAACACAGTGTGAGCTGTACCGAGCTATGTGTCTGCGTTGAGCGCCTTCCACCGACCCCTGTGATCGGAATTGATGAGTGCTTTCGTGTTGCGTTGAGCTTACGAAAGAGTTCTTGGGTAATGAAAGTCCATTCTGACCCAGGATCGATGAGAAGTCTTGCTTGATGAGCTGAAACCGATGTGTGTATATCTGCTAATGCAGTTGCCAATAATGTTGAGCAGTTCCATGTGAGCTGTGCCGATGAGAGAACGACCGCGACGACATCCTATTGAGCTGAAGCCTGTGACTGAGCCGGTTGCACGTCGGAAGCTGTTGCAGGGGGCGCTGCCGGATGCAGCATCGTGTGGTGCCGCCCTGAACACTCCTTGCACTTCTGGCTCGATCGACAGGCCGACGCGTTATGCCAACCAAGGCAGTTGTAGCACAGCCGTGCTTTCTCCGCCATCTTGCGACGATCACCCACAGTGAGCCGCCGGAACTCAGGACACATAACAATAAAGTGCCCACGAGCCCGACAGCAGTCACAGGGGTAATCATTCGCGGTGAAGGTTGACGACGGAGCGCCACGTGCTGCGCTACCTGCGTGATGCGCCGCGGCGCTATGCGTCCCGGCCTTCGCTGGGGGAGGATTCGCAGAAGACGGTCGGTTTGAGGTTGTCCCGGTCTTGGGAGTGGCCTTCGCCATCTTCAATGCTCTCACCTTGGTCTCCGCAAACTCCTCGAGCTCAGCAAAAGCCGGGAAGTCCGATGTGCGTCCTAGCTTCGTCTCCCAGACCTCACGCGTGGTTTGGTCAAGCTGTTTTGCCAGCAACCTCACCATCACGCAATCCCAGAGCTCTTCCTTCGTTGCCAGCGAAGAAAGAGCTCTGTAAGCCCCGGAGAACGAAACCAGGATTGATGAGAATGATTTTGTGTCGGATGAGCAGGACTTGAGTGCGAAGAGCCTGTCCAGGCGCTCCTGCACCAGCAGCCGCTTGTTCTCGTAACGGGAGACCAGTGTCTCCCATGCCTGATTAAATGATTCGCAGGTGACTGCGAACCCCTGAATGAGCTGCGCCGCCGTGCCCGACACGCAGCCACGCAGATACAACAGCCGGTCGACATCAGCAAGGCGGGCATTTCGTATGACCAGCGACGTGAACACGTCACGGAACGCCGGCCATCCGGAATAGTCCCCTCCAAACGTCGGCAGCTTTATCTCCGGCAGCGATACGGGTGCCGGCGCAGGAAGGTGCCCTTGAGCTAACCTCCCCATGGCTTCCCGAGCTGTGACCTTGGCCTTGAGGGCGACCTGCGCCTCAAGGCTTTGCAAATCGTCTGCAAAATAGTCATGGTCGACACAGCTCGGAGGGCACGAAGACTCCAACAGCTCGTGTTCCTTCCGGAAATCGCTGTGGATCTCCATGACCTGCTCGACGTAAGCGTCAAGCGACTCCATGGTGAGGGTATCTCCACCCTCGTTAAGCAGAGCTATTACCGTTTGCAGATGAGCAATCCGGCGCCGTTGGGATTGGACCTTCAACGCCATCTCGGTTGTAAATCGAGTTGGCGATCGGGTCTTCTTCGGAACGACGCCGGCCCCAGGAACCAACAATGTCCTTTTTTCCTCAAGATCTCCAGGCGCCACACCAGAGTCCGTCGGATTGCCCTCAGACATTGCTAGTCCTGTTGCAAACGGTACAAGTAGAGAAAGTGAAGATAGCAACGAAGATTCTCCGCAGAGATGTACTTTACCTCACTTGCAGCTCCGCTTGACGAGGTGATGAGCCGATGAGGATCCTGCGATGGGCTACGCAGAGTCCTACCAGATGAGCCGATGAATGTGCAGAGATGAGAGCGGAAGGTAGGAACCCTGGTCTCTCTTGCTCAAGTCGAGTATCCGGCTCGAAGGACCAAATGTTGAGAATTCCTTCCAAATGAACCTTGACCAATCTGTGAATATATTGGAACGGGATGAGAACTCACTCGAGGCAAGAGGAAAATAACCAGACACATGAATGTTATACTGAGAAAGTGGTTTATTGCTGCCTTCCTTCGCAGTATTCAAAATTCAATTTCAAAACAGCATCAGTCTAATGAAATATGTGAAAATTCAGACCAAAAGACTTTAATTTAGAAAATTATCCAAAACATCAATTTTGCAAACAAATACAAATTATTAAAAAGATTAACAAATTGAGCTGTAAATTGACATACTATGAGCAGCACACAATTATATTAATTGTGCGCTGAGTAAAGACATGAGCAAGCGGTGCATGCAACGTAGTGATAGCTACGCTGCACGACACGCTCAGACTGGTGAGTGCAAAAACATGAATGAGTTAGTAATTTGAATTTGGCATTGTAATGTGAGCAGCACACAATTATATTAATTGTGTGCTGAATATGAACTTAAGACAGCGGTGCGTGCAACGTAGTAACAGCTACGCAGCACGACACGCCGATGCCATTGAGTGCGAAAATGTGTGTGTAACTCACTGCAACCACTCAGCACTGTATTGCAGAGTAGTTGCAATGAATCAATAATGAGAGCACTCTCAGTAAATGTTGCAGGAGTGCTGGTCCATGTGAACTCAGCTACGCAGTCAGCACTGCGTAGCACAATACAAACAGATATTGAGGCTGTACAAATGAACTGCGTATAGTCACTGTACTTTCCCAACAGAATTTCTGGAGGAAAGTACAGTGAATAGACCACACCGGTATAATTGTATTAATTATACCGGCTAAAGCAAGTGAGGAGAGCATGATGCCGCATGTGCTGCAGCGCATGCCACGAGTGAGCCAAAGTGGTGATGCACCGTATTTCTCTTCTCACTGACATTGAATTTCTACCAAATTATGTCAATGTACTCTTACCTTGAGCAAACGAGTCCTGATGAGCGAGATGTTGAGCGAGTCCGATGTATAAATGTCCGACGAAAATGCTTGAGTCCTATGGATGCGCGTGCTGTCCAGTGGATGTGTGTCGCAAAAGTGCCGAATTCTCAAGATGGCTGCGAGTATGAAAGTTTCGTTGGGCGCTGGAGTAAGTTGAGCGAGATAGCCGGTGAGCGAAACCGAAGTCAAGCGAGAGAGACATCCTCTCGCTCGACGCGGCGTGCCCACGAGGCACATCCTCGGCTTCGCGAAGCCCATGCTTCGCCTATCTTCGACTCAACCGAACACCGCGTAGTAAAGCAGCGCAACAGGTAGGCGCACGACGATTATCGATCGCCGTGCGCCAGCTGATTTTCCAACAATATCGCTATAGCGTCTATGATCTATTTATTGCTTCCTTATAGGAAAGCTGTTTTCGTGGAAAAAAATGTTCTACAGATTTTTATGTCAGAGCACTTGAAAAGTCCCAAACGTCGAGAAATTATTTACAAAAAATGTCCACGCGCGGGCGAGTGTGTGTGTGTGATGAGTTTCCAAAGTTGCAATGGATATATCTCGAGAACGTGCTACTCGATCATCCTGAAACCTTATTTTATGGTTGTTTGAATTTTTCGAAAAAAAGTAGGTACGCTCTCTACCTTTCGTGCATTTTTTGTTATCGAGTTAAAAGTTTCTACAAAAATAGCCACGTATACGGCCGAATATGTGAGACTTGTCCATAAGCTGAAGGAGTTTCAACGGACACGTGAAGAACTCGAAAGAGATACATTACTTCAGAGTGACAGTATGCTTTGGCAATCGGTGCGCCGAAAACTACTTACTGCATCTAATTTTGGTGCTGTTTGTCACATGCAGGATTATTCACCGTGCTGTGGCATTGTCCAACGAATCGTTTATCCTAAAGAAATGAGTCACATTCCATCCATTCGATACGGCAAGCAAAACGAGGATGTCGCTCGACAAACTCTACAGCAGTATCTGGGCTGCAATATGAGCCATGTGGTTTATTTATAGATCCTGAAATAATAGGATTAGGGACAACGCCCGATGGTCTGATTGGCAATAATGCCATCGTCGAGATCAAGTGCCGTTAGGCAGCTAGGTTTTGTTTAATCAATGAGGCGATTAAACAAAAAAAAAGGAGTATACTAAGAATATTCCTCAAAAATTATCGACACGGATAAATACGGAACACCCCTACTACTACCAAGTACAAGGGCAGCTTCATCTGACGCAAAGACAGTATTGCTATTTTATGTTATGGACGCCAAATGGCATTTTGGAATTCGGGTTTGATCGATCTCTCAACTTATTTAACACGCGTTGAATTATCGCGCGAGCTATATGCATGATATATCTATACATATAAATATATAGTATGAGAGAAGGCTGCTAGATGTCGTAGACATAGCGGGGGTGGTGGAGGGCCTCTCAATATAAATAATATAAATTCATATTTCAGAAACTTCTACCTGACAAGCCAAATTGGCAAAAATACGCGATGCCACATCAATTTATTATCACCGGTAAGTCTTTTTTGCGTTATAATATATTCAATGCTGGATCTATGTCCCAGATAATGAATCTTACCAAAAATTGTTTTACTTTTTACTGTACGTTTGGAGATAACTGCTATGAAGCAGTGTCCATCTATTTTGTGAGGGATGACGAACGTACAGCTATTTCCGGTTCAATGATAGCGTTACACCGGGACTATGAGGCATCACAAGAGGCGGTCCAGAATTCATGCCAAGCAGCTTATCTACGCTTTGCACTTCTTCGTGCAATTTCCAGCCGCTGGTGAGTTTTTTTTTACTCCAATAAAAAATGTATCGGCCATAGTCAATCGAAAATAAAAGCAATTGTCTTTCCATATTATCGCCTGGTTACATGGGTGCCTAGATAAGCCTATACAAAATATATATTATAATATTAATAAAACGAGGACGCAAAGTAGAACCTTGAACGTTGCTTTCGCATTTTTTCCCACCTTTGACAAAGTCACCTCTATGAGGAGGTATGTTGATCGATTTTGGAAAAGCTTTGGAAAATCGATTTAGAAGGTGGAAAATGTGTTTAAAAATAAAGTAACAAATGTACTGGCATTCAACATTTAATAAAATTTAAACCCCGGGATCGATTCTCACCAAATTCAAAACTAAGTCCCCTTGTCCCCTAGCCAATTTGTATGCTAAATTTTTGTTTGATAGGTGGAAATTTACTAGAGTTTGATCGAAAATAGATTTTTTTGAAAAATTTATAAAACTCACAATTCCATACAATCTTAACTCGTTGATCGATTCTTACCAAACTCGATACTGAATAACCTTGTCCCCTAGCCTATTCTTGAATAAAGTTTTGCCTCGATAGCTCAGAATTTACGGTAGTTTGAGAAATCACACGTTTTGTTCGAAAAATTCAAACAACTATAAAATGAGTCATCCGTTATCTGATTTGGCAAAAATTGCAGCAAACTGACGGGAGTTATGATCTAACTCGTGTGCAAAGTTTCAGAAAGATTGATCAACCCATTATCGAAATAAAGCCATTTCCATGTTTTAATCTCATCACAAACACATACCAGGTGTATGCATAAGTTTTTTCCGGTTTAACTAAGAGATGGCGCCAGCGAAAAGTACGCAGCGTATTAATTTGACACATACGTCATTTTGTTCGACTGACATTAACCTACAAACACACACAAGTTGAGTCCGCCAAAAAGTAGCGTCTTTGTTTTATCATTCAGTGATCATGTCGAGTTTTGTGCCTGAAAAAGAACATTTGCGGCACGCATTGCTTTTCTTATTTAATCAAAAGAAAAAGGCTGCTGAAAGTCAACGTTTGCTGGTAGAAACATATGGTGAACACGCTCCATCGATTAGAACATGTGAGACATGGTTTCGACAATTTAAAAGTGGTGATTTGTCGTTACACGAGAATGCGCCGTCACACACAGCAAAAGCAGTGAAAGACACCTTGAAATCGCTTGGATGGGACATCCTTCCGCACCCGCCGTATTCGCCAGACCTGGCGCCATCTGACTATCACCTCTTCGCATCAATGGGGCACGCGCTCCCAGAGCAGCACTTCAGCAATTCGAGGAAGTTGGAAAATGGCTCGACGAATGGTTTGCCGCAAAACACAAGCAGTTTTTCTGGCATGGTATTCATAAGTTACCTGAAAGATAGGCGAAATGTGTAGAAGCCGATGGCCAATATTTTGAATAAAAAAAATTAATTTCCCTTGAAAATTACGTGTTTTTTTTTACCAAAAAACCGGAAAAAACTTATGCATACACCTGGTATGCATGGACTTTTTTTCTAAATATGATTTATCGACGTTTTGGAACTTTCAAGACACTCTGGCATTTAAATGTCGAAAAAAAATATTTCACGACAACAAATCTTCCTCCACGAGCAAGCAAAAAGAAAAACATCCATCGCAATATTATTGCTGGCAATTTGATTTAAACGAAAAATAGTACAGATTCTCCACCTTACGGCTCGAGTATTATGTGGTACCGCTAAGCACCTCGCGCGTCGCCTCCAAAAGAGCAGAGAAAACTCTTGGAACACCACGACGACGGTGCGGCAACAGAGCGGTGACAGCGCGACAACAGCGTGGTTACAGCCATGCGAGGTAGCGAGACTCGCTGTTCTCGCAGTACACGCGACAGTGCCTCATATCGACGAATTCCAACCGTACACGGGCCAATCCCAATACGAGCTGTTATATACTCTGTATAAGGATTGAGCTCCATACAATTGGAATCTATAGAAATGAGGCACTGATACACACGCATGCGGCTGTACACCGCCACACCTTGGAGGCGGGACATATGAAATTAAAAAACTCTAATTTCATACTAACGCAATTTTCCGGATATTTTAGTTACCATGGAATAATTATGTTATTGTTGGAAGTAATTTCGTAAAGTTCCAGCATTAAAACTTGAATTGTTTCTGAGATGATACTGTTTTTCAACAATTAAAGTTCAAAATCTATGCGACTTCCGACTTTATTTACAAACTTAATCATCCTCGCGGCGCCAATAATTTCCGTACAGCAAGTTAAAGTTGAGTCTAAGGCAGATTATTCTGGAAATTCACATTTTATAATGTATGGGGTATTTCACGTGAAGTGGAGCGGCTTGTGGTCCTGACTTCCGTCCATATTTAAGCTATTTTTTATTTACGAAAAAAAAAAAATGTATTGTCGAAATTCGGGGGTGGAAATATTCTTTTCGTTCGTTCTTGGCCAAGATATATGGCGTCAAAATGTGAATGATAAATTCTGGTGAATCCATAGTCACAGTATCTTTTATACCAGTTCGAATTGCGACCTATAACTATAAGAGACCTTACATGGTAAAAAGAAAGTGAATTCTAGTGAAGCAACACAATTACTGATCTCGGCCAAAAACCGTTCCACTTCACGTGAAGTTTCTGATATAAAACTCAATATCTCATAAACCATTAATCTCAAAAATGAGGAATAGCGAACTTGCGTGTTTTTCAATTTTTATTTCATTCCAAAGTAGGGTAAGAAATAATGAATTTCCCAAGCCACTTTTTTGGCCACAATTTTCTCGGTAGATTTGAATCGGGCAGCCATATTGTTGGGCTCGTCTATCAACGCCACCAGTGCTACGTTCAGGAACATAGGAAATATGTAAGAGAAGAACATTTTGCAGCGATACTATTGCTTAAAAAAAAACTGTCTTGGGAAATTCATTCCTTTTCATCCGACTTTCGAGCCCGGTAAAGAAATATAGAAATTTCAAATGCATGCAAGATCTCTAGTCATGATAAATAATCTACGCTCCTTACTATAAATGATGAATTTTATATGGTTTTTTTTTTTAACACAGTTATGTGTAACGAATTGTATATATTTACTGTACCCGGCCACATGGATCGGTGGGATACGACTCAGCGCAGAACCAAGGATACTTGGGAGTTGGAGGATCAATCAGGGCGGCCAGGGCCCACATGTACCATGGCCCGCCACTGTAATCCTTACATCCAGCAATGCCGACAACTGTTACTTTTCGCTGGATGCCTTGGTTGACACACTTGCCACAAGCGGCACTAGCTGCAATGTGTATTTTTTCCGCGAGAGTCGCTATCCTCGATTCTGAGTTGGTCACGTGTGCTCGATGACTCTTAATCGGTCCACCTTTGTTTATTTGTTGACAGGTAGATTTTTAGTGATTATGTTTAGACAATTCGACTCCATTCGCCTCCGTAGACAGCTTTGGGTTCTTCTAACCCGGTTAAGTAATTTTTGCTCTTTTTCTTTCTCACTTCTGGTTGCGCTGCGTTATCTCCGCCTTTTTATCCTACTTTCCCCTGTTCTTTAGTAGAGTCTGTCAGAGAGGTCTTCATCAAAAAGCTACTAGTCTTCTTCTCCTGGTCATCTACTTCACAAAGTCTACTGCACGAGGAATACTCTCTTGTGCGATGCCTATCTGACTTTGATGGCCTTTGGAACTACAGTACCTAAATTATTTCCACCACACTTCTTAAATGTTGTAGATTTCCTTCTCCTACTTGGCCGCAGTACACTTTCGTGCTCCTTGATTATTATCGGATTCGCATCTACTCGTTTACTGTAGATAATGTAACGCCTTGGCCGCTGCATTGTGTCCTAATCCTTAATTTCCTATTACCTTACTTATTTTCTAATTATTCTCTTTAAATTTGCCTTAGAAGATTTTGTTTAGGCCTCCTGAACTTGATCTAGGCCGCTGCTTGATATATTCTGTTCCCTAGTTGAGTTCCTACTCTCCTAGGATCTATTTCTCTATTCTACTGATGGTGCTGAATTTTTCAAAACATATTTGTCAACTTGAATTTTACTTCTTCGGAGTACATAAAACGGTTGCTGCCATTAATTTGAGAATTTTGCACCTTACTTGATCCTATACCCTGTTCTTCGTTCGAGTTAGTTTCTAATGATTGAGCAGACTCCTGTTGCGCACAAAAAAAGAACTGTTACCGATGAGAGTTTTCGCTGGTGAAGAGACTCTTGCCTCTTTGCAGCTTCTTTTATATCTCCCACACTTCCTTTCCCACTCTCTCATCTTTTCTCCTCTTATGTCAAATTTTGATGTAATTTCGTCTTGGTACAAGTTTCCGCCACCATGCCCTGGCGCTCCCGTCGCTGCCCGTGCGAGGACAGCTGGTCGCTGACCCGCTGTTTTCAACAGAGGGAGCACATTCTGGCATGATGACGACTGCGTCGGGCCGAACCGCGGTGTCGTTTAATGCCTTCTGAGACATCTGTGAAATTATCCGGATGGAGGATATTATGAAGCGTGACTATATCTCAATAGGCAGAAGTGCCCTGTCCATAACCGTGGTGAAATACGACGATGTGAGATGGTGCAAGAAGATGCGAACGAATCTGGAGATCAGCGCTTTTACCTACCTTACCGTCTATTTTGAGGCGTACAAGTATCTCTTGCAAGCATGCACATCAAGGGTGTTCGTGATCTATCATTTCGGACTTTCTGAAAACCGCTTTTTTTTTAATTTCAATACCGATGGCAATAGTAAAAAGTATTTGTCATGCCTTAGCATTTGCATGAATGATTTTTAAGTAAAAACATACAAGAATCTGAACAAAGAGCAAAATAAGAGAACCACTTTTTTAACCGCCCTAGAGTAGGTATATGAATAGCTAAGTGAAGGGAATAGAAGCAAAGACAAATCTCTAAATAATTTTCAGGTCTTACCAGAGTCTTCATGAGGGCACTGAGTTCCTTGGTTACGACGGCAAATTTAAGGAAAGCAGCCCCAATATCCGGTTCTTGTTCTTTGAGGGCCGCATCGCCGAGTCTTTCCAAGGCTCTCCCAAGGTAGACCTCATTATCAACGTGAGCTATAACCATAAAACAAAACAATATTCATGCATCGCAATCAAATGCAAAGGTTTTCCTTACAACTTGGAAAGAAAAAAAGATGGAAAATAGAACATTGCACTTTTCTTCCTGATAATTTTTTAATTTTAACAAAGCCACCTCTATGAGGAAGTATTATATATTGAACAATTTTGGCTTCCTCATAGAAGAAGCTGTGTGAAAGGTGCAAAATAATGAAGAAGCAATGTAATAAAGTTTCACGTTTCATCATTGTTGCTATTGTAGAAATGTAGAATATTATTAATATTGTAAAATATTGCAGAAACTGATATTTAAAAAAAACTGAGTTAGGAAGAAATTTTTAAAAAGTCACAGTTTTCTAAGATCTCATTCCTGCGATATATTTAGATGAACAAATATTTTATCAATTGCTGAATTCATTTATGAGTCCCAGGCCTTTTTTAATGCAAATCTCGGTCCTGAATATGAAAATTCAATGTTCTATGAAATTCAATCGCTTCTGTCGATTTTAATAAAATGCGATACTAAATGATCCTGAATGTTAATACGTACGTATCGCAAGTTTTGGTTCGGTTCATCAAATATTTCGGAAGTAGAAGCAGTTAAAACTTGAAAATTTGTAATTGCTATAAAATCCGAACTATTCTAGTGATCTTCGCCAAATTGAATATGTAGTACTACTGCATAATATTCTGTTTCTTTAAAGAATTTGAATTCAACTTATCAAACTTCACATGAGTTTGAGAGACGTTAATTTTTTCAAAATTTAATATTCCATCAAATCTGAACGCCTTTAGGTTTATAAAAGCGCCTCCACCCTATTATAATACAAAACGTCCTTGAAGATTAATTTCCTCATTTTTAAAAACGGTGTAGCACAAAAGTCGAAGATTTGCGATAGTTCAAGTTTATACACACACTATACACAAAATTTAAATCTGTGTAAAATGCCAATCAATGCATCGATATTGACCAAAATTTAACCGGAAGGGACGTTTCAGTTTTATCTGGACACCAAATTTCAGTGAAATCAGTAAAGTAATTATGGAGATAAAGAGGATTGAATTTGTCAATGTCTTAACACACACACACACACACACACACACACACACACACACACACACACACACACACACACACACACACACACACACACACACACACACACACACACACACAACCGGATATGTTTTTCTAAACTTTTTTTAACGTTTCAGACATATGGCAGTCAATGCGCAAGCAGAGATGTACGGATAAAAGGTATAATATTTCAAATTTATTTTTGGGATCGTTTGCAAATAAGGAGAAAGAACTCGCGTAAACGTAGTGAATACTCGGGAGGTTTAAATATAATATGTATATGAAATTGATTTATTATAATCAATTGGTGTAAGTCCAATCAATTAGCAAATTAATATTATAGGTCTTCCACACTTATTCTCGTTTTCGAGTCTACACGACGAGAGATCAACCGTTCGGTTAAAAATTCGAAAGTAGACTTTATTATTTTAGGCCAGGCCACCCCAAGATCAATCATTCAGGTTGATGTAATTTAGATTTATTCTCGTATTGATGTTGTTGGCAATGACTGTAAATTGATGATTTTGCATGTAGTACCCGCGAGCATTATAGTGGTTGCAGTTGAATTAAATTTTTCTTCTTTTCATTAAACCAAGCCTTTCTATAAGACAGAGTTAAAACTATTACACATTATTCATCAGTTGTGACAGCTTTTCAAAATTCGAAGGCGAAAAAAAAAGATTAAAGGAATGTCTTGCATAACCACAATGGAATAAATGCAAGAATTATACTTTAGAAACCATCTCTTAACGTGTTTATGAAGTCTGCACCAGTGTAATCGAGTATCTGACACTGTTCAATATATACGTTTGTTTGGCAGCGCATCGATCTGGCTCACTCAGCATTTAATCAATCGGGAATTTTCGGATATCCATGAAGCTCCTGGCTATCTTGTCGCTTGTCAATACTATACACCTACACATATACTATGATGGGATATTTTTGCTTCCTGTCACGAAAGATTAAAATATCTAGCTCTCGCGCGGACAGTGCAGTGAGCGATGTCCTAACTCTTGAGTGAGAGCCCCTCTTGAGAGAGTCCCCTTAACAGCATACCGTGCATAACATTAATTTCGATTAGTTTTAGTTTCCTTTTTTATGCTACTCCCGAGCGTGCAGTGACTTTCTCGTCCTCTCTTCAGTATCATCGGCATCACCATAACTCTATGAAGGTCCGGAGCCTCACTATGGCACCGAGATGCCAACGCTCATACCGGGAGAGAAACCTCAGGTACTGGGTTGGAGCTCGACTGCGGCATGAGAACAGGAGCGCTCTCGTCGAAAGTAGATTCCGAAGTCATCTCAACATCTCATCCACTGGCCAAGATTAACAGGCAGCCACCGGCAGCTCACGATCTTATCATCAATACCGAGTCTATGTTGTTGCATTCTGTTGTTATCCTACGTTGATATAGGCACTCATCTGCGCGACCGACTACTCAATTTCTAAGTCGTGCACGAGGGTCCCCTTGAGTGATTTAAACCATGATAGGTGGTTACAAGAAGTTGAGATCGCGGGGATGGGAGATGGCATCCGCGGATCACGAGAGGTAAGGAATTTTCTGAGACTACCGTTCCGGATCAAAAAAGTAGAACGTTGACACCGGGTCAAAAATCGAAAAATCGACATCAGCCACACGCGATTCTGGACCCCGCTAGGTTTTTCCGAGATGCCTCAGATACCGCAAGGCCCAAGTAACGCCGTTCGTTTCTGGTTTGAGTTGGGAAGTTCAACTCTTTTCTATCAAAGAAGCAATGTAGTGATTTCTAAAAAAAAAATGTCATAATCTTTCACCTTCCTTGTCGGGTCTGGTTAAATGCAATAGCGACCAACTTTGGTCGTAACAACACCTCCAGTGAAAATTTCAGTTCAATAGCTTGAAATTTGAACGAGTAAACATGTTCGTGATGTTTTACATGAAAAAAAAAACAATTTATATTCGCCCGTGACTAATTCGAGGTGAACCGCAGGAGTAGAAAAGGAGACGAAAATCCCGAGATACCCTTTATAGGATTCCCCTGTTCACCCTCGCCAAGTCTTGATGGTGAAAGGCCACGCGTATTCTAGACCGGTTTAAAGGAAAGCACGTGAAGGATTGACTCTTGGCGAAAGAAATTGTCCCATGAGCTGCTGAGCTTGAAGTCCTCGAAACCGAGTGAAAGTTTTGCAGGGTAGAATAAGGGATAGTATTGAAGCTCAGTCGCCCGAAATCCAATACGATTTGCGGAGAACTGCCAATGTAACTTGTGTGCTATCGTAAAGAATTCTGAAGTGCGTGTCTGCATCCTGATTCTAGTTTAAGTTCTTCCAGCGTAGTAGTACAGGGTGCGCCATCTTTTTGTCGGTATGTAAACATTGAATAACTTTAACATTTATCAACCGATTGACTTGAGTAGACATGTTTTTGAAACGTCTATTCAGTACAATTTTAACCATATATCGCTTCATACCAAAACAACGCGCCGAAATAGTGACGCTGTACATTGAAAATAGTCGTTCAGTTGTGTTAACTCAACGTGCATATCGTCGAAAATATCGTGGCTAACAAGCACCGTCTGACAACACTATTCATCGTTTGGTGCCGAATTTTGTTCAGTGCAGTTCATCAACGCCCAAGACGTTCCAACGAACTGTTTGAAGCGGCAAGAAAGAGTGTTGCCGAGAATCCACATGTGTCGTATCGTCACCGCGCTTAGCATTTTGGCGTCAGTAAAACCATTTTGCGACGCATTTTGAAGGATGATTTGCATTTGTTTCCGTGTAAAGTGCAATTGACTCAAAGAATATTACCGGCAGACCGTCCACGTCGCTTGGAATACGGTCAAACAGTCGCTCGAACGCTTGACACTAAACCTGATTTTCGGAAGCAAATTTTGATGACCGACGAGGCCCATGTCTCACTCTCTGGCGCCGTTAACAAGCAAAATTGTCATATTTGGGAAATGGAGAACCCACAGAAGATCCATGAAACACCATTGCATTACCAAAAAGTGACTGTTTGGACGGGCGTTTGCGCCAAAACCATCATTGGGTAATTTTTCTTTAGAAAAGGCGAAACAGTCGATGGGAATCGATATCGGTGGATATTGGCTCATGATGTCTGCCCACAAATGTGTGAAAAAAATCTAGACGGTTACTGGTTTCAAGAAGACGGTGCGCCATGCCACACTGCAATTCAAACAATGCAGTTTCTGCAACGAAAATTCCCTGGACGTGTGATGTCAAAAAAGGCGATATTGACTGGCCACCCAGATCTCCAGAGTTGACCCCTCCGGACTTCTTCTTGTGAGGTTATTTGAAAAGCAAAGTGTACGCCAACAAGCGTCAGACCATTGACGAGCTGAAGGCAAACATTCGTGCCGAAATCATCGCTATACCACCCGAGATGCTCCAAAAAGTTATAGAAAACGCAGCAAAAAAAGCACATTTTGCTCTCTCTCTCTCTCTCTCTCTCTCTCTCTCTCTCCTCTCTCTCTCTCTCTCTCCTCTCTCTCTCTCCTCTCTCTCTCTTCCTCTCTCTCTCTCTCTCTCTCTCTCTCTCTCTCTCTCTCTCTCTCTCTCTCTCTCTCTCTCTCTCTCTCTCTCTCTCTCTCTCTCTCTCTCTCTCTCTCCTCTCTCTCTCTCTCTCTCTCTCTCTCTCTTTGGTGTTTTGCATTTATCCAATATGCCTAACTTGAAACGATCACCACCGTCATCCCATAAACGTTTAGCTTTAACTTCAACACTATCTGAGAATAAAAAAAAACCATCTCTAGGAGATCATCATAGTATGCTATCGGTCCGCCTGTCAACGATGCTAATGTTGTTCAACAGTGTTCACCTACGAGTCAACAACATGCTCTCAACATGTCAGATAGGGAACTCCTCATAGCCATGCATGGCCAACTCAGTGCTTTTATTGCTCAGCAGACAAATGTAAACAAAGATCACACCGATAAGCTAAATTGCATCCAAAACCACACAAAATTACTTGAAGCGCATGAGTTAAGAATTTCACACCTTGAAGCAAACATTGTTCAATTATCTCAGCAGAATGCTAACCTATCATCTGAACTCGCGATGATTAGGACTAACTCCTCAGTATCGGCGATTACACCGTCTCTTTCTGCTGAGATAACACTTTCTGGATTACCTCTCTCTATCGAAGATTCTGACGAGGAGATAGTTGAAAAAGTTTTTCGCGCCCTTGGAATCTCAAACCTCCTCGGTGACGTTTTAGACATTCGTTGTTTCAACAATAAGAGGAAATTTTCGACTATTGAGCAAACTAATGGTGATTCTACCTCATCAGCACCATACCAAAGAACATCGAAGTCTTTGATGCTGACTTTGAAATCTCATCAAATTAAAGATTATATTATAGACATAAAGCGAACAAAGAAGAATCTGTCCCTCAAAAACGTTTTCGGTCTGGACAGTAAAGGAGTGGTGTTTATAAATGAGTTTCTTCCTGCAGCACTCTACAAGCTTCTACGCCTCACCAAAACTCGAGCTTCTGAACGCAATTACAAATATGTATGGGTTCGCTCTGGCATGATTCATGTGCGTAAAGGAGATGGGCAAGCGCCAGTTATTATTACCGAAGAAACTGACTTACAAAAATTAGTTTGACTACCACAGTCAAATCCTGTTCTATCGCATCCTCCACCATCTTCGTCACTTTTAAAGGTCGCACAATTCAATGCAAATTCTATCCGAGGTCACATTGAACTTATTCAATCGACCATAATTGAACATAGCTATCACATAGTTTCGATAAGCGAAACATGGCTTCATTCATATGTTGCCGATGACCTAATAAGCATTAACGAATATTTTCTAATTCGCAACGATCGAGAAGGCAAAGAAGGGGGTGGAGTTGCTTGCTACATCCATAATTCCCTTAAAGCAAAAGTATTAGCGTCTTCTCCAAATCAGTTTTCCAATGCACCAGAATATTTGATCATCGAAATTACTAGCTCGAATACGAAGAAGCTTCTTTTTGCTTCAGTATATAGGCGACCAAAAGGTATTATGTTTGACGACTTCATTCAAGTATTATCTAATTTTACACATGTTTACGAGAATATAATTATTGCAGGTGATCTTAATTGCGACCTGAGTAACATTAATTATGAATCGTCATACCTGCGCCAATTAACTCTCTCGCTCTCATTTCATATTGTTGATTCTGCACCTACTCATCACCTAACCAACTCTGATTCATGGATCGATGTTTTCATTATTGACAATAAAGAAAAAGTACATTCCTTTGTCAAATCGGAGGCCCCTTTCATAGCAGGTCATGATCTTCTTGAACTCAGTTATTCTCTCGACGTCGAGCCTCCTGAAGACCGTATTATCTCACGGCGAGCGTACCGCAATTTTAATGAAACTAGCTTTTGTGAATATTTATCTAATATATTTAATATTACTGAATTATTTGATTTTAGTACTAGATTTAGTTGGAATTCCGGTCTCATTGATAACATACCATTAGGTATTAACATGATCGTTGAAACAGTATCCGAAGCGTATCTCACGTCATTGGATTATCATGCTCCATTCCGTTCATTTCGTATATGTCGGCCACCAGCACCGTGGCTCTCACTGGAATTGAAAAATCGTATGGCTCAACGTAACACCCTATACACGATTGCTAAAAGATCTAGTAATGTACTCGATATGGCGATATTTAGAGAGTATAGAGACACGCTTAAGAAGGATCTCAGACAAGCAAAAAATGATTTCCACTTTCAAAGGCTGTCTAGCAACACAGATCCCAGCAGATTATGGAAAGAATTAGCAAAACTCGGCCTCGTCAAGTCATCTTTCGCATCCCCCACTTAATTTTTTAGACCGCAGGAACTCAATGCATTCTATTCTGAAATATCTAGTCAACTGCCACCGTGTTCGCATGATGAGTTTTGTAGGCTCAGTTCCAATATCCAGCCAGTTCGTCCAACGTTTAGTTTTTCCGAAATTACTTGCGCACAAGTACATCTTACTATCTCTGGCAACTCAAACTCAACATCGTATGCAGCTGGTCCCGATGGTATTTCCATGTTCTCTTTATTCAAATCGCTTACGGTATCTTGCCCTATCCTAACAGCTATGTTTAACCTCTCTCTTGTATCTTCAGAGTTTCCTCAGGACTGGAAGAAAGCTTTTCTTCGGCCCTTGTCTAAAATAAAAAAGCCTCTCTCACCATCAGATACGAGACCAATAGCTAATCTGTCTGAAGTGTCGAAAATACTTGAGCGGCTTATTCATAGACAACTGACTGATTGGATTGATAGCAATAAGATATTTGATGCACGTCAATCAGGATACCGTAGTGGGTTCAGCACTCAGTCAGCCCTTCTGCGTATTTGCGAAGATGTTAGGCGTAATATAGATAGAAGACGCATGACCATCCTAATTTTGTTTGATTTTAGTAAAGCATTTGATACAGTTCCGCATCTACAACTTCTTTTGAAACTAAAGAAGATCGGACTTTCTCATTCGGTTCTTGACTGGATTTTCTCATATCTGACAGGAAGAACTCAAGCAGTTATTGATGATCACGGAGACTGCTCTACGTGGCTACCTACGACGTCAGGAGTTCCGCAGGGTTCTGTCCTTGGACCGCTCTTGTTCTCGCTATACATCAATGACATCGGTTCTGCATTACAAAATTCACAACACATGATATTTGCTGATGACACCCAAATTTATCTTGATTGTTGTCCGTCACAACTCAACCAGGGCATTAGGTTGATATCTGAAGATGTCCATGCTATAGCTAACTTTGCGGTAACAAATGGTCTCAAGCTCAATATTTCTAAGTCTAAGATTCTTATACTAGGCAGTAATTCTTACACCCGCCAGCTGGATTTCTCTGAAATATTACCGATCACACTAAATGGTGTTATTCTTCCATTCGTTAACGAAGCCCGCAATCTGGGTGTCACTATGGAGTGTAACTTGTCGTGGAAAGCTCAAGTACAGCATATATCACAAAAAGTGCATTTTACTATTCACAAGTTGAAGTTTCATCGCAATGCTCTTTCCATGGAAGTAAGGAAGTTACTTATCACTTCTCTTATTTTCCCTCAATTAGATTATTGCTGCCTTGTCTACCACAACTTATCAGATGAACTAAATACAAAATTAGAACGCCTTGTCAACCATTGTATTCGTTTTATCTTTGACTTACGACGGGACACTCATATCACAACTTTTAGACGTCAACTTGGCTGGATCACAGTACGATCAAGACGTCTTTACTTTCTTGGTATAGCTATGTTTAAGGTTGTCCGTCAAAGTACACCAGCCTACATACAAGAATTATTTACACGAACAACAACTCCAGTTGAACGACCCTCAAGGCAGCCTCGATCAAGCTTTGTCATCCCTTCTCACCGTACAGCGACTTACCATGAAGGGTTTTCGCTATCTGGCATTTATTTCTGGAACTCATTACCATCTAATATTACTACGTCGCCGAGTTTAGAAGTTTTTAAGAATCGAATCTATACTTATTTATTTAACTATGTAGATACATGCTAGGGTTAACGATGTTAGTGTAGATTGTTTTTAATTGCATATTCTTAGTTTATATTTTCATTTATATTTTATATTCTAATTATAGTATTTCTATTTATATTTAATCTTACTTTTAGTCTTATTTACTTTATTTACTTTTTTTTTTGTATCATTTTTTGTATCACTTTTGAATGTATAATTTTGCCAAAGGCTTGCCAAGGCATAATAAACAAATCAATCAATCAATCAATCTCTCTCTCTCTCTGTGTGAGGGATCATATTCTATATCTTTTACTGCAGAGCAAGCGCTTTGCGAGGAGCACAGCGCAGGGCTATGCATGCTCGAAAACCGCTTTCGTTGCATTCAAAGTGATGGATACCTAGTTATGATTCATAGGAGGCTGTTATCTTCATGCCCGTGATACTCTCTTGCAGCATCTCGAGCATTTAGTCTGTCTTTGGCATCCTACTTGGAAACAATAAAAAGCAATATGTATCCATGATACGGCAAGGAGTCTTTAAGCGACGCGTTTTGGTGCCGATTAATGTTTGTCGAGAGTGTGATGAGTGTGTTTCTGCGTACGCAGGAAATGTGCGATGCATACGACGAGCTGGAAGAGCTCCTACGTAGTGTGTATTTAGTGGAACGTCGTGGAAGACCCATTGAACTTGGGGAGTTGCATATCGGCATGTCCTGTATTGTGCCTCGTTTCAATAACGTTGTCCGCGGGGAAGTGGTTTACCCGGACTTTGATGGGTACTGCGAGGTGTTGGTAGTCGATTTCGGCGAAACTATTTACATCGACTGGTCTCACCTATTTCATCCGGATCCTCCAGCAAGTATGCTGCCGGTTCTTGTCATGGAGTTTTCCATGTACGGACTCGAACGGGTGGATGTTGCAGGTATCGAGCAGCTCGTCGAAGAAGCGTGCGGTGGAGATGACTTGATCGCTGTCATGATGCGACCTCTTGCCGGCAATAGCGTTCCGCGGGTTCGCTTATCGAACGGTGAACGCGTGGATGTGGCGGCGTTTATTATAGAAGCCCTCGGTGATGAGATAGATATCGGCTACGATATCGATGCCGTGGACGAGGGCTTTGACGAGGACATAGCAATGAATTAAAGACGCTGTGCATGTGTATATGTGTGTGTGTGCGTGTGTGAGAGAGTACATTCGAGAGACAGGAGTTTAAAATCGCTTTGGCAGGAGGGTAGATGCCTACAACAGCTGCGGTGGTGGTGAGTACATAATTTTATTCTTTTTTCCAAGTATGTGTACACCTTTGCGCCATCCTACTCTTATCTCTACTCTTCCTTGTTCACCAAGGTACCACCTCACTTTACCATCTCCACGTTACCGACACTGGTCAAGCAGAGTGGGTAGCGCGGCGGTGGAAAAGTAAGGTGGTGCGGGTAGCCGCGTGGTGGGGGAAGGAGTGGGGATAGGAGTGGGATGAAGCAAAGGTGTACACATACTACTATCGTTAATACTGAACGCTACCGACAACAAATGATCGATTTGAATCAAGCTTTGCGTGAAAAATGACCAGAATATCAAAAAAGGCAACACAAAGTGATTTTGCTTCATGATAATGCACCATCACACACAGCAAAACTGGTCAAGGAAACGATTGAGGCGTTTAGTTGGGAAATACTTTCGCATGCGGCTTACTCACCAGACTTGGCTCCGTCCGATTACTACTTATTTGCATCGATGGGACACGCACTTGCTGAGCAGCGCTTTACTTCTTACGAAAATGTACGAAAATGGCTCGATGACTGGTTTGCCTCAAAAGAGCAACAGTTTTTTTGGCGTGGCATCCACAAATTGTTAGACAGGTGGGAAAAATGTATACCTAGCGATAAGCAATACTTCGAATAAAATATTTTTTATCATTTTCATACAATAAACGTGTATTTTCTATACAAAAAATCCGGTTTCATATTTATAGACCTGGTATATCGCTGTATTAGTAGCTTCCGCCGAAAGATTTTCCGGTATTTCCCTCGCTTGCATCATCGTTCTCGCTGATTCAACAATGGTTCTGTTGTCTCTCTCTCTCTCTCTCTGACTTCCCATTTTGCTCAGGTGTACAGCGCCGTTGTCTCGTGAGTTATTCCTCGAAGCTTCATATATTCTCGCATCCTCTCGTTACAGTATTCGGTACCGTTATCCGTGCGTAATGTTTGCATCGGATGTCCGAATTTATTGTAAATAAGCAGCTCGAATACTTTAAATTTCTCGGCCACGTCCGACTTATGTCGAATAAAATACACAAACCGGAAACCGGTTGCATCGTCTTTGAAGAGAACATTAAACAGTATACCGCCTAGTGATTGCACTGGTACAGGTCCACACACGTCACTGTGTATGAATTGCCCCGGTTTTGTCGCTCGTCTCTCCGTTTCTGTTTTGAACGTTAACTTGTGTGGTTTGCCGAACTGGCTAGGTTCGCAGAAACTGCAAGTCTTTTGCAGTTTTTAAGTTCACCCCGTTGACGACTTTACGATTCACTGATTCATACAACGCACGCTTATGAATATGGCCGAGTCTCTCGTGTCATATCTTCATATCCAACGCTGCTATGTTTGTTTCGTTTCGATTCGCCTCAGTTGGTGCGCGAAAAAACATCCTATATAAACAATTAGTTTGTTTGATACCTGTGACTTCTATGACGCCATTTCGCGATATCTCGATACCCCCGTGGTCAAAACTGACCCGAAAACCTCTAGTGGTACATATGCCTACCGATAAAAGGCTATTCGTTACTTATGGAACAAACAGTACATTGTCTATTACACTGTTTTGCTACTTGCCGTTCACGAGTTTCTCTATAGGTACTATTCCTGTGCCGATAACGTCGCATTCTCCGTCATCACCTAGTGATATTTTTTCGCCGCTTACCGACTGAACGTTTACCAACCATTCTCGTCGAAAGGTAACATGCGCTGATGCGTCACTGTCGGTAATCCATACATCGTTTTTATCGGTCTGCGGCAATCTCTGAACCTGCCCGACTGACGGTGATTTATTTTCCTCTTTCACTGTTGACTTTGTATTGTTACTTATTTCTGTACTCGCCACAAACGCATAGCTACTGCTCGATGAACTTTTGTCTTGGCTACTGTTTTTCCTTCGTGGACATTTACTCGCGTAATATCCCTTTTCGTGGCATCCGTAGCACTCTATGTCTTTCTTCGAACGTTTGTCTTTCTTCTTTTCTCCTCTGTTCTTCGTGTTATTGTGACGAGTGACCGCAAACGCGCTTGCCGATTGATCTTCGTCCTTGAGTCTCTTTTCTTCTCTGATGAGACGCTCTAGAAGATTTTCAACTGTTTGTCTATTTGGCTCTACACTGTCCCACGCAGTCTTTAACACAGTGTATGTCGCAGTTAAGCTCTCGAGAATTTTAGCTATAACTCCTACTTCGGACACTGGCTGACCTAGATCCGATAACTGGCTTGCTAGGTTCCGTATGTGTCAGACATGCTGTATAACTGAGTCATTCGAATTCATCCGATACCCGTAGAACCTTTGTGTTAAGGATACCACATTCGACGCGGTTCTGTGTTCGTGCATCGCACTTAATTTGTCCCACATCGCCTTTGCTGTGTTACACACAATGACACTATCTAACTGCTGGTATTCCAACGCTGCAGCGATAATTGCGGTCGCTTTAGCGTTGTCCTTTACCCAAGTCTTCGTGCGACCTTCGTTGACCCATTCCTGATCTGGTGGTCTCATCCTTGTCCCGTCGACTACATCGAAAGTTTCGTTGGCCATCAACACCGCTGTGAGTTGGAATTTCCATCCTTGGAAATTTGTGCCGTCGAATTTTTTCACGAGTTTTGCCGAAAAATCGTCAGGCTTTTTTCCGCTTCACGATTTTTTCCTTTACTTGAGGTGACGAGATGCTCGACACTTGTACTTTATCTCCTCGCAACTTTTCTCTCCGACCAACCAACAAAAAACTATTTGTTCTTTTAGCTAGATACAAAATCGAGAAAAAAAATACCGCGGAGAAAAACACGCTATCTCGCACGAGAGTCGAAAAGAAACACCGGCTCACTAACTCAAGACGTGCTTTGCGCGCACGCCGTAATGGCCGCCTTGCTCGATCGTCCTGCACGCTTCTACCTGACACGAGGGAAAAATCGCTATGCTGCGATTTAACTCTCTACCTCTCCTTTCTTTGCCGCAGATATTATATGAGTACCTGGGCCCATAACCTGTTAAGCCACAGATGCTTTGAGAGAGGAGAGGAGGTTTATTCTTTAATAAATGTAGGCAATCTGTAATGTATTAGAAAATAGTATGAATGCTTTTATTAATATAAGTAGACAGCTTGCTTTTCGTTTGAACAGACGCTTCGAGTCGACTGCCGCTACGCAACTGTTTTTTTGTCGTCTTGCCTTTACCGCTCGACTCGCTTCGGCTAACATCGTGCCTACTCGTCTGCTCATATACTCGATACATAATAACTTATCTCTATATATATATAATATATATATATCTCATACGCGATAACTCATACCTCAACAATATATATATCTCATACGCGATAACTCATACTTCGACAGACAAGCATAATTGGAAAATTGTTGATTTCAATTACGTTAAAGTTCTTCTGTTTTAGTTTCGCTACAGTAAAAGTAACTTTTCACATTTTTCTTTTATTTTCGAATTTCTTAAGAGAAAAGCAGAGCGATTTTAACGACAGAAAGCGAAGGAAGGTGGAGGTGCGACTCTACCGACCGTCTCCCGGGAAAATTAATTTTGTAAAGACGGAATTTTTCAGCGCTCTCGGTCAAACGGTAAACTTTCAAAGCATGAGATCTACTGCGTAGACCCGATTATCGACTACCATGTATGGATCTATGATTCAGCATAGTGTTACCCTCAATCGTCGACCGGGGGTTCGGGTAGTCGCCGCCGGGGCGTTGTTGGTCATAGGGGAGCGGTTGGAGGGAACGCTATCACGCGACCAGTCGACCGCACCCTTTCTTCTCGCTCTTGCCTGAAATCTTCTCTCTCTCTTTCTCACCTCATGTCTTCACAAGTACCGAATGGCAGTAAGTAGTCACTTTGATATATACGATTTTATGCCTATCGGTATTTATGAGGACACTGAAAATACATGGATCTGTAATTCTAGCCACTGTTATTGTTTAATTAAACGATGGCATTGAAACCGCCGTTTCCTATTTAATGAACACGTGTCACGTCATCGCGATTGTTCACTGGCACGAAAAGTAATGTAAACTATAACTCTCAACGTGGCGATGCTATTTCAGGTTCTTTCAAAAAGGACAATGGATATATGCTGAAAAAATACTCCGTATTAACATAAAAAATAATCATATCCATATTTATCACACTTGATGCCATCATGGCATCAATTCTGATGCCGTCGCATGAATAATCATGATCCGTGAGGCTTTTGGTGGAACGGTTTTAGGGCGAAGTGTATATAGGTGTATATATGAGTATATAAATATATACCTCTTGCTGAATATTGGTACTTGTGAGGACGGTTCTCATAAGTACCTTTGAGAGCTGAGACATATGGTAAACAAACCGCTTTGACACATTAGTGATTTTGTTTTTGCGTCATATACTTTTGGTTGTGTGAAAATGTCTGATCTTGTGCCAAATAATCGTCATTTCCGGGAAGTGTTGCTTTTCTTCTTTCATTCGAAGAAAACGGCGGCTGTAGCGCATCGAGAACTCCAAAAAAATTACGGAGATACTGCTCTAAGTGAAACAACATGCCGTGATTGATTCCGTCGCTTCAAAGACGGTGATTTTGATGTTGACGACCGTTCGCGTGAAGGAAGGCCAAAAACCTTCGAAGACACTGCATTGGAGGCATTGCTCGATGAGGATCCGTGCCAAACGCAAAAAGAGCTTGCTTCAGCATTAGGAGTTACTCGCCAAGCCATTTCCAAGCGATTGCATGCGTTGGAAATGATTCAAAAACAAGGAACTTTGGTTCCTTATGATTTGAAACCAAGGGACGTTGAGCGTCGTTTTTTCGCCTGTGAACAACTGCTCGAGCGGCAAAAAGAAGGGTTTTCTTCATCGCATCGTTATGGGTGATGAAAAATAGATTCATTACAGCAACCCAAAGAGAACAAAATCATGGGGACTGTCCGGTCATGCTTCTACGTCGTCGGCTCGGCCGAATATTCACGCTGCGAAGATTTTGCTGCGTTTTTGGTGGGACCAGGGCAGTGTTATTTATTATGAGCTGTTGAAACCGAACGAAACCATCACTGAGGAACGATATCGAACTCAATTAATGCGATTGAGCCGAGCACTGCTCGAAAAGCGGTTACAATACGAGCAGAGGCACGAAAAAGTGATTCTACAGCATGACAACGCTCGGCCTCACGTTGCCAAATCCGTTAAAACCTACTTAGAAACGCTCAAATGGGAAGTCCTACCCCACCCGCCATATTCCCCAGATATTGCGCCATACAATTATTACTTGCTCCATTCGATGGCACATGGTCTGGCTAATCAGCAGTTCAGTTCATATGAAGATATCTCAAAATGGCTTGATTCGTGGATAGCCTCAAAAGACGAACACTTCTACCGTGACGGTATTCGAGCGGTATTCGAGCCAGAAAGATGGGAAAAAGTTGTCGCTAGCGATGGGCAATCTTTTGAATGATTCATTTGTAAACATTTTTTCACAATAAAGTTGCACTTTTATAAAAAAAAAAAAAAACAGCGGGAACTTAGTTGCGCACTCAATATTATTTTGGAATCGTTTGCCGATTAGAAGATGGAACTCGAGTATTTCGTGTAAACGTGAATTTATACAAAATAGAAGTGTTTATTATAGGCAACGGCAACTCTCCGTTGTTTATTTAAAAGTCAATAAAGTATAGTACAATAAATTGTGGTTTCGAGCCCATACGAGAAACCAACCTCTCGCGTTTGAATCTATTGATAGAATGATTTCGGCAAAGGCTGTTATTCACCCCTTTGACGGAAATCGAGTCGAAATGAATTTCACAATCAACGTTGCTTGCCAATTCCAGCAAGTCGTAGCTCGAGCTCGTAGCAGTCATTGCTCGCAGCTTGTTGCTTACGTTTGCACTTTTTTTCTACTCCGGTTATTGCAGATAATTGAGGCTTTCTGCATCGATTACCACTGGATTTCCCGTTGTTTCCAAGTAGTAGTATTTTCCATTACTCGCTTCCATCGGTATGGAGTAGGCCCTCCGTATACTATACCGTTGTTGCCTGACCAAGGGTAAGTCGAGTACGAGTATAACTCCGTCACCCTTGCTGTAGGCCTTTAGGTCGGCCAGTCGCATAAGTGCTGACGCTTGGTTGTGCTCTACAGCGACAGGGAAACTCGTGTCCGGCGAAAGGTGGGTAGGGGTATTTCTACTGCGTTGCCTTCGGCTATCTTTGTTACCAAGTGCAACAATTCTCGAACATCGCCTAGTAAAGCATCCACAGCTATGCTAATCGCGGTCAAGCTTTCGTTCAGGCGTTGGCGTCTCTCCACGCCGTACAGCTGATTGTTGAGTGTGTGGTTGATGCGCATAACTGGAGTCAGCAGGGCTTGCTTATTAGCCTGGATGTGGTGCGAGCTCTTGTTGAACATGCTTAGGGTGGTCTTTACCACTTGCACCTGTTTTCCAGTCCATCTCGGAGAGTCTGTTGCGAGGCTTGTATGCGGGTTATTTCCTCGTGCAACTTCGGCGCATCATCAACATCCATGTTTCCGGTTATGGCTTTAATGATGCTTTCCAGTCCGTTGATCAATCCTCTGCGCTCCCTAAGGGGGCGCGTACCAAGGAGGTCGAATATAGTCACCACTCCTATGTCGATTTTTCTTTGCATTCTCAAGACAGAGTCGGCAATGACGGAGTATAAATCATTTCCGTGGACGTCCTGGTTGCATAGTTCCAGTAGACGTTCCGGGTTTTTGCTTGTGTCGGCTTCTCGGTGTAATAATGCTGTAACATCTAACTTGACAGCCAACCGCCAGATGGATTGGACTAGCGCGAGGCTTCCGATGTCTTCAAAGAAGATGCCTGGGTTGCTATCTAAGGTGCTGATGCTGTAGTCTGGAGAGTATAATGTGGTCTCCGTTGCTCCGCCGGTTGCAGTGATCAACCTGGAATAGGGATTGGAGACGTTCAAGATCGTGTTTCCGTACGATTGCTTAGTTAGTTAATTTCTTCCCCCAGATTTCTAGTCCCGGGACTTTGTTAGTGCCCCGAGGCTCATGCTTTGCTAAGACTTTGATCTACAAAGTGTCTTATTCACCGCGTAAGCATGCCGCCGCAGTCAAGTTTTGACTGGGAGCGGATGGAGGTGAGTATCGGCCCTTCGGGCCAATAGCCGATCACCCTTCTAGTTGAATTTTTATGATAACAAAAATAAATCTCTTCTTCTTTTTTAGAGAATGAGGCGAGAACGTTTTGACAGAGCTCTGGGGTCCTGGAGCTTTGGGCCCCGAAGGTTTTTCACGAGGCGTCCTTTGAGGACTATTTAGGGCTGGGACGCCTCTTCCGGGAGCCCCTGTACGTCTCCTGGGAGGTCGGCCCCAGCCATGACCTTGGTTTCCGGGACATTGTGTAATATCCACGGAAATAACAATTCTGAGAAATTTGTAAAATTTTTTCGCTTTCTTTCGTGTTCTGTTAATTCAGTAAGGTTTCATTCTACCTTGTTTCTCTTATTGAAGTTCCTCACCTTGCGCTCTGCCGAGTTCTGATCCCATAATGACTTAGTTTTATTCAGGCTTAATGCTCTATAAAGAGCGTTCCTGTTTCACGGCGGTCAGCAATTCAGCCTCGCGTCCGTACACCAATACATGGGGAGACAGCCCGGTGCCCGTATGTGGAGTGGTGTTGTACGTAAACATTGCATACGGCAGCCACTCGTCCCAATTTCCTTGATCTTCGTCTATGCATTTTTTAGGTAATCAGTGAGTGTGCGATGCGATCTTTCTATTACGCCGTTCGATTCGGGATGGTAGGCCGTTGTTTGTATCTTCTTATTATAATTCTCAACAATCGACACATCTCCTTGAAGGTCGAGCTGAAGAAGTTCGTACCCTGATCCGACAATATTATTTCCGGCGTTCCGTGCCGGCAAATTAATTCTTCAACTAGTGCTCTTGCGACTGTCGATGCCTTCTGATTCGGCAGTGGTATCGCCACACTGTACTTCGTAAGCGCGTCCTGGTTAGTAAGTATATATTTTTTTCCAGATGCGCTTTCAGGTAGCGGTCCTACGATATCGACTGCTACTTTCTCAAATGACCTTGATAGGGTGTGTTGGAAAATCAGCTGGCGCACGGCGATCGATAATCGTCGTGCGCCTACCTGTTGCGCTGCTCTACCACGCGTTGTTCGGTTGAGTCGAAGACAGCCGAGGCATGAGCTTCGCGAAGCCGAGGATGTGCCTCGTTGGCACGCCGCGTCGAGCGAGAGGATGTCTCTCTCGCTTGACTTCGGTTTCGCTCACCGGCTATCTCGCTCAACTGACTCCAGCGCCCAACGAAACTTTCATACTCGCAGCCATCTTGAGAATTTGACACTTTAGCGACACACATCCATTGAATAGCACACACAACAGGACTCTCGGACTCTCGGACCTTTTTCCACGGACATTATTCATCGGACTCGCTCAACCTCTCGCTCTTCAGGACTCATTGCTCAAGGTAAGAGTGCTCTGGCATAATTATGTATTAATTCACTGTCAAAGAGGAGAAAATAGCGGTACATCCACATTTTTGTCTCACTCTGGGGCGTGCGCTGCAGCACATGCTGCACCACGTTCTCCTCACTGTATGTTGCTAGCTTAATTAATATAATTAAGCATGTGCTTTATATTCGCTGTATTTTCCCCCAGTAAATCTGCTGGGAAAGTACAGCGAATACTTTCTGCTCAATCGTGCATCCTCATTCTATGTTGTATTGTGCTACGCAGTGCTGACTGCGTAGCTGGTTTCACACACAGGCTTAGCACTCAAGCAATGTTCATTGCAAGTGCTCTCATTGAGCCACTGCAATCTCTCTTCAACAATTTGCTGAGGGCTTGCAGTGAATCAAACATAAAATCTGTCGCACTCGTTATTCACAGCGTGTCGTGCTACGCAGTACTGACTGCGGTGCACGCATTGCTCTCAATCTCAAGCTCAATCGCACTCAGCACACAATTATTAATTGTGTGCTGTTCAAATAATATTCAAAATTCAATTTGTTTATTTATTATTATAATTTGTACCTTTTTTTCTAAATTGATATTTTAGACCGATTTTCTAAATTAAATTATTTTGGCATTAATTTTCAATCGTAGTGTCCACACATTTTGTATTAAAATTGTACTTTGTACCACGTTTTTGGAAGGTAGAATAAACTGCTTCCTCACGATAACATCTACTTGGTCTGGTTTATTTTCCTCTTGCCTCGAGTGAGTTCTCACATTTTTTTCAATATATCCACAGATCACTCAAGCTTCATCCGGACGGATTCTCAACAGGGTGTCTGTTACCACCATCGGCACTCGTTCCCTTTTCCTGATTTTGTTTTCTTGACAGGATTCGCAGGACGATATGTACTCTTCCAAATCCTTTCTTATGCCGGGCCAGTCATACTTGGTCCGAATCCGATGTAGGGTACGCCGTATTCCCTGATGCCCTCCGATGGGGGTGTCGTAGTATTCTTTAATTATGTTCTGGTGGTCATCGGCTGAGGGGATGGCTACGCCACTGCGGCGGTCGCTATACTTCTTTGTAGGGCTGTCTTCGTTCACGCTGCTGGAAGATTGCGGGCTACGGGCCCCGCCGTACATCGCTTCCTCAGCAGGCCTTTGCGGTGCTTTGTCCGCAGTTTCGTCACTCGGTGTGCCCACCGGTAGCTCCGCCGTTGGGTCGCTCTTTGTCTCGAGCGGCCTTGCAACGTTTGCCTTTCGTGGCCTCCCGCGCCTCGCGGGTTCGCCATGTTGTGCTGGGTTCGCTCTGTCTTTGTCAGCGATGCTCGCAGTCTTACCAGTAGTTTTCTCTGTCAGCGTGCGTAGTCTGCCCCTTCCCCGACCGCACGGCTTCGCGGCGGGGCTGTGGGGATTAGTTCAGCGTCCTGCATGTACGCTGCGGATCTCTCTATCCTTTTATGTTGCATTGGCAGGCGCGGCCTCTCTCTCCGCCACGTCGCTAAGCTTGTTCGGGGTATTCTTGGCTCTCCGCTTTATGCGGCTGTCCATATCCGAGCTCTTGCTGTCCTTTTCTATTTTGTGGGCGAGCTCAACCTCTCGTTCCGATGAGCTACCATGGCTATATGGGGTATCTTCGGCCCTCCGCTTGGTCTCTCATAGTGAGGAATCTACGGCTTAGCGCATCTGCATTCCCGTTGCGCTAACCTGCCTTGTATTCGACATTAAACTTGTGTTCCGCCATTTCGATTTTCCAACGCATTAGTCTCGAACCTGGGTCCTTTACTCGAAACAACCAGGTGAGCGGTTGGTGGTCTGTCACGACCGTGAAGCGAGTACCATAAATATATGGCCGGAATTGAGCGAAGGCCCAGACTATGGCGAGAAGTTCCTTTTTCCTCGTTGTGTAATTCAGCTCAGCCTTCGACATGGTGCGACTCGCGTAGCATATGGGTAATTCGTCCCCTATTCTGCCTTGCGAAAGAATAGCGCTGAGCGCCCTGTCTGAGTCGTCCGTTGTTACAACGAACGGCTTTTCGAAGTCTGGATATTGCAATATTGGTGCGGTGGTAACCGCCGTCTTCAGTTCCTCGAAGGCAGCATCTCTTACTGCGGTTCACCGGAATTCAACCCTTTTCTGGGTTAATTCCGTGAGTGGTTTCGCGGTTTTCGAGAAATTTTTAATGAATTTCCAGTAATAATCAGCTAGTCTGAGGAAGGATTGTACTCCTTGTACGTCTCTCGGCACCAGAAATTCCCTTACCGCTTGCAGCTTCTTCTGATCAGTACGTATAACCTCTTCGGAGATGATATGGCCAAGGTACTGCGTTTCTTTGCGCAGGAAGTAGCAATTGCTCGGTTGCACTGCCAATCTGGCTTCTCTTAGCCGCTGCAGTACCTCTCGCAGCCTGTCATTGCGCTCCTTGAAGGTTTTTCCGTGGATTAGTATGTCATCTAAGTACACATAGCATTTAACTCCCTGTAATACAGCCAGCGCAGAATTCGTCAGGTTCTGGAAAGTCGGTGGCGCGTTCTTGGGTCCAAATGGCATACGGTTATACTCAAAATGGCCCTGTAGTGTAGAAAATCCGGTTTTTTCTTTGTGTTCTCGGGCCCGTCCTAACTGGTCTAATATTTCGGTGATATTGGGCAGTGGGTACGAGTCCCCGATGGTGGCTTCGTTCAACTTCCGACAGTCCACCACTACGCGCATTTTCCGCACTCCGGCTGCATTAGGTTTCTTCGTTACAACCAGCAGCGGCGCGTTCCACTGACTCCTGCTGGATTGGACAATGCCTTCTGCAAGCATTTCGCAGGTGTGCCTCTCCACTTCTCTTTTGTGGGTCTCGGGCAGGCTGTATGGGTGCACTTTAATGGGCTTCACCCCTTCCTTAAGGGTTATCATATGCTCTACCATAGACGTACACGGCAGCCTATCCCCTGGTAGGTGGAAGACGTCCTCGTATTCGCTTGTGATTTCGTTAAGCGCTTTGCGCTCTTCCTCGTTGAGGTTCGCGTGTCAAGCTCTTTGGTTAGTCGTGCGAAGGCGGTCGGCCCCTCACTCCGTGCTGACGGCGCATACCTCCATAGCGGCTGCCTCGGCCGCTTGACCTACTGCCGCTTCCTCGAGCGGCTCGAGTTTCACTACGGGGCGTTGTACCTCTACCACCTTCTCGGTAGTATTTATTAAGCTGATTGCACAGCTACTACTCATGATAACCGCGTCCACGAGCTCGACTCTTGAGAGCAACCTATTAATTTGCTCGTTGTTGCGGCGTAGGTGACTGTCTCGCTGCGTGGCGTTAAAGAAACCCTTGTCGTGCCGTCGAGTAGCGGCATGCAGTGCCCGTACCATTTTAACATCTCTCCGTGCAAGATGTCCGCCTTGTGATATTTGATAAAATCCATTCCTAGCAGTCCATTGACGCCTAACGGCACATTATTAGGGACTATGTAGAACCAATGTTCCACATTTAGAGCCGGCGTCTCTAGCACAATTTTTGCTATACCGAGGGGGGTGAATTGTTGGGCCTCTGTGTCCGCCTTAAGGGGGCAGGATCAGTCATCAGATCGCGAAAAAGCATTTTTTGAGAATTTTTTTCTCAGTTCTGAACAAATATAATTACTTGAAAGTCTTTACATATAAAGGAGTAATGTTTAAAGTATCTACAAGAATTTCATCACTAAAAAATATTCATTATTTATCCACTGGTGGCAGTGGTTCGTGGGTGATTAAAAAAAAAAGACGGCGTGCGGTGCGTGGGTAGTATGTGGCTTCACAAGATTGTCTGAAATTAAAAAATGAAAAAGATTTAGTTAATAAATTAGTTTCTATCGCGGTTGAACGAAATTAGTTTGAAAAATATGCGATTTTTAATTTTTTGCATGGTTTTGAAGTTAAAGGTACAATTTTCACTTAAAAAATCAGCCTATTATTGCTTGTAAAAAAAATTTTTTAAACAAATGAATAAAAACGATCGTTTAACCGCGAGTATTTATCATATAAAAGATGCGTGCACAATTTCATAAAAATCGGTGCATTACTTTTTGAGTTATGTTACGCAGGGACTTAAAAAATGTAGTTCTGAGAAAAACGCGATTAAAGTTTTAGATGTAAATAAAAGTATAATGAAGATTTGTTTTTCTAACTTACATTTTATATCCAACTCCACGCGATTGACATTCTTCAAATTTAATTTTTCCATTGCAGCTTTGTTTAAAACACTTCACTAAAGTCGATGAAGTCGAAAAAACAGTTATAAAGTTTATAAGACGATATTCATTTTGAGAATTTTCCAGCACTATGATTTCACTACACTTGGAACACGATTACGAAATAATCGGTGTCTCTGCGAGTTTTAGTCCGATCATCTTAAAATTTTCACAGGTTATTTCTGAGATATACTTTCATATGAAAAATTTTCAGAAAAATGATTTTTTTACCTGATGACTGATCCTGCCCCCTTAAGGGTGAGTACTCCGGTCACGGCCAATGATGCGACGATGTCAAAATCGCTGGCCGTAGCGCTGGACGCCGGCAACGTTTCGTTGAAGTAACTGCTGCGTCGTTTTCCTCCTTCCGCGCGCAGGTCTCTGCTGGGCCGTGAGTGTATTTAATCTCATCGTAGCCAGCTGGCTAGCATCGGCATTTGACTGACCTGTACCTGCATTCACCGTGGATTTTTCACTCTGGCCCCCTGATTCCCTTGGACGTCGGGGATGCTGTGAGGACTGCGTAGGCTCGCTCTTGTATTGCGATAATCTCTTCCTGCAGTCGTTCCACAAGTGGCCCTTCTTCTGGCAGTAATTGCAGACAGAGTCGACATGGTGTATGGATTTATTATCACTGGGCATCGGTAGACTCACTCTTCCTGATCTGCGGGTACAGTCTCGAGCCACATGCCCCGGTTTCCCGCAGGTGAAGCAATTCTCGCCCTGCCGGGATGGTGCTCCTTGGAACCTTCTGGGGCGGCTTAATGCTCTACCTACCTCTCCCTTTGGCTATACGATATTGGTTATTTCGATCGCTCCCGTTACTGACTCGTGGAGAGTGGTGTAGTTACGAGATCTGACCAGAATATCGACCGGCCCATGCAGTCTATTCTCGAAATTGGCCTGGGCGATCTTCCGTTTTATCTTCTCAATGATACTCATTTCCGACAGCTTTCTCGCAAAACTTTTCTATAATATCGAGGGTGATACGCTCAGTCCTGGCGGCGTATACCGCGATATCCTCGTCCTGGCCCTGCCAGAGGGAGTTGAGTTCTACCTGTAACGCAGGGAGCGACTTCCGCTTCCCGTACAGGGCCTCCAGGTCGGTCTTGAGCTGTGCTATCGAGAGGATGGTTTTATGCTTCATCTCTCAGGCCGCCCGACCCTCGAGCTTGCTGCTCAGTACCAATTCCAACAGGATCTCGTGGACCCAGGGCGCAGCTCGCTTGAATACGGTCTCATAGGATCGTATGAAGGCGTCCAGCTCGTCGGCGTTGTTTCCGTCGAAATGCTTGATGTTCTTCAGTGCTAGTCCAAGGTCGAGCATCCGACCCTGTGTTTCTGGCACCCTCGGTGGCTCCCTTCGGAACATGCGATCGGCAAGGGGGTACTCCGATTCCTCGAACCGGGTTTGCCTCTACCGCGGACGTGGCATCGGGCGTTCTTCCAACCCTGTTCCTTCCAGCCTCCGCAGCAATTCGACATTTTGCTCCCGTAGGGATCCGATGAGTTCGAACTCGTCTGCACCTACCTCGTTGAGCGTGTCCGCGAGGTTTCGTCTTGCCGACGGTGTTTCAGCCTCCAGGAGTTCGCGATCGAGTTCGCGTTGGCCTTGTTCATACTCGCGCTGTAGCCTTTCATACTGGCGTCGAGACTGCGCGACGGCTTCGTCACAAGTAGCCGCTTCGGGTACTTGGTTCAACACTTTGTGCTTTTTTTCATGACTTGACGTGACAGCGTCAATCGGGATTTTAAACGGTTGACTGATATGGCACACCGCACCGACGTACACTTCGCGCTTTCGCGTTAGCTTAGTCGGGTTTTCACGAACTACACTGGTGACCCAGGCACGAGTCGTAGTCGTCACTTCAGAGTCACTCTTATTTACTTTGTCCAAAACATTTTTGTCCAAATAAATTACGTAGCACTTACCACTTCAGCATATCCCACCGCTGCTACCAAATTTTATGCCGGTACCGCGTAATTGGATAACTCGGTAATCGGTATAATATTAAAAAGTTATTATTTTGGGATCGCTTGCCGATTAGGAGATGGAACTCGAGTAATTCGTCTAAACGTGAATTTATGTAAAATAGAAGTGTTTATTATAGGCAACGGCATCTTTCCGTTGTCTATTTAAAAGTCAATAAAGTATAATACAATAAATTGTGGTTTCGAGCCCGTACGAGGAACCAACCTCTCGCGTTTGAATCTACTCATGGAATCATTTCGGCATAGGATGGTATTCACCCCTTTTGACGGAAATCGAGTCGAAATGAATTTCACAATCAACGTTGCTTGCAAATTCCAGCAAGTCGTAGCTCGAGCTCGTAACAGTCATTGCTCGCGGCTCGTTGCTTACGTTTGCATATTTCTTCTCCTTCGGTGAGTGGGCTCACGCGAAGAAGGAACAATGGCGAAATAATGTACAATGAATTAATTCGCGGCACAACAAAGTGTACGAGTAACCGAGTCTAGCGAATCGCTCTCTAGTAAAATACTCTCTCTCTCTCTCTCTCTCTCTCTCTCTCTCTCTCTCTCTCTCTCTCTCTCTCTCTCTCTCTC
>OZ012706.1:37854622-37974622 GCA_963942595.1 Cylloceria caligata
GATTTTAAAATTATTTTATATTTTTTACTTACCAAGCTCTGCTGCTTTGCTGCTAATCGACATTGGCACGTATTCCATGATCTGCTGTGTTAATGAAACAGAGACGAGCGCTCCGTCTTCTTTCTATCGCAGACCTTTGCTGATGCTTCGGTTTTAGGACTCTCTCTCTCTCTCTCTCTCACCGTGACTGACCTCGGTGTATACTTTATAATATTTCGAGCGAAATGTACACTATATACAATTATTTACAACAGTGTCTTTATCACAAATAGCTGCACATACGGAGAATTATTGCGTTCGCAACGCAACACCCGATGCATGATCAGCGATATGACCACGAAACAGCACAATTATTTTGGACAAAATAATTTTCATAAACTCCGTATCCTCCGTCGTTAGCAAGATCGCGATGTGCTCGAGCGCTTCTTCAAAGAATTCCTTGGAACCGATGATCTCATACGCTGCTGCACGAGGCATTTCACTAACAACTATCTTTCCACGGACATATGATACCACCTCGTTCATACACCGTTGAATCGTTTCACTTTTGCTCTCTAGAGCCTGCATATGAATATCAATTTTTCTCATTATTTCGACAACCATATCAAATGTAGGCCACTGAAGAACAATGTTTGGAGAGTATTTTCGGAAGCGTTTCCGTTTCGATTCTCCAGCTTCCTCTTGATTCTCGTATTCCTCATTAGCGCTACCACTTATTTTCACAAATAACACAGCTCTGTGATGGTCACACGAGGTTAAAAGTGTGTAATGTGTTGTGTGCTCTTTTATTTTTTATTTATTTTTTTTTATTAGTCATCTTTTCCTTTGCGGCTCGAGCTACTCGCTCATGACCGCCGTAACTTCATTTTTCTTGCGTTCTCTCATTAATTGTGTGTTCTTACCCTTTTCTTTCTTTTTATTATTATTATTAATAAGGATTTTACGCGCGTGTGTGTGTGTGTGTGTGTTCGTGCGTGCGTGTTTGTTTGTTTGTTTGTTTGTGTGTTTGTGTGTTTGTGTGTTTGTGTGTTTGTGTTATTATCATTCTTGTTTTTTTTTATTTATTCATTTATTTATTTATTCATTTTATTATTTTTTATTTATTTATTTTTTCAGGTCTCTTAGCCGCCCGACTCTCGCCAGACGTTGCCCGTCCCTGCCACGCGGAGGCGGACCTGTTATCTACTTCTTAGCGTTCCATCATCAGTACTATTCAGGATTTTCTTCTGTAAGGTATGTTTTCCTGACCTCAAACAATTCTTTTGCGTAACAGTTGAACTTCTCGAACATGACCTTCGTTCCCACTAGATCTGTGCACTGACGGGTACTCCTTAGTTCAGGGTATCGTAGATCTTCATACCCTGTGCATTCCCATATCATGTGTTCCACAGATTCTCTATCATCGCCGCATACATGACAGGTCGCGTCATCCGTCAGGTTTCTTCGGTTTAATGAATCATTTATCGGGCCGTACCCTGTCATCAAATATACGAGGTCTGTTAAAAAAGTATCGCGAATTTTGTGTTTTTTCAAAAAGTATTTATTTATTCATTAATATCTATTTTGTCCCCTTCAAAGCAATTCCCCTCGGATATAATACATTTATGCCAACGTTTTTCCCAATCCTCGAAGCACTTAAAAAAATCATTTTTGTGATCTTGTTCAGCTCCTCCTTCGATGCCGACTTTATCGCTTCAATCGTGGCGTAGCGTCGTCCTTTCATGGGCCTCTTCCACTTTTGGGAACAGGAAAAAGTCACAGGGGGCCAGGTCTGGGGAATACGGTGGCTGCGGCATCATTAGAGTGTTTTTTTGGCCAAAAATTGGCGCACAAGCAACGATATGTGAGCAGGGGCGTTGAGCAATTTTGGCACGAATTTTGCAGCGACCCGTCTCATGCCCAAATCATTGGTAAAAATCGAATACCACGTGCCAATCGATATGTTTAGGTCCTCAGCAACTTCTCTAACGGTGATTCGACGATTGGCCATTATTTTTTTCTTCACTTCATCAATGTTTTCGTCTGTTGTTGATGTGCTCGAGCGTCCGGCACGCTTTTCGTTGTTCGCATCTTCTCGGCCCTCTGAGAACATTTTGTACCACCGATAAACGTTGCTTTGGTCCAAGGTAGCTTCACCATATACCACAGTCAACATTCGAAATGCGTCCGCGCACTTTATTTTGTTTTTCACACAAAATTTGATGCAGATTCTTTGATCCATTTTTTGGAATAGGCAAAAATCGAAGACAAGCCAAAACACGTCTAACCAAAATAGCTGTCAACAATTAACTAAACATTCAAAATGGCCGACTTTGTCAGCATAAGTGAGGGACATGAGTACCAACCTAACGCCACAAAAAATCAAAAATTGAATATACGTAGTCCGCGGAAATTCAAAATTCGCGATACTTTTTGAACAGACCTCGTACCATGTATCTGTTAGGGATAAACCACCGGTTGTTATTCTTAAACCGCACATCCTTGATAAATTTATATAGGTCTCGACCTTTATCGTTCCTACTCCACTTCGCTTGCCATTCGGTTATTAATTCGTTCCATATATGCTCTTTTTCTCGCTCCATGTCGACATTTTCAGGGCCTTCTACTGGTACATATGCATACCTATTCTATTGTATGTAATTGTTTTTCCGTAGTCTGTGTACAAGTCCGTGTCTCGTAGCTTCTAAATCTAGCGGGGGGCATCCCGCTAGGACCTGCATGGCTGCAGTGGAAGTTGTCCGGTAGGCCTTGGTTAGAGCTAGCAGCATCGTTCTTTGTGCGGCATCAAGATGGCGCCTCACCATGACGCCAGCTGCCTCTCTATACCACAGGGCAGCTCCATACGTCATAATTGGCACACATACCCGTTTGTATATTATTTCCATGACATTTGTCCTTATTCCCCATTGGTCTCTAGCAAGTCTCTTTATTGATAATGCAAATTTTGTTATGCTCTCTCTGGTTCTTTTACAGTGGGGTATAAATGTCATTTTGGAATCGATTGTGATTCCCAGATATTTATAGGTCGTACAGTATTTTATTTGGGTACCTTTGATCTTTATGTTAGGCGGTCTTTGTGCATTGAGGTTCCCCTTTACCACCATCGCCTGCGTTTTTTCCTTTGATATATTCAGCTTGTGTTCAACACATCATCTTTCAACTCTGTGTAAAACATTCTCTCCCAGTCTCTCGAGTGCCACCCTGGAGTCCGCTTTTACAGCTAGCATCAGGTCATCAGCAGATGCGATCGCTTCAATTTCGTTCGGATTTGTTGACTGTGCTATGTCATTCAGTAGTGTGTCCATATACCAGTTCCATGCCGAGGGGCCAATAATAGATCCTTGTGGGCACTCCCTTTCCATTTTCCTCCGCTCTGTGTCGTGAGCGTTCTTGACAATTATTGTGCGGTCCTTAAAGTAGTTATCCACTGTCGCTAAGAGTGTGCTACTACACTTGGCCGTCTTTTAATGGCTGGCCACCATAAATTATCAAAAGCTCCCTCAATGTCAGCAAATATAGCTAAGACATATTTCTTTTCCGTTCTTTGTATTATGTTTTTTTAGCTTAGCAAGTGCATCTTGTGTCGGTCTCCCGGGACGAAACCCGTATTGATGATCGTTACTTAATACCATAACTTCGTCATATTGCTTATTGATTCGTTGTACGATGATCCTCTCGTAAATCTTCCCTATTACTGGCAGTAACGCAATTGGCCTATACGATCCGACTTTCGATCGATCGCGATCCGAACCTTTCAGGATAATTCGAAGTTCTGCCTTCGTCCACGGTCTCGGAAATATACCGTGTTTTAAGCAGTTCTTATACAATGTGTTTATGCTTGATTTGTCGTGTGACCAAATATTCTTGATAACTTCCGCTGGTATTTTATCCGGGCCGTATCTATCGTTTTCTCTTCTTATTTCCCGTAGGTCTTCAGATTCATTGATCTTGGTGTCCTTGGGTACCATCTTTTGGAGCATGATTTTTACTGTTTCTTTCCAGCTATTTGTAGTTCTTTGGTCTTCCAGGACCTTCCGGTACCTCTCGCCTTTTAATCTTATCTCTTGTGATCTTGTAGATGATTCCCCATGGGTTTTCGTTTCCTTCTTTTCTCACGAAGTCTTTCCATGAGTTATACTTGTTTTTACGAATCATTGACATATACTGGTTCCTTAGGTATGAGTACCTCCTCTTAAGTTCTTGAGTGTCACCTATATTCATTCTACTCGCCCTTGCAAGTGCTTTTCTTGCTCGTCTTACTTCGAGTTGTTTTTGTCGAAGATCCGCAGTCCACCATGGTACCGATTCTGGTGCAACTCGTTTTTCCCTTAATGAGTTTTGGCATACTGCGGTGGTAACTTTCTCGAAGGTAAGTGCCGCCTCATCCGGGTCTGCTGTGTCAAGTTTGTGTCGATCCTATCAGACATATATTCATCATAGATTCTATTGAATATTTCCCAATTTGCATTTTGAGTCCTATAGCTCAACCTTTGCTTTTCTTTGTATTCACGACTTATTTTTCCAGCGGCAGTAACCGTGAACGTAATTATGTTGTGATCACTTGTGGTGCAATCAGACGTTACTTGCCATTTTCGAATTTCGTTTCCCAATATGTTCGTGGTCATCGTGACGTCTATGTTTGACGCTCCCGTCGTTGATGCATATGTCATGAGGTGTGATGGTTCATTCAAAACAATCATGTTGTACTCTATGAGAAAATCCTCAACCAAGCTTCCTCTCCGGTCAAGGGTGCCCGCGTACCACAGTAGCGACTTGGCGTTAGTATCGGCCGCCACCATTATTCTCGCCCCCCGTCTGCCCATCTAATCCGCTCAATCAGCTCGCCAATCGCACCAAGGAATGGTTCAATCCGCTTCGAACAATGACAATAGACACTAACCACGTACACCGATGTTGCTGCTATTTTTATATGTACACATAGGACATGGTGAGACTCGCTAGTGCGTACGTGAAATACGTCGATTCCATCATTTGCAACCAGTGTCGCAACCTATGGTGATTCCGTTTCGGGTTGTATAACTTATATGTTACGATTTCCGTATCCCACTACTCTGCTGTTTCGAGTATACGGTTCTTGCACGCAGACGACGTCTTGGTTCTCCTTCTCGATTGAGATTCTTATTTCCCCAGCTGTAGCCATTGACCTCGCGGCAGTTATTTGCGCGAACTTTAGCTCCATTCTACCTTGTTTCTATAGAATTCCACCTGCCTGAGGTATTCAGGGCATCGTCTGTCATTGGATGGATGATTAGTTTGTCTTCGGGCTTTTTTACAGTTTGTGCAGCATGGAGACTCCTTTTTTGGGCAATTATTTCTAATGTGATCTTCGTCACCACAGTTTTCGCACCGTCTAGTTTCTGAAGTACAGTTCTTAGCAATGTGGCCATATCCGTTACATTTATAACATTTTGTAACATTGATGTGCTCGTTTACTTTGTAAGATTTCCACAGCATAAAAACTCTACCGTCATTCAAAAGCTTCTTAAAGAGGGATCCGGGTACCTCAACTATCCAGTTAAGGTTTCCGTTTCTGTTTTGAATACTGTGCCTTAACTTCACCTTTTCTTGTACCTCAGAGATGTCTGTATTTTCCGAAATGCAGTTTTTATTTATGAAGTCTTATTTTAGATCTTCCATGTTTGCGTTCCTTTCGACATCGTGTATCATTATCGTCGGGGTCAGTTTTTTAGGTTTATCTGCCTTGAGGCCAACCAGCTCCAAACTTACTTCCTTAATCAGATTAACATCACTAGTACTTGAGAGCTCCATGGCTATGCCTTGACTTCTCATATTCCTTATGTTTTTTACTTTCAGCTCTGATCGGACGTCTTTGAGCGCCTCCATGACGTTCCCACGGATCTCTTCGTTGGACCTCGTATCGTTTCCGGCAGCTGGTCGAAACAGGATCACCTCAGTGGGTTTTCTGGGAGGGCGAGGGAGACCTCCAATCTCCAACCGCCCGCGTGCCCAGAGAAGGGAGCTGCCGCCAGTCCAGTTGATAGCATCTGGGCGTAGGTAGGTCCTCCCGCTCTGTCAGGTCCCTTCGCTACACTCTTCGTTTGTTCCCTTTTTTCTATCTCGACCTCTACCTTCAGCTTCTCATTCCGCACCACCTGTTCATAGAGTTTCGCCTCGAGCGAAGTCCACTTAGCAAGGATCACCTTGATTGCTGCCTTGGTTATCTTGTTACTGTCGTTAAATAAGTAGGCCTCGAGCTCTTCCCGGTGTTCCCTTATCTCCTCCATGACAGGTGGGACCGGCTCCCCTGCGTCAGTCTGTGGCAGCGTCCCCTTCCCTTTTCTAGGTCTCAATCTCTTTACTCTTGAGTCCAGAGATGCTTCCTCGGTGCCAGTTGACGAATACGAATGCATCCTACTCCTCTTTCCTAGGCTAATATTGTCCGTCACCTCCATCGGATTGTCATCATCCGCCCCTCCTCCAATGTATCCTGCACCGGAAACTCCGACTTTCCCAGATTCTTCCCTAGTGAGCACTACCGCAACTTCCATCGTCTGATTTTGTTTTTGTTTTGTTTGTTTTGGATTTTCCATATTTATTCCCACGAATACTCCAGGAGTTCGGCAGGTATCCTGGAGGGATCGTTTGCGACCGCACAGTTTTACATCAACGCGGCCATGCAGCCATAGACACGATGCGTCACACCGTAGCTTTTGATGTTGTGTGTTCTTAGTCTGCCTGCTCCCCCTGGACCTGTCCGTCAAGGTAAGACCTGCCAGCGGCCGGAGCCCTCGCCGACTTAGCTCCAGGGTTCATCGCAGAAACGCAAGCCCCCCCACCGCACCAAGATGACACACTTGGGGAGGCGTTGTGTGCTCTATGCGGGTATTACACATTTTCTCGGCATCAGTCCCATGAGCTTCGAAATATTGTTGTACGCGAGAAAAATCACTTTTTCTGAAAAAAGAAGGCCTTTTTTGAACAACGGTCCGGACGGATACACTATATCATTTACATTTAGGAATTTTTTCCAATAAAAAAATTATGAAACATACTCAAAGATATTCCCCTTACTGTGAAAAAAAAAAGTTCGAAACCTGCAACCATTTTCAAAAAAAAAAAAAAAAATCACAAAAACACGCTTTTTTTCGGCCGCTGAGTGGATGTGACCCCTTAAACACTCGCCACTCGTCCGCACTGGGTGTAATTCCGGTAAAAGTATTCGACAATATTTTCACTACTGGTGTAAGAGTACACGTAGCGTTCAACTCGAGCCCGGCGATGATTATTCTACCAAATGATTTATTTAAACCGTACATAACGGGGTTCGCTATATATAGCGATATCGCGTGAGACGTAGCACCGTTATTTGCCATTTTTATTGCTTTCGTGTAGACTGTAACTTTTCGAATGAATCGTCGGTGGTGTTCATACTCCGTTTTATACAGATTTCCCCCACCATCTAGTTGCATCGCCTCTTCTTTTGATACTGCAAATCATACGACTGAAAATTGCTAGCCAATGTCCTTTGATATTTGTCGCATTCTCCTCAACAGCCTAGTAACAGCAGCAGCAGTAAATATATCCCAAAACTCTTGCATACTCTCGCACACCTATGTGCACATGCACACCTCGATATACAGATAAGATGTGGCATGAAAACTAAATAATATTCGTCGACGAAATTTGATGATTTTCCTCATGGCCGAGTGCCTTGAAATTAAATGAAAACAATATGACTTTCATCAGCGAAACTCGATAACTACCATAAGTACATCACCATCTCTAAATATTTCCCTAGGTCTTGCTTTTGTAAAGTTATGGCGTGCGGCCATCTTCTTGGTTAGTCGTATTCATTACATCGCTGCAGTATATGCAGAGAGAGATCGAGAGAGAGAAACAGAGAAAGAGCTTGTTAAAGGAATATATATAAAAGTGAGCCGCTTTGAAAATTCTCTAGTTAATTGTTTGATTTACTGTGGTTACTACTACTACTACTACTCTAACAGCACAATCATGGTCAGAGTGGTAAAGCGCTCATTGATAAAAAAATTGATAGAGTTTATATTGAAGCGTAGACCGTCGTTGCGTTCGCGGTGGGAGAGAAGAAATTTACAGATCACCCCATGGGAACTTCCGACACAGGCGGTTGTTCGTAAAATTCGCGGTATGCCTTGTGAGTGTCATCAGCGTGATTTAGTTGACGCGTATAATATTGGATTGTTTGATAGTCAAATAATTATTGATTCGGTGATGCGTGTTATTCGTCGACGAGGTTGGCTGAATGAGCCTGCTCTGCAATCCATACTCAATGAAAGACGTAAATAATATACAGCGCTAATTACTTTTATTTTATTTCCTTTATTTCATAAGATTTTTATATAGTTCGACGGTATGAAGACGAAGAAATGGGATCCGACACCTATGATTTCGATGAGGAGGGTAGAACCGATTCAGATGATCACAGCAGGGACAACGATGGTGACAGCTCCGCAGGGAATCGTTGGATAAATTTTACCCAGCCATTCTGCGGTTATAAACCAACAAACGGTCTTTTCATGGCAGGCCCTGCGAGAGAACCAGATGGATCCATCGCAGGTCCATCGCGACAATACAGTTCAAACGATGATACCAACAATAATACAGACAACGAGGAAGAAGAAGAAGAAGAAGAAGAGGTGGAGCAGGACGAGGACGAGGAGGAGGAGGAGGAGAAGGAGGAGGACCCGGTAGATTCAGGTAAGCTTTTAATAATACAATTACGCTGACAAAAATAAAAAAATTACGGGCAAATAATAATAAAATGAAAAAACAGGGTATGAGTCGGACCCAAACGTTTTTTCGCTTTGCACGATTCACTGTGCCGAGACCGCCGACAATCGAGTTGGTTTACGAAATGCGTCGGCGGTTCCCGGGTGCAGTCGATGGATTCGAGGACTAAAAACAAATATAAGTTTGTAATTCTTACGTTACACGATTTATATACATAGTATATAGTTAGCGACAAACGAAAATTTAAATTAAATGAAATAAAATTTCTATTAAATGGTTTAATTATGCTTGCAGGTGGACAAACTGGCGATGGAAGGACTGCTGCTCGGGGTGGTGATATCTTGCCTCCTGGTGAACGTTTCGGTATCGACAATGAGCAGAGACGATATTTTCTACGCTTTAGAATGCAGGGTCGAGAGACAGATTTTTATTTTCGTCAGCCATCGGACGGTATCGATCATCTGACATGGTTCGAGGGCGGTGTACGAGATCTTCTCACACGCCTTACAGAATCGTGCGAAGGACATGATTATGTGGGTATGACTCTGACCGTACCGTCTTTCGCGCAGGGACCTGTATGGATATCATTTCGACCAGCTCGTGACATTGTTCCTGACGATATATGGTGACTAATTAATAGTGTAGCTCAGAGTGCGCGCGAATTTCGAATAGACGCTGGTACATGCAGAATGACGACATGTATAGTACGAGGTGTCGAAGGAGCCGGTGTGGGTACTAGACTTACACACGAGTCTATAGCAAAAAAGTCAATTTTAAGCATAAGTAACCGCGATAATTTGGGTCTACAACGATCTCTTGTCACGGCCCGTGCGCATGCCGAACGCGATCAAATACGTACGGGCGAGCTACACAGACGATGGTGTCAAATTCGGAACGGGCTTTGAGGTGCGCAATATACAGCAGCGATAGAGCTCACGCGTAATGCAGGGGTAACGACACCGTATAGAGGGTGCGGTGCGCGCGAAATTCAGCTCTTTCAGGAGTACTTGGTTCACGAGAGTATAGCGATTGTTTATGAATCTCTCACCTTCGGAAAATGCGTTCCGGCTCTGTATGATGGGCGAAAATAAGTACTCACCGCAACAGGTAAAATTAATCATACACTCTTTATTCTCTATTACGAGCGTTCTCATCACTATCAACTAATATTAAATCTCGCCGGTGCGCTAGGTAGTCGAGGGTGCTGCGCACAATGTAATTCCAAGTATATTCGAGTACTCGAGCATCGATGTAGCTATCAATGTGCTCGATGTAAATCCACTTATTGCAACGGCAATAGAGACTCTCAGCCTGAGTATTGCGCAGACTGTAATCGTTCGTTCTTTGGTGCTTTTTGCCTCGCTCATCACAAGGGTGAGGGCTCCGCGGGTATCACGTCTCGAAAATATAGGCGGTACAGCGTCTGTAACGCATTGAAAATCTGTAGAGGCTGCTCGCGTATGATTAAAACCACAGATAAAAAGATGCATGTATGTGGTATATCGTTTTGTATTACATGGAAACAAACGCGACCGACTACGCATGCGTGTTTTATAGCACCTCTTAAGAAACCAGAGGCACAAAAAGAGAAGAAAAAAGACAAGTCTTCCACGAGATTTTTATTTTATGATTTTGAGACGCAACAACACGAGCAATTGAACTAATGGGAAAATTGCATAGTCAGAAGTCTCGCAAACGCATGCTTTACCTTAATTTATTGTACCGAGTGCGAATATGCCGGATGTTCTTGATAATTGCAATAATAATTATGTATAGTAATTTCGTTTTATTTAGGTTGTCTGTTCATCGTTTATTCTCGTAAATATGAATATTATTAAAACATATTTCCAAGTATGAAAGGGAAAATTCATTTGTGATTATTTTCTGGCTATTTCGGGCGCAGAGAAAATATGGATGAGGCGGTAAAACAAGATTCTTCTACTTCCGGGCCGATCAAATAAATCCGATGATAAATCGACACGAATTCACGAGCCGAATTTATGTGTTGCATAATGCGTATGTATGGCATGTCTGGATATCACAGATATAGAGACCGATTGTGCTAACTGTGGTAAACGTGAATTCGTGTTTATCGATGATCCTGTTGGGGAGCTCGTGAAATTCGCATCATCGCAAAAATTTAAAAAGACCATCTGCATTGCCCATAATGCTAGAGGTTTTGATGCACTATTTATTCTACGGTATTTAAACGAAGTGCAAAAAACACAGCTGCCCTCTCTGATTATGAATGATCGAAGATTGTCTCGATGAAAATTGGCGATGTCGTTTTTCTCGATAGTCTAAACTATTTACCCATGGCTCTTAGCGCTTTACCTAAGACCTTTGGTTTCGCTGATAGGGTGCCAAAAGGTACATTTCCCCATTTATTCAACACACCGGAATATTAGAATTACTCAGGTCCTCTGCCGGCTTTGCATTTTTACTCACCCGATACCATGTTCTCAGCGGATCGCGAGCGCTTTTTAAAATGGTATGAGGAAGAATCGAGTCGCGTAGATTATGAATTTGATTTTGCGACGCAATTTGTGCAATATTGTCGTACAGATGTTACGGTTCTGACACGAGCGTGTTTAGCTTTTCGAGAGTTACTTATACGTTGCGGAAGCGTGTATCCCTTTACAGAAGCATGCACGATAGCATCAGCATGTATGAGCGTATTTCGAAAGAATTTTCTACAGAAAGATCGCATTGCGGTGTTACCACCAGGAGGGTATCGCTGGGGCGATAAGCAATCGCGCAAGGCCGTCGTATGGCTCGTATGGCTCGAGCGTGAGCGCAAGTGCGTTATCGCTCATGCTGGACGCACGAGAGAGTATTGCCCTCCGACCGGCCTACCGGCTGTCGACGGATAGTACGTGGTTGCCGGAATCAATCCCGTTCTTCAATTTCACGGCTGCTTTTGGCATGGATGTCCGCGATGTTATCGCGTGAATAGAGATGTTCGAACTAAATTCGGTGATACAATGGATGAGCGATCCGAGCGTACCGTTCGTATTTTCGGGCGAATCAGATCGAAAGAGTACACTTAAACGAAATATGGGAATGCGATTTTGACAGATTACTCGAGAATAACGAGGAACTGTTATACGTGAAAAATCACGTCATGGTCAAGCAGGCGAACGAAAAATTTTGTAAGCTTGTATGACGTAGTAGGGATGGGCGATCTTCTAAATTAAATCGATGTTTCAAAAATCGATTTTAAAAAAAAGGTATCGATGTTCGAAATCGATTATTTTCTTTATAACATCGACGAATCGATTAATCGAAAAAAGCGGGTAGAATACTACGGGTGCACTGTCATCGACTATGTTTTCACCGAGCGGGGCTCTGCGTGAGTGCGAGAGAAAGGTCCACTTGTATGTCCCTCTCGCACTCACGCCGAACCCCAAATTGACCCTATCGGTACCGGTGGAAACATAGTGTATGACTTGTACGATTACGGTAATAGGAAAAAGGGTGGCTCGCGATAAGGAACGCACTTTTGCTGGAGACGAAAGGGAGCCAATTTTTCGTACAAAGATTGGAGATGAACAAAGTTGCGAAAAAAGCGTAGAATTTATTGTCATTTAAGCTTTATTATCATAAAAACGCTCCATCGTCATCATTTATGGGTTCAATGCAGTTTTATGTTCTTTCCAAAGTTTGTGTACCTGAAAAAAATAATTAACTGTTATCGAAGCATGAGTATTTATACCAATACTAAAAATGGAAGATTTTTTAATACAAGATCTTTCAATGCGAAATTTATATTGCCATTGACAACAAAATGAGGAATGAGATGAAAATAAATAAAAACGAAAATGAATGAGAGATTCCGGGTATAACAAAATAATCATTTTTAGCTGTAACACGTCTGTATACTTTATCACATTTTTTTTCTAGGAATATATTAACATATAGTGTATTACAAAAGAGGAACTAAAGTACGTAGTTGCAGGCTGCAATTACGTAAATATAGGAATATATGATGTATCAGGAAAGAGGAACTAAGACGGTCCGAAACTCCAATCTTCACGTGTGAGCGAGCTGATAAACAGCAAATTTCTCGCGCACGAGCCGGGCGTAATTATATAGATTTTTTAATTGTCACTTCAAATAAGGTGTTCACTTGAGCTGCTGTCCTGCCGGGTTACCGAATGCCAGATGCCGGCTGGTCCACCAGAATTTCAATTTACGATACGCAATATGACACAATACGTGGTCTCTTACGTGAAAACGACAATATGGCGTTACCGATGTCACCGAAAAAAAATCGAAAATCGATTAATCGACTGACTAAAACATCGAAGAAATATAATCGATTAATCGAGCCAAAATATCGGCTGCTTGGATTAATCGAAAAACATCGCACATCCCTACTAGTAACGCCGACGTTACGTGCGACCATACATATCGCCCAGAGCTTTGCTTCAAGCGGATAATAGGGATGGGCGATGTTCTGAATTAAATCGATGTTTCAAAAATCGATTTTAAAAAAAAGTATCGATGTTCGAAATCGATTATTTTCTTAAAAACATCGACGAATCGATTAATCGAAAAAAAAGCATGAGTATTTATACCAATACTAAAAATGGAAGATTTCTTAATACAAGATCTTTCAATACGAAATTTATATTGCCATTGATAACAAGATGAGGAATGAGATGAAAATGAATAAAAAGGAAAATGAATGAGAGGTTCCGGGTATAACAAAATAATCATTTTTAGCTGTAACACGTCTATATACTTTACCACATATTTTTTCTAGAAACATATTAACATATATTATATTACAAAAGAGGAGTTACAGTACGGAGTTGCAGGCTTCGATTACGTAAATATAGGAATATATAATACACCAGGAAAGAGGAACTAGGACGGTTCGAAACTCCAATCTTCACGCGAGAGCGAGCTGAGAAACAGCAGCTTGTTTAAATGCTCACCGGATAGTCTGCTTCGATTGTCCGTTTTTATGTCGCCAGTTTGAGAAAAAAGCCGTTCAGACGGTACGGACGTTCCGACAATGCTGATATATTTCACTGCTAACTTGTAGAGAGACGGAAATGCGAGCTTTCCGATCGATGACCAATACTGAAAAGGGTCTTCATGACGCTTGATATTTGGCTGACTCAAATACTGACGTATTTCGAGACTGAAATCTTCGCTATGCCTGTTAGAGTCAGCTTTGGACGCAATCAAGTGGTCATGATGACTCCAGAGACTATGCTGTTCAGTCGGTTCCTCGAGTACTCTTGCTGTAGTATTCGTAATTTGAACTTCGTCGTTCTTGATAAAATTATTGATCCAAGTTATTGCAGTTGAAACAGCCAGGGCACTCTGGAAGTGGATCTTCTTAAATCTCGGATCCAGTAAGCTCGATATAGCCAATATTGTGTTGAACTCGAAGTCCTTGAATCGCCAATCAATCGTTGCTAGGAGTTTTTCTTGGAACTCGTTTCCGCACTGTGTCAAAGGCTTGTATCTTCGGATACTGTCTTTGAGGCAGTGTACCAATGAGATGATGATGCTGCATGTTGGATACAACGCTCCACTGACTTCAGTAATGGCGAGCTCTACTAACTTCATAAGCGAGACTACATCTCTCAGCATCTGCATCTCGTCGCGTCTCAACATGTCGGGTGCATTCGGGCACTTCGACACGACCGGATAAACATATTCCTCGAGAGTGAGGAATCTCTGCAGCATGCATAGCGTCGAGTTCCATCTTGTAGGGACATCTTGAGTAAATTTCAATGCAGTTCCGTGGGTTTTACCATCTCGCATTTGTAACTTCTTCAATTCGTCGGAAGCTACAACACTCCTCCGGGTAATTGTGACGACGGCCTTCACTTTCGCAATCGTGTCCTGCACGGCGGGCATCTTCGCAAGAACATCTGGGACGAGATGTGATAGGGTGTGCGCGACGCAACCCAATTGTTTGTCTTGCCCCAGTAAGTCACGCATAGCTTTTTTGATGTTGGCCGCACTGTCTGTAATTACTGCCGTGATTTTCGACAATTCCAGCTTGAAGTCCTCGATCACCGATTTCAAGCAATCGGTAAGATGTATGACTTGATGTATGACTTTCATTCATAGGAAAAACTCCGATACATCCGTTGTTCATTTTCATCTCCTTGGTAAGGTAATGAATCGTAACGCCAAGGTAACTTTGGTTGCTGATGTCCGTCCAATTATCGCAAGTAATTGAATACCACTGAGCTTCGTGAAGTTTGGCTACGAAGCGTTCTTTTAAATCATCGTACCGAGCGTCTATCAATCTCGTGATAGTTTTTCGGCTGGGCACAGTGTACCGCGGAGAGACTGTTCTCATCAGCAATTCGAAGCCTTCGTTATGCACAGTGGATAGTGGCATTTTGTCATGCGCGATCATATACAAAATAGCGTTGGTTATTTTATCCGAGGCCTCCCCACCCTCTATAACGAAAAAAAGATATTTCGCAAAATGACAAGAAGTCTAAATAAAACAATTTACTCTAAGGTCTGCATACCTCGGAACGAATTCGTACGCTTGAATGCCTCGTCGATTCTTGTCAACTTCCCCTGCAATAATAAGTTCTAGTCATTTGCGTTTTTTTTTGTTAGATTTATATATTATACGCATTTATTTATGATTTATGATTATAATTATTATTATTATTATTATTATTGTTGTTGTTGTTGTTATCAACATCATCATTATTAATTTATTTATTTGCTTTTTATACTTAGTTATTCATTTTCGTACCTGTTGCTTCATTTTCATGCGTTTTCGCTGCGGAGAGTTTTTATCATTAATCGATTCGTCGCTAGATTCGGAAGTTGCACTCCATTTATGTTTTTGTGCGATCAATGATCAGAGCAAACCACTGCATGGCATCGTTTGAGATGCTGAATCAAGTTCGTTGTGTTACCACTGTGTTTGCATACTTTGTTCTATATCGTACAACACGCTGTAACATGACTCTTTCGTTCAAAGTATTTCCACGCTATACTTGATTGCTGTGAACTGTGAAATAGAAATCAATGAGTGAGAAAATGTTTTAGGCGACCTTATGAAAAAGTAAGTTTGTAAAAAATGTCAAAATAAACTCACTTTGTTACACTCTTTGTTGTGTTCAAATCATTTGGCCGAGACGAAGATCGCTGATCCTGAACTCGGGGTTCCAGTTGTGAATCTCGAGCACTCTCCGTAGTACCTTTGTGTACGAAAGTACAGGGTGCGCCATCTCAATCTGGTCGATGGAAGTATTGAATAACTTAGAGAATTTTCAACAGATTTCACAAAGTCGTATTTTTTTATTAAATTTGATTCATTACAATTTATTTTGATTAGTTTCCAAAAACCACATCGATCAAATGTCCGCCTTTATTACTGAGACAAAAATGAGCTCTTTTTTCGGCATTTTTCATTGTATTTGCCAGCATCTCGGGCGATATCGCTGCGATTTCGGCTCGAATGTTGTTTTTTAGCTCCTCTATGATCTTCGGCTTGTTAGCATAGACTTTACTTTTCAAAAATCCCCACAAGAAGAAGTCCGGCGCAGTCAAATCCGGCGATCTTGGTGGCCAGTCAATATTACCTTTCTTTGATATCACACGTCCTGGGAACTTCCGACGCAAATAGTCCATTGTTGAGCGCGCAGTGTGACATGTCGCACCATCTTGTTGGAACCAAAATTCCTTAAGACCTTTTTCACGCATTTGTGGTAAAACAAAGTGTGCCAACATCCACCGATATCGATCCCCATTGACAGTTTCACCAGCTCTGAAGAAAAATGGTCCAATGGTGGTTTTTGAGCAAACACCGGCCCAAACTGTCACTTTCTCATCGTGCAATGGAGTTTCGTGAATAATATGAGGATTATCGGTGCCCCACATGCGACAGTTTTGTTTGTTGACAGCGCCAGAGAGGGTGAAATGAGCCTCGTCGGTCATCAGAATTCGCTCCCAAAAATCCGGCTCAGCTTCCTTCATTCGACTAACGTTATTAGCGTAAGCCAAGCGCGTTCTTTCGGCGTATAGCGATACATGATTGAAATTGTACTGAAATAACCTATACGAAACGTGTTGTACGACGCTGGTCGGTTAAAATCTGTCAGAGTTATTCAATACTTCCATCGACCAGATTGAGATGGCGCACCCTGTATAAACGAGCGCATGCAATTTTATGTGGTCGAGGTTATGATATATACTCGACAAATATATACATCTTATTACTTACCTTCATCAGCATTCATTTCGGCTTTTTTATTCGTGTGTTCTTGGTCTCGATTCTATAATTTCTCGCGCACGAGCCGGGCGTAATTATATATATTTTTTTATTTTCACTTCAAATAAGTTGCCAGATGCCGGCCGGTCCACCAGAATTTCAATTTACGATACGCAATATGACGCAATAATACGTGGTCTCTTACGTGAAAACGACAATATGGCGTTATCGATGTCACCGAAAAAAAATCGAAAATCGATTAATCGACTGACTAAAACATCGAAAAAATATAATCGATTAATCGAGCCAAAACATCGGCTGCTTCGATTAATCGAAAAACATCGCCCATCCCTATGACGTAGCGAATGGGGAGCAGATACTCTATGTGGATGTGCGCTCGCTGTATCCATGGGTGTATAAGAATGGAAAATATCCCGTTGGACATCCGAAATTAAACGTAGGTGACTAGTGTCGAGAACTCGTAGCACTTGAAAACGATCTAAGTGTCGTCGAGGGTCTCGTGAAGTGTACCGTGGTGGCAGCGCGCGATTTGTATATCCCCGTACTGCCTGTTCGCATGCATGGGAAATTACTGTTCTTCTTGTGTAGAACGTGCTGTACAGATATGGACACATCCGAGGTTTGTACACACTATGACACGACTGAGCGAGCGTTTGACGGCACATAGGTCGTGGACGAACTGAGAAAAGCCGTGTCGCTCGGATATAAGGTGACGTGTATCTATGAAATATGACAATACGTTGTTACGCAGTATGACTCGACAATGCGACGAGGCGGTCATTTTGCCGAGTACATCGATACATTCCTAAAAATAAAACAGGAGACGAGTGGACCGCCAACAGAGTGTAACGATGACGAGGAAGCAATAGAGCGTTTTATAGCATTGTACAAGGAGTCTGAGGGTGTATATCTCGAGCGAAGTGCTTTGCAGCCAAATCCGGGTTTACGTTCAATCGCAAAATTGGCTCTTAATTCATTCTGGGGAAAGTTTGATCAACGAGAGAATCGCACGAAATCCGTTATCGTTTTCACGCGCGCGGAGATAATGAAGTCACTAACGAGTCCGGAGATTGAGGTGACTTGGATGCTACCGGTTAATCACAAGATTATGTATGTAAACTGTGTGAGCAACCGCGATACTATCCAACCATCCCCGACATCAAATGCCATGATTGCAGCAGACACGACGACACAGGCACGCCTAAAATTATACAGTTATCTTGAAGGGCTCGGGCGACGAATATTGTACTGCGATACGGACTCCTGTATTTACTTGAGTCGCCCCGGTGGTAACGAGTATGAGCCGGCAATCGGTCAATTTCTAGGAGATCTTACGGATGAATCAACCGAATATGAGCCTGGTAGTTATATAACTTCGTTTCGGGAGGACCAAAATTTTACGCATACCTTGTTCGTAAACCCGACGGTACGATTATTGAAAAATGTAAAGTAAAGGGTATCACGCTAAACTTTGCGAATAGCCGTTACGTAAATTATAACGCATTACGATCTTTCGTGACAGGAGCAAGGAGCGTACCTATTATTTTAAAATTCGACGCTATTCGACGTACGGAATTTCATCATGTAGTAACGCGTGAAGAAACGAAATCATGCGAACCTGTTAACACGAACCGAAAGCGGGACGGGATGTACTCTACTGTACCGTACGGCTAATGTGAAATACGCTAATTATCAGGGGTACAAATTGAAAATGCGGGTTTGATAACAGATGGCGTTACTAACGCTATACGCATCAGGCAGTACTGTGACTATGTTCATGTCAAAGCTACGTCTTATAGCTTTAATTTTCAGTATGTGTCAATTTGTCGCAGTGTCAAATTCATAGTTTTTTTGAGCTCTCAATATGTCGAGTTTCGTGCCAACAAAACAGCATTTGCGGGAAGTTTTAATTTACTTCTTTAATTTGAAGAAAAGTGCTGCTGAAGCACATCGATTGGTCTCCGAGGCTTATCCGAGTCATGTTCCATCGGTTTCAACGTGCGAGAGATGGTTTGTGCGGTTTAGAAGTGGTGATTTTGACGTTGAGGACAAAGAGCGGCCGGGCCAAGTGAAAAAGTTTGAGAATGCTGAATTGGAGGCAATACTCAATGAAGACTCGTGTCAAACTCAACAAGAGCTCGCAGATTCATTGGGAGTGACACAACAAGCCATTTCCCATCGTATAAAAGCCCTCGGAATGATCCAAAAGCAAGGACATTGGGTGCCGTATGAGCTGAAGCCGAGAGACGTCGAGCGCCGTTTTTTTGCATGCGAACTGCTGCTCGAACGGCAAAAACGGAAGGGTTTTTTGCATCGCATTGTCACTGGTGATGAAAAGTGGATCCATTACGATAACCCGAAGCGCAAAAAATCATATGGTTACCCCGGCCATGCATCATCATCGACGGCCAAACCAAATATTCACGGCGCCAAGCTCATGCTCTGTATTTGGTGGGACCAGCTGGGTGTGGTGTATTATGAGCTATTGAAATCGAACGAAACCATCACAGGAGCACTATACCGAACTCAATTGATGCGTTTGAGCCGCGCACTCAAAGAAAAACGGCCACAATACGAGCAAAGACACGACAAAGTAATTTTGCAACATGACAACGCTCGGCCACATGTTGCAGCGCCGGTCAAAACATACCTACAAACGCTGAAATGGGAAGTCTTACCCCACCCGCCGTATAGCCCAGATATTGCTCCTTCCGATTACCACCTTTTCCGATCGATGACACATGGCCTAGCTGACCAGCGCTTCCATTCTTACGAAGAAGCCCAAAAATGGGTCGATGACTGGATAGCAGCCAAGCCGGCCGAATTTTTTCGCGACGGTATCCGTAAATTGCCAGAAAGCTGGGAAAAAGTTGTGGCTAGCGATGGACAATACTTTGAATAATTCATTTGTTACCATTTTTTCAGAATAAACGTTCAAAAATAGAAAAAAATCCCGCATTTTCAATTTGTACTCCTGATAGTATAACGCAAAAAAGTATATAGTTTTACGGTTGAATGCGCGATATTTTAAAATAATCTTTTTGTCTAATTTCATGTATCATATTTACTGTGTACAATACATTAAAAAAATATATATTGATTTATTATGTATAAAACCGTTGTCGGCTCGTTCCTGTTGTTCTGCTATTCGTAGCAGTAGCTGCTATCTCTCTACCGTTCCCTTTTGTTCTGACTTCTTTATCGTTGATTCCTTTTGTCATGTCTTTCTTATAGAGTGTTTCCTTCTGTTCTGACTTTCTCGTGCTACATCCGTGGATATAATATTGCTGTTTAGAATTTGATAATTCGTAAAATTTGCATATAGAGATGTATGCATAGTGAAATGAAAATATTGCTTTATTTGTGAGAAATATAAAAACGATCGTTATTTAATTTACATACGGTGTAAACACCAGCTTATACCGCGGGCCCGCGCCTCATCAGTTAGTGCAGGCACGCCGCGCCTTATCAGCTCATGAAGGCCGCGAAAATAGCTGATGCCGCGGGGTCGCCGCCATCGCCGCCGCCGCCGTCGCGGTATAAGCTTATTTAAGAATCAGCTGATTGATTTTGATAGACACTCATCGATATGGACACACATTGGAAACATCCATCCACAGCTGTGACAAGCGGTCCTACGGGTTGTGGTGAAACATATTTTGTAAAAAAATTCTTTAAATACATGCGCGAAATGACGGATGTCCCGTTCGAGCGTATACTTTTATATTACTCAGAGTGGCAGTCCGGGTATTCAGAGTACGGTGATAAAACCGAATTTCGCGAGGGTTTACCGCAAGCAGTAGACTACTCGAATGATACAAGACCTAAACTTGTGGTCATTGACGATCTAATGCGCGAGGCATCCAACAATACTGTGGTCGATCTTTTCCCCAAGGGTAGCCATCATAAAAATCTTAGTGTTATTTTCATCATGCAAAATCTCTTCCATCAGGGTCACGGGCAGCGCGATATCTCCTTAAACGCTAATTATATCGTTGTCTTAAAAAATCCGCGAGATCACGCGCAAATTCAGCACCTAGACCGTCAGGTATGTCCCGAGAATCCGCGATTTTTGCAGGAGATATATTTCGATGCAACAGCCGCACCACACGGCTATCTATTATTCGACTTGAAACAATCGACGCCTGATAATTGTCGATTTCGCGCCTGTATATATCCCGATGACCAATACCATTACGGTTACGTGCCTCCAAAAGCAATGAAAGTTCGTGATGCGACGCGTGATGTACCAGTAATGCGCTTGTAATGGCGTTGCGCGGACCTCTCGATAAAAAGCAAATAATTATATTGCAAGCGCTGTGTTATCTGAAGCAAGAGCAACGACGTGCAATTTTGCGCAAAGCAGATGTAGCGCTCGTACGCTGTATATGCGAGTGTGCTCTAAACGTTTTACAGGGAAACGTGAGTCTGAACAACATGCAAAAGAATCATCTTCGGAGGCACGCGATAATTCTTCGACGACTAGCCGCCAAAAGGGGAAATTTGAGCGGTAAGAGGAAGATCATCATCGAGCACTGTGTCGGATTTCTCAAGTTGCTTCTTGTGCCTGTCTTGACCTACACGAGACATGGAATATGCCAGAAAGATGGTACTTATTCCTCATGATAACATACATCGTCTCGCTGGACTCGCCACTACTGCTGCTACTACTACTACTACTACTAGTGCAGACCCGTTGCTTTCCATACAGACTACCGGTACGCCATTATCGCGCCTCGACTCTGAGCTGAGTGAAATTCCAAACTCTCACTCGTACAAAAGCGAGAGAGAGAAATGGATAGCGTACCAGCAGGTTTTACAGCGTTATCTTCACATGGTCGAGTACGATAATGCAGTACCGAATAATTCACTAAAACGAAAAAAAGCAATACTGGATAGCCACGAGAATAAATCCGACAACGTTTCAATGAACAAAGTTAAATCTCGACTCAATGCCACACATATTATCGATAGCGTACCAAAAAAATTTTTATCTAAAGCAATATCGTTGCTTCGCAATTTGCATCGCAGCGCCGTTGGTAAAAAAATGACATGGGATTGTAACGGTGTTGTTTCCATAGACGGCAGAAGAATTTCAAATTCCAATATCGTTGATCTTGTTAACGATGCTATGCGAGCTAGAAAACGCGAGAAACCCATCGGACGATCTCACTTTGCCAAACTCCTGCGAGCGATACATATGCCACGCAAATTTATCGGCAATCCCGAGTCACTACACGAGCTTACACCTACATCATCCTCGACACCACAGCGGCGTCTTATTTTACCACGCGATAACGATAGTAGCAGCAGCAACAGCAGAAACAGTAGCAACAACAACAACGAGGCCGAGACCGCACACTCAAACAGAGATTTAATGCTCACGGCTGAAAACGACATCATCGAGGGGGAGGAGGGGGATGAAGAAGAGGACGAACAATTGCAAAACATCGCACAAGCAGAATATCGACCCCCACACAGTTAGAAAAGAAAAAAAAAAGAATCCATTTAATTGGTCATCGCTAAAATTATAAAAATCCTTCAAAAAATCTATTATGACACTGCTCATCCTGTTTCCTATTCGCGAGCAAAAAATTTGGCCCAGGTGGATCGAGGAATAGCGCGAGAAAATGTTTTACCATGGCTCGAGACACAGGACTCATATAACATGCATCGTCTCGTGCGACGACGATTTCCCCGTCGTACGTACAGCGTAAGTAATCTAGACGATGTATGGGAGGCTGATTTAGCTGATCTTCGCTCGATAGCCACCTACAACGATGGGTACGCGTATCTGCTTGTTGTTATCGATGTGTTGAGCGAATACGCGTGGGTCGAGCCTTTATCTGACAAAACGAGCGCTAACGTGACCCGCGGTCTCACACGCATACTCGCACGCACTAACAATCGGCGCCCGCAGCAATTGCAAACTGATCGAGGCAAAGAATTTATCGGCGCTCCGTTTCAGCAAATTCACAAGAAAAAGTATATCCATTTCCGCGCTGCTCGTAACCCTAATATAAAAGCCTCGATTGCCGAACGCTTTAATCGCACAATAAAAAAGCGAATGTGGCGCTACTTTACATACACGTAAAAGAAGCGTTACATCGATGTTTTACAACATTTTTTATATGCTTATAATCACACTAGACACAGCGGAACGCGTATTCCTCCGAGCGAAGTAACCCTCGAAAATGCCTCTATAGCACGAGACAATTTAGCACGGCGTTACGAGCGTAACGCGAAAAAAATTTAAAAGCCTAAATACAGCGTCGGTGACTTAGTACGTGTGAGTACAGCTAAAGCAGCTTTCGTGAAAGGAAATGAGCGTGGTTGGAGTAACGAATTATTCAAGATTCAACGAATATCAGTGAATCGAGAACCATTCGTGTATATTTTACACGATCTGAATAACGAGACGATCAACGGTATTTACTACGAGGCAGAATTATCCCGAGTACGAGTGCCTCCGTCATTTGAGAAGACGAAAGAGAAGAAGAGGACAAAGAGGAAGAACGCTCGAAATCATCGTCCCTGATAAATATGAGCTCCAAGGATAGCTCTTTCTTTGTCGTACTACCGAGCAACAGTAGTATGCAGTATTTTCCGAATAATACGACGACGAAATTTATTACAAAACTACCGCGTCAGATACGCTTGCACGGAGAATGGTCTCCTTCTCTTGTGGAAATTGCTTATCCGATGACTCTTTTACATGTTCCTACTATAGGAAATCTCGTAACTTCTCAGGATGGTGATTATGATTTATCGGGTTTGAATCTTTTAACACGGAGACGCGCTGATAGAGACCAAGTTGCACCTGGTGTATATCGCTCTATAGACGCTCTTTTGGAGAGTATAAATAATTACCTCAGGTGGCCGGACATTTGCGCTTTAAATCGCTCCCGAGCAGGCAGGTCGAAGTGGCGCGCGCATGCGATGATTTACGCTAACATGACTTTCGCGTATAGCCCGCTATCGCAAGGCTACTAGGATTCTCGGAAAAGGCCTGTATGTGAGTAATGATAGAACCGAATTGCGAATAAACAGGGTCGAGGCCTGCATCTCTCGGCGGTGCTATACCAGGTAGTATGTTTTTATACACAGATATCTGCGAGAGCTATATTACAGGCGATATACAAACACCCCTTTTACGAGTTGTTCCCATTGATACTGATGACTGTCAGTATGGTTCGATAAAATTTAAATCGTTTTCAACGCCACGATATATACCTCTCGTGCGCAATAATTTACACACTATCGAGATCGATATAAGAGACAAATTTGGGGATCCTATACCATTCGAGCAGGGAACGTTGAATGTGACACTATATTACAAAAGGTTCCATGATTGATTACACCACTATGGATGATATTGACAGTGTGCAGCACGGATGGGGCCGTCGCGGGTACGGCGGTATTAGCCATGTTTATATCGGAACGCCTAATCAACGAGGACACGGTATCGGCAGTTTTCTCGGGGGCCTGTTTTGTCGAGTGTTACCACTTTTAAAGAAGGGCGCTAAAGCAGTTGGAAAAGAGGCGTTGCGCGCTGGTGTAAAGGTAGCCGGTGATATCCTCGATAGAAATATAGCTGTGAAAGATGCTATTCGCGAGAGAGCGAGAGAATCAGGCAGTAATCTCAAACGCAAAGCCTCTGAAAAAATTGACACTCTCATGCGGGGGTCTGGTTATAAAAAGCGCAAAATTTCGCGAACTCCTCATTCATCGGACGAATGTAAACCACGACGTATCTCCCGTAAAAATAAAAGTGTAATAAAGAGAAAAGTAATAAAGAAGAAGAAGAATAATAAGAACAATAAGAAGAAGAAGACTCGTTAACGAACAGTTGCAGATATTTTTGGATAGCTGAAACAAGATGGCTTTTCTACATGCGCACTCGTGCGAGTGTCTTAAATCTAAACTTAAATTCTTTTCACTCCCACCGACGCAAACTACTATCGAAGGCTCCAATTCGGTGTATTACAAACCAATATCTTCGCTAACAGATGATTCACCGATTGAATTTTTTATTCCTGGACAGGGTGATGAGTATATCGATCTCGCGCATACCATGCTTAGTCTTAGAGTAAAAATAACATCCCCTACTACTACGGAAATTGCCGCGGATACATCGTCGAAAGTAAGTGCCGGCCCTGTAGACAATCTCTTGCATTCTATGTTTAATCAGGTGGATGTATACCTGAATCAAAAATTAGTTTCACCTCTAAATAATGCCTACGCTTATCGACCGTACATAGAAACACTTTGAATTACGGTCCAGCAGCAAAAAATTCGCATCTCACAAGCGTTCTCTGGTACGACGATACCCTTGGAAAAATGGATGATATAACATCGGAAAATACGGGTCTTGTGAAGAGAAAACAATGTTTAAATGTCGAAAAAACTGTAGACTTGCTCGGTCATCTGCATTGCGATATATTCAATCCGGAGCGGTTCCTATTACACGGCGTCGAGATGCGACTACGGTTGGTGCGGTCTAGAGATTCATTTTGTCTTGTGGGGGATACAAAGAATGGTCAATGCGGCTTAAAGATTCTCGAGGCATCGCTTCTCGTTCGTAGAACAAAAATAGCTCCTGGTGTGCTGCTTTCACATGCTAGAACTCTGGCAAAATCTACGGCTAAATATCCTGGAGAGACTATCGATAATATCGTGTTAGGTCAATTGCGGAAGCGTATAATTATCGGTTTTGTCGATAACAAGGCGTTTAACGGCGACTTCAGTATGAATCCATTCGATTTCACAAATTACAAGATAAATGATCTCTCGTTGTATGTAGATGGTGCTCAAATACCTTCGAAACCGTTACAACCTGATTTCACGAAAAATCATCTCTATGTGGATGCTTTTCAAACGTTGTTTTCGGGAACTGGAATACATTTCTTGAACGACGGTAATTCGATCGATCGCGATAATTATCGCGATGGATACTGTCTGTTTGCTTTTGATTTGACATCCGATCTTTCGGCGAACAGCAATACACATTGGAATTTAATAAAGCACGGTAGTGTGAGAATATAGGTACGATTTGAGGATGCGCTTGCTTCAACGATAAATTGTGTAGTCCACGCGGAATACGATAATGTCCTTGAAATTGATGCCTCACGGCAAGTAATGGTGCATTTTACCGGATAAGCAAAAAATGTGCTGATGTCGGCATAAAATTATTTCGTGTTAAGAGACGTAGAAGCGTGTCTGTGAGTAACTAATCAGTCGAACTCGAGCATCTGTACGGATTAGACGTGAAAATGGATATCGTCGTGGATATACAGGGAATGTGTGGTAAAGACATGGAATTTATTCCGAAAAAAATTGCCGTGGTAGCAGTGGATAGACCGTACTCTGCTCATTGGATTGTCTAACCGCCGTGTCACTTTGCCGAATTACCACAGCATCCGAGAAGCCAGAATAATTTTCTCTCGAAATATTTTCACGGTCTGAAATGATACGAGGGCGATGTGAGCTGTAAACAAGCATACGCTAACTTGCGTGAAATTTCGCGAAAATCAAATCGCATCTATACACGCGGTCACGAGAACGCTATACTTCTTTGCGATATCACGAGTCGTAAAATTTCCAACCTGGAGGATGAGGAGTGCGCCCCATCGTACACATTTATGCGGAAATCTTTGCGAAAATGCTTCAGACACGCTATGATAAACGATACAAACGTCTTCGCATTGTGCAATGCGCCAGGCTTTCAAAATAAAAAATTGGCTTCGCGAGCACCCATTCAAAGGAGAATCATACATGAATGTTTGGTCAGCAGTCGAAGGGGAAGAGAATAAGAAAGAGGAGAAATCTTCATCATGTAGTCGTGACACGATCGACGATGCTGTGAAATAAATTTTGCATATATATACGTCTTTCAAAGCGTATCGGTCATTATTTAATCATTGACTATGTGTTCAGCATGAACACTAGACAAATCTACGAGAGTCTGCAGTATCTACCACTTTCAACCGTTGGCGTATACCCAGCTGACAGAATTCCTCGTGTATGGTCGTTACCCGCCGGACTCGTAGTTAACACGGATAACCACGACGGACCTGGAGAGCATTGGATCGTCATGTACGTTAACCATCATGGAAAAGGAATGTACTTTGATAGCTACGGGCTACCACCGGTTATACCGCAACATCTCACACGACTACGAAGAAACTGCAAGTTCTATCGGTACGGCCTCAAGCAGCTACAGAGTAATACGTCGGATGTGTGTGGACAATTTTGCATCGTATTCCTACATCTTATGTCGTGCGGCTTCACCATGTCGCGATTTAATAATCTCTTTAGCAATAATATAATGAAGAACGACAGATAAGTGCGTGAATATTACAATGCTTTTGCCTCTCGACGACCAGACAGTGATAAAAATAAATTTAACGGCGGAGGAGTCTCCGAGCGAAGATTACCGTGTTTGCACGTATGTTGCATACGACGGTAAATATGTGTAAAGTGATTTAAATAAAATATTGATTAATTAAAAACAAATACATCGGCTTAGTGTGTCTCTTATTTTATAATTATATATAAATTATAATCGAGGTCTCTCGCGGTACGGTATCATATTCTGCGTCTTTTACTGCAAAGCAATCGCTTCATGAGAAGCACAGCACAAAGCGGTACGCACGTGCAAAACCGCTGACATTGCATTCAAAGCGCTGCACACCTAGTTATGATTCAGAGGGGCGTTTGTTTTTTTGAAACGTTGTGATCACCGCCAGCATCATCTTGAGCATTCAGTCTGTCTTTAGCAGTGCACGACGAAAATTTAAATCGATAAAAAATATGTATCCGCGGTACGACAACTTCGCTCCAGCCGTGGCTTTTGTGTGTCGTGTGGTTTGCGGGGAGGGGGATAACGCGATATTCCTACGTACGGGATTAATGTGTGTTGCGTGGCAAAAACTAGAGGACGATTTGGAGAAACTATATATTGATGGACTTGCCGAGAGGAGTGTATTTAAATTTGAGGACTTGTGTGCGGGAGCCTCATGTGTCGTTGTGCGGCATCAAAGGGCTATGCGCGGTGAGATCATCGACATGGACGATGACGGGTGCTGCGAGGTGCTGCTTGTCGATATCGATGAATCGATATGCGTCGATTGGCAGCAACTATTCCACCCCGAGCCGCCGATTAGTGTATTACCGTCGTCGCTCGTGAAGTGTACGGTATTCGACCTCGATCATTTAATTAACGAGGACGGCAATCTAGATCGGATCGATGGAACGCGCAGTAATGTTACGCTGATCGGGATACGCATGCGAATCCCTGACGGTGCCCACGCTCCATGGGTGCGGGTAATTCCCATTACCCTGGCGCGTAGCTGTGGTTTTTGATGTGAGGGTGAGTGAGTGAGTGAGTGAGTAAGAGAGAGAGAGAGAGAGAAAGAGAGAGAGAGAGAATGCGTTTGTGTGCATATGTGCGTGTGCCCGTCACCCTGGAGAGTCGTCGTAGATGCCGCCAACACAAGGGTGAGTTAAAAATTTTATTCCAAGTATGTGTACACCTTTGCTCTATCCTGCTCTTATCTCTACTCTTCCTTGTTCACCAAGGTACCCACACCACCTCACTTTACCATCTCCACGTTACCGACACTGGTTAAGCAGAGTGGGTATCTCGGCGGTGAAAAAGTGCGGTGGTGGGGGTAGCCGCGTGGTGGGGGAAGTATCGGGGATAGGAGTGGGATGGAGCAAAGGTGTACACATACTACTCAAATCATAGTATATTAATAAATACTTCGAATGAAAGAATTAGTTAATATATAACATTAAATTGTCAATTTAAAATTATTTAAAAAATATTTTTGTTAAGTATGCCTCAAATAGCTTCATATAATTAGATAAACTTATTTATTTTAACCTTAATAGTTTTTTTATATTCTTCAACTTATATTTATTTTTCTTATATTACTACAAAATTTAAATCAACCTCTTATAAAAAAAATAAATTTTTCATGGACTTGAAAACTTTTTCTTATTTGATTAATTTTTTGAGAGTGATACATCTAAGCGACAATGTTATTGACCAAATTTTATAATGGAATGTTTTATTTGGCAGTTCGCAACCCGGTTAGAGTCAGCGCCGCCTGGATCCCTGTGTTATTGATATCAGAAAGATCTCTAATAATCGAATCTTTAATTATTTGTCAGTTCTTATTGCCTCACTCATTCATTAAGAATTAATGAGGCAACTGCCAAATAAAACATTCCATCATAAAATTTGGTCAATAACATTGTCGCTTAGATTTATAACTCTAAAGAAATATATGACCGCGTACTGGTTAATTAATTAGTCTGAAAAAAGTTTAATTAATTTTCTTTATCTTAATAAAAAAATTCAATAATAAGACATTTATTTTCAATTTTTTACCCTTCAACTTCCCCCGACAATAATTTTAATTGAATATCCATATTATTAAATTTATTATATATACTACACCCTATATTTTATTGATTCTTACCTTCCCGTATTGAAAAATTCTTCAAAATAATTATCTTATCAATTTATAATGAATTAAAAATCCTTACAAATAATAAATTTAATTGAATAAATATTATTTTTTAAATTTCAATTATAATAATTATTCTATTAAATAATTTTATAGGCCTTATACCTTATATTTTTACCAGATCAAGGTAAAGTTTCTAATTGAAAATTTAACGTTTTCAATTAGAATTTCCCTCCCAATATAATTAGGATTATTATTATTTAGATGAATAAATAATATACATTTTATATTTTTCCATCTAATCCCACCTACAACCCGCATTTTACTAATGCGATTTATAGTTATTATCGAAACAATTAGAAACTTAATTCGTCCAGGAACATTGGCTATTCGACTAACTGCTAATGTAATTGCAGGTTATTTATTATTAACCCTTTTGAGACAAACAGCATCTTTACCTTATTCTATTTTATTTATATTAATTATTACTATTCAAATTATTTTATAAATGCTTAAATTTAGTGTTTCCATTAACCAATCTTATGTCTTCATAATTTTAAGATCACTTGATACAAAGGAAACAAATTATGACTAAATCAAATAATTTACATAACCACCCATTTCATATAGTTACCCTAAGACTTTGATCCTTAATATCATCAATTATAATAATAAATACACTAATTGGTGCTATCCAAATATTTCATGAATTTTCTTTTAATTTATTAATTATTAGGATTTTCACAATAACTCTAAATGTAATTCAATGGAGACGACATATATTCCGCGAAAGAACTTATCAAGGAAGTCACTCTACAAATGTAATAAATTTAATTCAAATAGGAATAATTTTATTTATTATCTCCGAATTTTTCATATCTCATTTTTTTGAAAAATTTTCCATATATCTTTATGCCCAAGAATTGAAATTGGTAATAATTGACTACCAATATATATTATTACATTTAACCCATATAATACTTTGTAACCGTAAAGCTATTGGTTATATTTCGCGCCCTGCTATCGCTGGCGGGAGGGGTCGCTACCGACGCGGTAACCACTAGAAAAGGTTCCCGATATACTAGTGCGGAGAGAGAGAGAGAAAACCCGGAGTGAGTGGGCTAGTCTAGCGAGACTGCTGGAGAGTTAGTCGTGAATAATCCACGGACCCCGAATACTCGTTACTATAAATTTTACACGGAAAGTTATATCTAATATATATTAATCAATTAAATGCTCATGAATCAAAGAATGTATACGTATTACACTCCACGGAAGAACTTCTCATCGTAGTAAGGGGCAACTCATTGCAAAAGAAGAAATGAACCATATCTATTTCGAGGAATCAACGACATACTGGTATTCGAAAAAAGCCAAAGCTTTAATCTATCGAAAGAGGGTTCACCAGGTAGGAAATAATACCTGCTGGTACATCAATTCTCCTGATTGAGGTGAGCGAGTATTCAATTATTAAATAAAACGAGGAAATCCGCCCGGAATATTTAAGGAAGACGGGCGAGCTCTATAACATTGAACTTGAAGCAAAAAAGCGCTCAAGCCTCTACTCTAGGCTGGTCAAGAAGACTTCGATAATAGAATAACAAGTTTTTATGTAATCTGCTCGAGACATTGTCATTGCCTAGCTCTGTGAAAAGTGTGTTGACTTCAACTGAGTAATATCCAGAACCGTGAATGCGAGAGATACCTTTGTCAGAAAGAATTTTAATGTAAACACGCATAATTATATTTGATACAAACTTTCCTGTCAGTATTATGTTTGTCGAGCATTTCGACGCGTTTATTGAGTAAAATCTCAAAACTATCACAATCTGTCGTTACAGAGATTATTATCTCAAGGCCGGAATTTACTGAGGATGTATATGGTTATATTTAATACAAACTTTCGTATCATTGTTATGGTTGTCCGTCTAGTCCGATCAAATGAATAATATTTTATTATGCTGTGAATGTAAGTATAGAGAAATCGATATAATATGATGTGCTAGATTGTATGCCGCATGATTAATCTTGATAATTAATAGGTATGTGAACAACGACGATGTTTGTTGAATGATCACATCGTGGTGATGATTTGTAATTCAATTATTTTTGTATTTATGGTAGAGCATCTCGAATTATCGTCTTATTGTATTTCTTTGAGATTATATTGAAGTAAAGTATTATTGGGGAATAAATCTCGAACTAGAGATACTGGCCAATAGTCAATCGTCGTCCGTGGTCCTATCTAATAAAGAAGACTTCTCTAATAAACAGCTGGTTCTTTCTTATTTCCGTAAGAAATAAAAGAAAAACGTTACAACTTCTTTATTAAACACTATTATTCTCCTCTCATCAGGAATCTCAATTACCTGAAGGCATAATAGACTCCTAAATAAAAACTTTAATGAAACTTTAAATTCTATTCGTTATACAATTTGCTTAGGCATATAAAGGGTGGTTAAATTGTAAGGGCCGATGTTGAATGTGAACCACACCTAAACGTCAAGTTTTTTTCTGCATTTCATTTGACATTTCTCAATTTCAGACTAACTCAATTTGAACCATGGAAAGATACACAATCGAGCAACGCGTTAAAGTTATTCAGTCTTATTATGAAAATGGGCGTTCAAATCAAAATGCATATCGTGCACTTCGTGATTTTTTCGGTCAATTTAATCGTCCAAATGTGCGTACAATCGGAAAAATCGTGCAAAAAATTGGGCAAACCGGGTCTATAGGAGATATTAAAACAACAGTGCATACTCGTACAGCTTGTACTGCAGAAAATATTGCTGCTGTTCGCGATAGTGTGGCTGAAGAGCCGTCCACCTCAACTCGTCGTCGTGCCCAACAATTGCACCTCTCACGCTCGTCGTTGATGAACATTATGCATAAAGACTTACATTTACACGCTTATAAGGTGCAATTGACTCAAGAACTAAAGCCTCTTGACCATTCCAAACGTCGTCAATGGTCAGAATGGTGGCAAGAACTTGCCACACAGCTAACGAAACAATGGCTCTTTTGCGCGACAAATTCAATGGCCGTGTTATCCCACGTGGTGGCGATGTCAATTGGCCGCCAAGATCATGTGATTTGACACCGTTGGACTTCTTTCTTTGGGGTTATTTGAAAGAAAAGGTGTACGTCGATAAGCCAGCAACAATTCAAGAGCTAAAGGATGAGATAATTCGGCACATTAACGGCATAGAACCTCAATTATGCCTAAGCGTCATCGAAAATTTGGACCATCGGATGGAGGTGTGCCGCCGAGTTCGCTGCGGCCATTTGGCCGATATTTTGTTCCATACATAATTGAACCATACCATATTATCATAATAAAAAGAATTGACAATAATTTCCTAAATAATTTGTGTTTTATTCAAAATTAACATCGGCCCTTAAAATTTAACCACCCTTTATTTTACTTACCTACAATATTTTTTATATTTAGAAGCTTCTTTTTCTATATCAGATTCAATTTATGGTTCTACATTTTTTATAATTACAGGATTTCACGGAATTCATGTAATAATTGGTACAATTTTTATCTGTATCAGCACTTATAAATTAACTCAATTCCAAATATCAAATTTTCATCATTTAAGATTTGAAACGAGTTCTTGATATTGACATTTTGTTGACATTATTTGATTATTTGTATATATTCTAATTTACTAATAAATTTAATTTATATAGTAAAAATAATACATTTAACTTCCAATTTAAAAATCTATAAAATCATAGTATAAATAATTATTTTATTAGTAACCTTATTGATATTATTCTATATAATCTCCTTAATTTTAATAATAATTAACTTTTTTATCTCAAAGAAAAAAAATAATGACCGAGAAAAATCTTTCCCATTTGAATGTGGATTTTCCTCCCCCGTCTCCCATTTTCTATTCAATTCTATCTAATTAGAATTATTTTTATAATTTTTGATGTTGAAATAGTAATTTTTTTACCTGTCATTCCTTCATACATATAAAGAAATCCTGAAACTTGAAAAAATGTAACCGTATATTTTATTACAATTTTAATTATCGGAATTTACATAGAATGAAATGAATGGGCTTTAAAGTGATTAAAATAGAATAGGATATTCCTCTTAATTTGCAATTAAATTTAATTGATTAATTCAATATATCTTAATTAATTTAAGAATCATAAATATATGAATTCAATTTCGACTTGATTTAAGGTTAATTAACCCTTAAATTTAATTGAAACAAAAATGAGGTAAATTATTGTTAATAAGTTTATTGATTAAACTATAATCCAATTAAATAAAATAAGTATAAACAATAAGAAATTTCCAACTTCTATATTTTATGGTTAAAATCCATTTTTATTTTTAATTTATATAGTTTAATTAAAACATTATATTTTCATTATAAAATTAATAAATAATTGACTTATAAATTAAAAATTTCTATTCAAAGATTAAAAAAAAAATCATCTTAATATTTTCAATATTAAACTTTAATTAAGCTATTTTAAATATAAAATTATTAATAAAAATATTAAATAACAAAAAGAAATTAATAAATATAAAAAATTACGAAAAAATAAATCATAATTTATATTCAATTTCACAAAATAAACTAAGTTAAACCCTAAAAAATATTCATTCCATCCTATCTCCCCCTGGAAAATTATTAATTGATTAAATTTTATAATTTTATATACATTAACTCCATACAATAATGGTATAAATCATAATATAGAAAAAAATATTATATAAAAATTTATATAAACTAAAAAAAAGTAAAATAATAATAACTTAGAAATTATCATCCCTAGAATTCCTCCTAATATTAAATATAAATAAACTATTAATTTTATCCCCAAATCCAAATAAATATAATTTTTTATCGAAAATATTAATCATCTAAAACAAAGACCAATAATAATAGAAAATACAAATAACAAAAACATTGATATTATTATTATTCGTTTAAATCTATCAAAATTGTTATGCCGGTACCGCGTAATTGGATTATTCGGTATTCGGTATAATATTAAAAACGTTATTATTTGTTGGGATCGTTTGCCGATAAGGAGATGGATCTCGAGTAATTGATGAAAACGCGAATTTATATAAAAGGAAGTATTTATTATAGGCAACGGTAACTTTCCGTTGTCTATCTAAAAGTCAATGTAAATATGTACAATAATATGTTTGTTTCGAGTATTTAACGAGGAACCAACTCGTTCTCTCTTGAGTCTAATTTATAACTGAATTTCGTAAAGCAGTTGCGTAATATGTTCACGAAAATCCCTTAATTCGCAATTTTAGCGTTAGCCTATCGTCGATCGCCAAGCGAGTCGCCTCATGCTGCGTCGGCGTTCTTGGTGTCAATTGTACGATCGGGCATTGGACTTCGTTTCTTGTCTTGAACGAATTCCAATGTTTTTTTGCTATGGAATATTCCCGAATATACGAAATACGAAGTGAAATATTCCGCGGCACAACAAAATCAATAAAAATTATTATTTGAGGAAATTTAATATAAGAATAATATACAATTCATATAGAATATATAACTGATAAACCTATTGAAATAAATACTACAATTATAAAAAATTTGTTCATTGCCCTAATAAGTACACCTCTAAAATCAAATCCTTAGAAAAAAATCCCGTTATAAAAGGAACCCCACATAGTGATAAAATTGCACAATTAAAAAACAATCTAACTAACTCTTATATAAAATTATTCTAATTGAACGAATATCTTGATATCTCATTAAATTATGAATGATCACCCCCCTACATATAAATAATATTGATTTAAATGTCGCATGAGTTAATAAATGAAAAAATGAAATCTCCAAAGCCCCCAAGGATAAACAAAAAATTATTACCCCTAATTGAATTAATGTAGACAGAGCAATAATTTTCTTAAAATCAACTTCGTAATTAGCCCCTAACCCCGCTAAAAATATAGTTAAAATAGATAAAATTATTAATAGATTTATTAAATATCTTATTCTTATTAAATAATTATATCGAATTAATAAATATACCTCTGCTGTGACTAAAGTAGATGAATAAACTAAAGAAGAAACCGGGATAGGAGCAGCTATAGCTAATGGAAGTCAAGAAGAAAAAGGAATTTGAGCACTTTTAGTAATAGAGGCTGAAATTAATATAAATAAAATAAAATTATCTAATAATTCATAAAATTTCAAATTTATTAAACCTAAAGAAATTAATATACCAATTAATATAAAAATTATAATATCTCCAACCGGATTAATTAAAACAGTTACTATCCCAGAATTATACCTTACCTCTCTTTGATAATAAATCACTAAACAATAAGGAACTAATCCTAACCCATCCCACCCAATTAAAATACTTATTATCCTAGGACTCAAAATTATTAACATTATAGAAATTACAAATAATATATCTATTAATATAAATTGATTAATATTATAATCATTTATTATATATTCAATTCTATATAAAATAATTATAATTAAAATTAATAAAACAACTCTAATAAACAATGAAGTTATCCAATCTAAATAAATAAATAAATAATTCTAATTTTACAGAAGAAACTTTAACTAACTAGAACTCATAAAAATGTACTAATTTATTAATTATATAATATATGTATATATACAGGGTGGCTGATTTATCTGAAGACATTGAAATATTTCGAAAACTACGCATCGGATCAAAAAAAGTTGTCTATAAAATTTGTTCGGCTGGAAGGGGGTCATCCAATGATACCAAAGTCGACCCCTCACTCCTACCCCTGGGGTGGGGGTGGAGACAACTTTGAAATCGTAAATGGGAACCCGTATTTTTTATTGCAGATTCGGATTCCCCATAAAAAAATAAATAACTTTTATCTGAAACATTTTTTTTCGATTCGTGATAGATGGCGCTGTAATCGCAAGAAACTTGATTTTTGCGAATATCTCGAGAAATTACACAACGGATCGAAAAAAGAAAAAAGACTCGCTTTATTTTTCAAAAAGCTATTTAGCGATACGAAACTCGATCCACCCTCCTCCCCATCCCTATCCCATTGTGGTGAAAATGGAAGTTGCTTCAAAATCGTGATTGGAAGACCCTATTTTTTCCTGGTTTTCCATGACAAAATCCATTGATTTTACTTTATTGTTGATATGAAATTTTCTCACACATGGCGCTGCAATCGAAAGCATATATTCGTTGATCAATAAGTTAAGAACTACTTTTAGCGTTACTCAGGAACAACGACGTGGACGTAGTAATTTTTTGTTCCTATCGGGGTGCTTGTTTTAGGTGAGTCTTTTTTCGATCCGATGTGTAATTTCTCGAGATATTCGCTTAAATCAGGTTTCTTGCGATTACAGTTCCATCTATCACGAATCGAAAAAAAAATGTTTTTGATAAAAGTTACTTATTTTTTATGGGGAATCCGAATTTGCAATAAAAAAATGGGAGTTCCCATTTACGATTTCAAAGTTGCCCCCACCCCCATCCCCTGGGGGTGGGGCTGAGGTGTCGACTTTGGTATCATTGGATGACTCTCTTCCAGGCGAACAAATTTTATTGAGAACTTTTTTTGATCCGATGCGTAGTTTTCGAAATATTTCATTGTCTTCAGATAAATCGGCCACCCTGTATATAAATATTATTATAAATAATAAATTTAAGGGCAACCAATGAAATATTAATGGCATAAATTCCAAAACTTTAATACCTATAAATGAATGATTAATTAAATTAAGTTTTCCGTGTTTATAAGAATATAGATATACTGTATAATAACAAGTTCTAAAAAAAACTAGTAACGTTAAAATTAATATTAATAATATCCTTCAAATGATTAAAGAATTAAATAAGATAATTTCTCTAAATAAATTTAAAGATAAGGGGAAAGATATATTCGAAGAACATATAAAAAATCATATTAATCTTAATGAAGGAAAGTAATTAATTAATCCTTTATTGTCATAAACTTCGAGATTTTACCCGATTATAACTAATATTTACTAAACAAAATATACCTGATGAACAAATTCCATGAGCAATTATTATTAATAACCCTCCAAAAAATCCTAAATTAAATAAAGTTATTACTCCCGATATTAATAACCTTATGTGAACAATAGAGGAATAAGTAACTAATGTTTTTATATCTACTTGTCTTAACCTAATTAATCTTGCTACTGCCCCCCCCCCCCCAATAATCTAATCATCATAAGAAATGTATAACTAATTTTTTAACTTAAATAAAATTTTTTATTTTAAACATAATTTATTTTTATTCTTATATAAATATACATAAATAATTAAATACTAATTCATAAAGTATTCACTAATATTTTAACATTTAATTTAATCATAAAATCATTAACTTACCCATTAAAATCATTTAATATAGATAGTGCCGCTAGCACCGATCCTGCCCGCATCTGCCCTGTTCCAACCTCAATGAACCTCGTCGGGGCTCTGTCAGAGCGATGGGTGGAGGCGCGCTTTGCGGACCTCTGGCGGCGGTCGGGAGGAATGGGACACTCGAGGGCACTTTTTGGAGGACCCTCAAGACGTCTGGGCTCGGCTCTGCTGGGCCTGGACAGATACAAGCTCAGGGCGGTAGTGGGCTTGGTCACTGGACACTGGCACACGGGGAAACATCTCAAACGGATGGGCCTTATAGAGGACCCACTATGTTGGAGGTGCAAGGAGGAGGAGGAAACCCCTCTTCATGTGATCACGAGGTGCGGTGTGCTGGAGGATCTCCGTAGGGAGGTCCTCGGAGCCCCTGCCCTCGAATCATATAAGATAGATGTTGTCGGGGCGAGAGGACTGCTACGCTTTGCGAGGGAGGCCCACCTACTCGACACGCTGCAATAAGGAAGCCCAACCGTAAAAGGGCCCGAGCACAATGGTCCGATAGAACTGAGTGCTCGGTCAACAAAAAAAAATCATTTAATACAGATTCATTTAATAAAATTTAATTAATTATAAAATTTCATAAACCCACCTTATTTATTTATTTATTTTTTTTATTAAAGTAATTTTTTTATAAATAAATATATTATTAATATATAATAATTAGATGAATCTATTTTTGAAATTGATATTGTATAACATTTAGTGATTTATCCATTTAATTTAAATATATATATATATATATAATATTTTATATTAATATAATCAATTATTGATAAATCCCTGTAATGATTTATAATTTATTGTAAAATCAAATAGAGCAATCATACGTATATCTATGAATAGCTAATTTTTAAGTTGCAATAATTTATAATAATAAATTTATTATATTATTAATAATTTATATTTTATTTATGAATAAATTTATTATATATTAATTTACAATTTATAATATATAATTATAATTTTTTTTAATTTATAATTTTTTAAAATTAAAAATTAATTATTTTTGATTAAAAAAAATAATTTTTTTTGTATAATATTATTTTCTTCTTTTTTTATGAATTATTATGTTTTTTTAAGTGATTGAATTTTCTCTCTTAAATAATTTAAATTATTGATTTATTATTTTCTCCGATAAATTTATAGATGTGTTATTTTGATTTGGTTAGAATTTTATGTTTAAAGTAATTTTTTATTAGTTTATTATCTTCCCTAATAAATTTATGAATATGTTATTGTTGTGCAGCGGAATATTCCACTTCACTATATTCACTGGAATATTCCTTAGCTGACACAGCTAAGACTAAGAATTCGTTCAAGTCAGGAAACGAGATAGCCGTGGACGTAGCATGAGGCGACTCGCTCGGCGATCGACGGTAGGCCAGAGCAAAAACTGCTAACAAAGGGATTTTAGCAAACGCAGTTAGCAACTGCTTTACGAAAATCAGTTATAAATTAGACTCAAGAGAGAACGGTTTGGTTCCTCGTCAGATACTCGAAACAACGAGTTATTGTACATTCTTTTATTGACTTTTAGATTTATATAATTTCGCGTTTTCATCAATAACTCGAGATCTATCTCCTTATCGGCAAACGATCCCAAAATAATAACTTTTTAATATTATACCAAACACCGAATAATCCAATTACACGGTACCGGCATAACATTCGGTGGCATCGGTGGGATGTGCTGAAGTTAAGTGATACGTGATTTATTTGGACAAAAAGTGTTTTGGACAAAGTAATTAGGAGTGACTCTGAAGTGACGACTGATCTATTTGGACAAAAAGTGTTTTGGACAAAGTAATTAGGAGTGACTCTGAAGTGACGACTGATCTATTTGGACAAAAAGTGTTTTGGATGAAGTAATTAGTAGTGACTCTGAAGTGACGACTACGACTCGTGCAAAGGACGCCAGTCTAGTTTGTGAAAACCCGACTAAGCTAACGCGAAAACATACAAAGTGTGTAACTAAGTACTCGAAGCAGCTACTTGCGAAGAAGCCGTCGTGCAACCATTGGCGACGCGCTAAAGACAAGCCCAGGAACCAGCTAAGAAACAGGTCAACGGCGCCAAGAAGGACGTCCGGACCATGTACAGAGAAGAGCTGCAGGACACCAAGTCGACAGCATCCGAGAACATCGCCATGGAGAGGACCATCTACCAGATCATCCTTCTGTAAGTGGTGGTTACGTTATACTAATACATATTGCCGAAATAGACCAAAGCCAGTTAGGACAGATATTTAAAAAAATTTTTAATCAATATATTCCACCAGAGATATTTCTTTCGAGATTTTGTGGGTATATTTTAGAGTGTTGTTCACCGCGAAGTTAGCAAAATCCCGATTTAGGAGTGCAAAACCGAAACGTAGGTGCAATTAGTTAGAAACTACGATGTCCGGCGAGGAGGTGGACCCTGCAGCGGGTTTAGCTGCAGCAGTCGCGGACATCGTATACGAAGCGCGCAGGGCACTATCAGAGCTCCCGCCGCCTGGACGAATCCCCGCAGACAGGCAAGCGGCCTTCGCAGGTCGCCTGACAACCGAGTTCGGCGTAAACCCACTCAGGGGTGCGTCGCTTCGGGATCATAGTAGCATCGGTAGCGACGACGTGTTTAATAGAGCAACTGGAGAAATAACTCCAGAACACTTCTCCAGTGATCTGGTAGAGCGGGAAATTGGAAATTTGCGAAAGTTAGAGGTTGTAGGTTTCCTGGCAGCTACCGGTATGATGACGTGGCCACCACTGCCGGAACGAGTCAGGCAACGATGCGAAGCGGTCGAAATAAGCCACGGTAAATACAAGCGGGCTCAACGAGAGCTCGAGCTGGAGCTCAGGCTCCAAGGCCGCGACACGCCGTCGGCACGGCGAAACCTCGCGGACACACTCAAGGAGGTAGGTGCTGACGAGTTCGAACTCAGCCGGTCCCTACGGGAGCATAATGCCGAATTGTTACGGAGGCTGGAAGGAACAGGGTTGGAAGAACGCCCGATACCACGTAAGCGGTCGAGGCAAACCCGATTTGAGAAACCGGTTTACCCCCCTGCGGATCCCATGTTCCAAAGAGAGCAACCAAGGGTGCCAGAAACACAGAGTCGGACGCTCAAAATTGGACTAGCACTAAAGAACATCAAGTATTTCGACGGAAGCAACGTCGACGAGCCAGATGCCTTCCTACGATCATGCGAGACCGTTTTCAAGCGAGTCACATCCAGGGATCATGACATCCTGCTAGAATTAGTACTTAACAGCAAGCTCGAGGGTAGGGCGGCCAGAGAGATGAAACATAAAGTCATCCTCTCGGTAGCGCAGCTTAAGACCGAGCTGGAGGCCCTGTACGGGAAGCGGAAGTCGTTGCCTGCATTACAGGTAGAGATCAACTCCCTCCGGCAGGGCCAGGACGAGGACATCGCGGTATACGCTACCAGGACAGAGCGTATCACCGTCGACATTATAGAAAAGCTTTGCGAGGAAGCCGCCACGATGTTGGAAATGCGCATAATCGAAAAGATAACACGGAAGAGCGCCCAGGCCAAATTCGAGAATGGACTGCATGGGCAGGTCCAGATCCTGGTGAGATCACGCAATTACGCCACCCTCCACGAGTCCGTAACGGGAGCCATAGAGATTACGAATATGGTGCAGCCAAAGGGACCGGCAGGTGGAATATCAAGCCACCCCAGAAGATCCCAAGGCGTGCCATCCCGGCAGGGAGAAAACTGTTACACCAGCGGAAAAGCTGGACACATGGCTCAAGACTGCACTCAGGATATGGGACGAGTAAGCCTACCAGTACCCAGTGAAAACAAGTCAATACACAACGTGGAAATAACCTGCAATTACTGCCAGAAGAAAGGCAACATGTCGAAGGACTGTCGGAAGAGAAGGTCGCAGAATAAAAGCGAGCAACCGCAGACGCAGCCGCCCCAACAGCCAAGAAATGCAGGCTACAAAGATGCAAGACATACGGTAACCACAGGCCCAGGTCCAGCCACTGCAGGCGTTAACACGCTGGGCGCACTGAGGCTGAATACGCTAACTGTCCAGCAGAGACCTGCGGGCAAGCAGAAGAAAACAACACAATGCAGCTCCTGCAAGTAACGCTGCTGGCGTCGAGCGTCACCGCCAGCGACTTCGATATCGATGCAACGTTGGCCACGACCGGGGTACTCACCCTCAAGGCGGACACCGGAGCGCAGTGCAGCATAATCAAGGAAGGCTGTTTCAAACCGAAGACCATGGTGAACGACGGCACCGTAGAGCTGCAGGGGGTGGCGGACGAAAAATGTACCCCCCTCAGGATAGCTAAAATTGTGCTCGAGACACCGGCTTTAAATGTAGAGCATTAGTTCTACATCGTTCCGAACAATGTGCCGTTGAAGGTCAACGGACTACTTGGCATGGACTTTATCAAGCAGCATAAAGCGGATATCCTGCATGGCGAGATGCTTAAGTTGTATGGGTACTGCATGCCGCTACGGGATGGCGCGACGAGGATATATTCGTCACCACGCAGTAGAATTGCCGCAACATGCAAGTACATAGGCCTGCTTACAAAGATAAATCTTCCTTCCGGAAACGGGTCTAACCTTGGATGCCGCCAAGGAGAATAAATTTGTCGGACTACCTATAAGGAGCGGAATCGGCCGAAGAAAAGTACCGAGATTCCGTGTCACACCGTCAAAAACCAATAGAATGAGTTTGAATGTTTCTAAACACGACGGGGAAGTGCAACAGCCGGCGGCGACACTCGAGCCGTCGGAGATAGCGAAGGCCGTACGTAGCCGACAGGTCAAGACACTGCGCAGCAACAACGGAAGCCCGACTTGGTGCCCCCCAGCAGTGAAAAGCAAGCAGCTCACGCAGAAATAATGTGCAAATAAAAGGGTGTTTTCCATCTACGCGGGAACAAGCGACAGTGCACGCACAAGGTGCAGCATCGCGCACCCTTTAAGGTCGGATCGAAGGACCTAGGATCGCAACCCTTGCCTGGGAAGAACGTAAACTTAGGGCATGGGTCCGGTAAAATTCAGAAAGCCGGAAAAGTAAATACTGATGCAGACGCTCTGAGTCGCATGTACGCGACCACACGAGCCCAAGTGGGACAGGAAGGAAAGTCCCATAAGACAGAGAAAGATAGCGCAATCGGGTATACGAACAGCCGCACAAAGAGGAGAGTCGAAGATACCCAAGGCAACCACTATAACTCGTCGAAGCGAAAGGCTAAACTCGCACACGAGAAAGAGAAGTGGAGAGGCCGACAGACAAAATGCTAGCGGGAGGATTAGTCCAGCCCAGCAGGAGTCAATGCAACGCACCGCTGATGGTCGTGGCTAAGAAACCCGATGCCGCCAGAGTGAGGAAAATGCACGGAGTGGTGGAGTTTCGGAAGTTGAACGTAGCCATCATCGGAGACTCGTGCCCACTGCCCAATAAAATCGAAATATTGGACCTGTTGGGACGAGCCCGATATTACATGACGGACCTCGCCTCTGGATTTCATCAATTTCCGATGACGCAGGAAGACATGGAAAAACGGCATTTTCCACTCCCTGGGATCATTTTGAGTATAACCCCATGCCATTCGGATTGAATAACGCGCTACCGACTTTCCAGCGGCTAATAAACTCCGCGTTAGCAGGACTACAGGGCGTCAAATGCTATATGTACCTGGACGACAAAGTAACACACGGAGTAAGAGCTACTCGCGATAATTTGAGCTTTTGCTCATTTCCGGCCATATATTTATGGTACTCGTTTCACCGTAGTGACGGACCACCAACCGCTCACCTGGCTGTTCAGAGTGAAGGACCCAGGTTCGAGATTGATTCGTTAAAAAATTAAATTGGCGGAACATGAGTTTAATGTTGAGTACAAGGCAGGTAAGCGCAACACGAATGCAGATGCGCTGAGTCGAATATTCCTTACTACAAGGGCCCAAACGAGAACAGAGAACGTAGTCTGTGGGTCGAAAGAGGACAGCACTACGGGGCAAGTAGGCACAACGAACGACCGCACAAAGCGGAGGGCCGAAGATACCCCGTATAGCCGTGGTAGCTCGTCGGAGCGAGAGGTTGAGCTCGCCCACGAGACAGAAAAGGACGGCAAGAGCTCGGGCAGGGACAGCCGTACAAAGCGGAGGGCCGAGAATACCCCGAGCCAGCCCAGCACAGCATGGCAGACTCGCGAGGCGTAGAAGACCGTGAATAGCAAACGTTGCAAGGCCGCTCGAGACAGAGAGCGACCCAACGGCGGAGCTACCGGTGGGCACACCGAGCTACGAAACTGCCGCAATGGCGTAGCCATTTCCTCTATCGATGATCGCTTGAAAATAAGAGAATATCACGACACCCCCATAGGAGGGCATCAGGGTATCAGGCGTACGTTACATCGGATCCGGTCCAAGTACGACTCGCCCGGCATAAGAAGGGATTTGGAAGAGTACATATCGTCCTGCGAATCCTGTCAAAAGAACAAAATCAAGAAAAAGGAATGAGTGCCGATTGTGGTAACGGACTCCCCATCGAGGTCATTCGAAAAAGTTGCGGTCGACATCGTAGGACCGCTACCGAAAAGCGCTTCCGGGAAAAAAGACATACTTGCGTTTCAGGATGCCTTTACCAAATACAGTGCAGCGACCCCCCTGCCGAACCAAGAGGCTTCGACAGTAGCAAGGGTGCTCGTTGAAGAATTAATTTGCCGGCACGGAACGCCGTAAACGATACTGTCGGACCAGGACACGAACTTCCTCAGTGCGACCTTCAAAGAAATGTGTCGACTGCTGCGAATTAAGAAAATACAGACAACGGCCAATCACCCGGAATCGAATGGCGCCCTGGAAAGATTGCACCGCATTCTCGCAGAATACCTGAAAATTTTCATAAGCGAGGATCAAGAAGACTGGGACGAGTGGCTGCCGTACGCAATGTTTACGTACAACACCACTCCGCATACGGGGAGCGGACTATCTCCCCACGTGCTGGTATACGGAAGCGAAGCTGAATTACCGACGGTCGTAAAACAGGAACCTCGCAGCACCTATGCCTACAACGACTACGTCCACGAGTTACGCAAGCGATTCCGCGCCACATGAACTGTAGCACGTGACAACCTGGAAGGCGCGAAAAGACGGTCGAAGAATACGTGCGACCACGGCGCAAAGTTGCAGGAGTACCGCGTTGGCGAACGCGTACTCCTCCGTCACGAGACGGTGCGCAAGGCTCGGACAATTTTCATTTTCTACACCGGATCATCTCAACTCTTTCTTGCTCACCAGGACTCAAATTAACGTAAGAGTACACCGTCATAATTTAACATAATTCACTGACGGTGAGGAGATTTGTATGCATCTGTACATCAACATAAAGGTCTCACACTGTGGCGTGCTCGGCAGCGTGGGCTGTACCACGTTTTCACTCAACCTATGGCACACTCGATTAATATAATTGCGTGTGTTTTACTAATTCACTGCACTTTCCCCCAATTAAACTTGCTGGGAAAGTGTCATGAATTCATTCTAATCATTTTGTGCATCTTCAAGCTCACATTTCAGTGCTCTGCAGCGTAGACTACAGCACAGTCTGTCATAGTAGAATTCCATTCAATTGTCAGATTTGCATGTGCTAGCACTCACTATCTGTAAATAATATTTCGCCATCACGTTGAGTATTTGCTGACAGGCATGAAATGCATCTACGCACTCATATATCTCATTGCGTGGCATGCTCTGTAGCACTGGCTGCACCGCAGACACGTGACTCATTAGATACAGCACACAATTAATACAATTGTGTGCTGCTCAAGCACTTTGCAAAGACAGCACTCCATTAATATAATTGAGTGTAACTCAAAATTGCCTTAAAATCAAAATTCCACTTCTTATATATATTTTTGTACTTGCTATATTAATTAAAATGAAATTTTGTACTGACATCCGGAAGGTGTAATAAACCACTTTCTCTAATTTAACATCTATGTGTCTGGTTTCTTTTTTCCTGTCGTGAGTGAAGACTCATAATTTCCAATACATTCACAGGTCGTTCCAACAACATCCAAGGACTTCTTAAACAAATGTATGGAATATTAATGCTGACGCAGGATAGTGTTCAGCGTAGAGTGTGAAAAGAATATATAGAGTAAATTGAAGAAACGAAGCCTCTAAGAGCATACTTAATTTTGGAAAAAATAAGTCAATGTGCACACTCTATAAAATTAATATACCAGGTCTATAAATATAAAACCGCAATTTGCCCATAGATGGCCCTAGCTGTCAATGTAGTTACCGTGAAACCGCGTTATTGGCGCCATTTCCTTGTTGACATCTCTGACAAAGATTTTCAACTCACAACAATACAAGTTTTATACAACAGCATAGTTTGTAATAGCGTTGAACATGTCGAATTTTGTGCCTGGAAACTATGATTTGCGGACTGCATTGATTTTCTGTTACCATTTGAAGAAAACTGCTGCAGAATCGCATTGAATGCTTGTCGAAGCTTACGTTGAGCATGCTCTTGGTAAATCACAGTGTTTGAGTGCTTTAAAAAATTTAAAAGTGGCGATTTTGACGTGAGAAACGAAGAACGTGGAAGACCACCGAAAAAGTTTGAAGACAGCGAATTGCAAGCATTGTTGGATGAGGATGATGCTCAAACGCAACAACAACTCGCGGATCAGTTAAATGTGACACAAGAAGCCGTCTCCATATGTTTGAAAGCCATGGGAAAGATCCGGAAGATGGGAAAATGGGTTCCACATGAACTCAATGAAAGATAGCAGGAAAACCGAAAAAACACTTGCGAAATGCTGCTTGCCAGGTACAAAAGAAAGTCATTTCTCCATGGAATTGTGACTGGCGATAAAAGGTGGATATATTTTGAGAATCCTAAGCGTAAAAGATCATGGGTGACCCCAGGCGAACCATCGACATCGACTGCAAGGCCAAATCGCTATAGATGGAAGACAATGCTCTGTGTTTGGTGGGATCAGAAGGGTGTGATCTATTATGAGCTGCTAAAACCTGGTAAAACCGTTAATACCAAATGCTACCGTCAACAAATGATCGATTTGAATCAAGCTTTGCGTGAAAAACGACCAGAATATCAAAAAAGGCAACACAAAGTCATTTTGCTTCATGACAATCCACCATCACACACAGCAAAATTGGTCAAGGAAACGATTGAGGCGTTTAGTTGGGAAATACTTGCGCATGCGGCTTACTCACCAGACTTGGCTCGGTCCGATTACTACTTGTTTGCATCGATGGGACACGCACTTGCTGAGCAGCACTTTACTTCTTACGAAAATGTACGAAAATGGCTCGGTGACTGGTTTCCCTCAAAAGAGCAACAGTTTTTTTGGTGTGGCGTTCACAAATTGTCAAACAGGTGGAAAAAATGTATAGCTAGCGATGGGCAATACTTCGAATGAAATATTTTTTATCATTTTCATACAATAAACGTGTATTTTCTATACAAAAATTCCGGTTTCATATTTATAGACCTGGTAGTTATCGAGAATCGCAAATACCTAAGGATGACAACCGATGATGTAAAAAATTGCAAGGTACTGGACAAATCATACATTTGCCCTCCAACACACCCTACAATTTCGGTTACGAACGACGCACCCTGCAAAGTCCTAATCTACGCGAAAATGAACACTGATAACGGCGGAAAATGCGCAAAAAGGGTTATCGAAATAACCCATCCCCTAATCGTCCCAATGCAACAGCAAGGGCGATACGTCGCGCCAACCCCCGAACCCGTAGGAATAAATTGTGGAAAAAATCCCACTCAGCACGGAATACTAAGCAATTCGGGAATACTGGCATTGGTAAGCGTATGTGTAGTAACCGTCCGAGATTTCAGTATCAGAACCATCGGGCGAACGTCGCAGGTCATCCGAAAAAACTACCTTCCGGCGTTCAATTTAAAATTAACGGAAATTGAAGCTCAGGCACCCTCGATGTAGACCGAGAGGACCATTCCACTACAGAGCATGCTGCGAGACCCAGAAGAGCTTCAAAAGTTCGGAGTTCGAGCCGACCAAATCATGGACAACCTCAATACTGCCGGAGACGAGATGCAACACATCCACAACCTGAGTTTCTACTCACTGGGTGCAGTAGCACCAATAGCCTTGGTTGGCTATGTTCTGTTTAAATGTAATAGGTATCAACGAAACCGAACACCAACAAGGACAAGCGAGGCAACGACCCCGGGAGCAGCCGAGGTAAACATCAACCTCGAGCCGCTTGGACGACAACAGCCAGAGGAACAACTGCAATCCGAGCTGACCACGGTATGCACCCGTCCCCCCAACCGAGAACGACTCGCTCGGCCTGACAGACGATAAGAAGCAAAAGGAAAACTTCATCGTTAACAAATGAAAAAAATAATAATAAAAAATAAATAAATATTGTATTGTTAAAAGTGTATCAACTTATAAAGGTACGGGAAACCAACCGAAGAAAAAATGTTTAGAGAAAAATTTTTCTTTTTAAGGGGGAGGGATGTTGTGCCGCGGAATATTCCACTTCGTATTTCGCATATTCGGGAATATTCCATAGCAAAAAAACATTGGAATTCGTTCAAGACAGGAAACGAAGTCCAATGCCCGATCGTACGATCGACATCAAGAACTCCGACGCAGCATGAGGCGACTCGCTTGGCGATCGACGATAGGCTAACGGTAAAATTAGGAATTAAGGGATTTTCGTGAACACAGTTAGCAACTGCTTTACGAAAATCATATCTCAAAGTAGGCTCAAAGAGAACGGGTTGGTTCCTCGTCAATTACTCGGAACAACAGAATTAGTGTACATTCTTTTATTGACTCTTAAATAGACAACGGAAAGTTACCGTTGCCTATAATAAATACTTCCTTTTATATAAATTCGCTTTTTCACCAATTACTCGAGATCCATCTCCTAATCGGCAAACGATCCCAAAAAAATAATAACTTATTAATATTATACCGAATACCGAATAATCCAATTACGCGGTACCGGCATAACAATTATTATTTTTAAGAACATATAAATTTATAAATTTATTAAATTAATTTTAATTTACCCACCAAAATCATTTAATATAAATTCTTTTAATAAATTTTAATTAATCAAAAATTAAGATTCTAATTAATTATTATTTTTAAAAACATAAAAATTTATTAATTACCTAAATTAATTTTTTTTCTATTAAAATAAAATTATATATAATTAATATTATGTATTCAATATTTTAAATACATAATTTATTATAATTATTACTAAAAATGAAAATATATTATTAAATAAATATATTACAAATAAATATTTAATTATTGTTAAATCCCTGTAATGATTAATAACTTATTTTCAGTTAAATAGAGCAATCATACGTATATCTTTACATACCTAATTCTTGAGTTACAATGATTTATAATAATAAATTTATTAATATTAATTAATATTTTATTTATTTATAAATTTATTATATATAATTAATATTTATATGTTATGCGACGTACTGGCTGTCTTATAACGCACAATGCACACAGCAAGGCATCACTTCTGCGCGTTATACACACCACATAAACCCACCTATACTTAGCAACTCATGGCACTCGGTACGCACACAACAAAGCACCGCTACCGAGCGTCACCCACACAAGGTAGGCCGGCTCGACGAAGACCGAGTCCCGTTACTCGTTTGAAAAGCACCGGTAGAAAATTGAAAACCAACAACCGATTTCAAAAAGACCAAGGCTACCAGTGGGCTACAGGAAGATGGGCTAAAGGACTGCCACCAGCTATAGTGATATCAAAAGCATGGGCCGAACGGAGGGGAGACTAGTATAAAAAGATTAGAATTTCGGCACTCGGGGAACAGTTTTGTTCGCAGGTCTGCCAACGCAGAAGTCCAGCTACCAGGAAAGAACAGCAAACGTGCCCTTGCTAGGTAGAGCCGCACTGATATCCGGAGAGCCCAGCTGTGGTACCTGACAAACATATTTGACGGGAAGCAGCTGAGTCGGTGCTGCGTTCGAGGCCAACGCACCGCAGACCCAAACATCAACAAAGCGGTCTGTCAGATCGTAGCGGCGGTCAGGCGGACGAGCGAGTCGGCCTTCACAGAGTACCAGACGGGAGCTTCACTTCCCCAAACGGGCCTGTGATGTAAGAAGCAAGCAACGACCAACTCAATAGAAATCCGAGGCTAGTCTAGCGGCCGGTTACTCACCGACGGTACGCGTGCTAAATAGCTTACCCAGGGAACGCGAAGTGTAGACAAATTTACCGACCGACGCTTAACTTTACTATTATAAATTATATTATTAGTTAACGAATACTTTTTGCATTAGGGATTATATAATTATCAACGTCTTTTCTCACATCATAGGGCATATTAGTAATTGAATGCTATATATCTCTATTATGAAACATATTACATGAGATTTCACAAATTCTCTAAATTCTTCAGCGTACACGATTGTAATTGCACACGAGTGCCCGGGAATAGAACTTTGTAAGGCGCGTGGTAGCCATAATACCAAGAAAAAGGGTTCAATAGTTAGATTTCATATTCCTTTTCTTTTTTAATTTTCTGTATCACATAATTTCTACTTTGTTTTTCTTTGAACAAACCGTACTTTTACCTACTACAAAAGCCTAAAATTACTTTCCTCCCTGCACGAGTCCGAACAAACCCTTTAAGGGTAATGCTAACGTTTAATACCGTTACAGTTAATGATATATTATATATTAATAAATTTAGTATAAATTTTATGTTTAAAGTAATTTTTTATTGATTTATTATCTTCTCCGATAAATTTATAGATATGTTATTTTAAAAGAATAAATTCTTTTTTTTATTCCTATCCGATAATTGTTCCGAATTTTGATAGGTGACTACGTCTCACACCCAATACCATGTTCTCAGCGGATGGCGAGCGATTTTTAAAATGGTATGAGGAAGAATCGAGTCTCGTCGTCTATAAATTTGATTTTGCGACGCAATTTGTGCAATATTGTCGTACAGATGTTACGGTTTTGGGACGAGCGTGTCTTGCTTTTCGAGAGTTACTTATACGTTGCGGAAGCGTGTGCCCCTCTACAGAAGCATGCACGATAGCATCAGCATGTATGAGAGTATTTCTGAAGAATATTCTACAGAAAGATCGCATTGCGGTGTTACCACCAGGGGGGTACCGCTAAGGCGATAAGCAGTCGCCCAAGGCCGTCGTATGGCTCGAGCGTGAGCGCAAGTGCGTTATCGCTCATGCTGGACGCACGAGAGAGTATTGCCCTCCGACCGGCCTACCGGCTGTCGACGGATAGTACGTGGTTGCCGGAATCAATCCCGTTCTTCAATTTCACGGCTGCTTTTGGCATGGATGTCCGCGATGTTATCGCGTGAATAGAGATATTCGAACTAAATTCGGTGATACAATGGATGAGCGATCCGAGCGTACCGTTCGTATTTCCGGGCGAATCAGATCGAAAGGGTACATTTAAACGAAATATGGGAATGCGATTTTGACAGATTACTCAAGAATAACGAGGAACTATCGTTATACGTGAAAAGTCACGTCATGATCAAGCAGGCATCTCTCGAACCACGCGATGCATTCTTTGACGGTCGAACGCAAGATTTTGTAAGCTTGTATGACGTAGCGAATGGGGAGCAGATACTCTATGTGGATGTGCGCTCGCTGTATCCATGGGTGTATAAGAATGGAAAATATCCCGTTGGACATCCGAAATTAAACGTAGGTGACTAGTGTCGAGAACGCGTAGGACTTGAAAATGATCTAAGTGTCGTCAAGAGTCTCGTGAAGAGCACCGTAGTAGCACCGCGCGATTTGTATATCCCCGTACTGCCTGTTTGCATGCAAGTGGAACTCGTGTTCCCCATGACATATAGACACATTCGCGGGCTGCACACACGATGACACGACTGACCGAGCGTTTGACGGCACATTGGTCGTGGACGAGCTGAGAAAAACTTTGTCGTTCGCATATAAGGTGACGCGTATCGATGAAATTTGGCAATACGTTGTTACGCAGTATGACCCGACAACGCGACGAGGCGGTCATTTTGCCGAGTACATCGACACATTCCTCAAAATAAAACATGAGTTGAGTGGACCGCCAGCAGAGTGTAACGATGACGAGGAAGCTATAGCGCGTTTTCTAGCGTTGTACAAGGAGTCTCAGGGTGTATATCTCGAGCGAAGTGCTTTGCAGTCAAATCCGGGTTTACGTTCGCTCGCAACATTGGCTCTTAATTTATTCTGGGGAAAGTTTGGTCAATGCGAGAATCTCAGGAAAACTGTTATCGTTTTCTTGCACTCGAAGCTAATGAATTTACTAACGAGTCCGGAGATTGAGGTGTCGGGGATGCTACCGGTTAATCACAAGATCATGTATGTGAACTATGTGAGCAACCCCGATGCCGTCCAACCATGCCCGACATCAAACGCCGTGATTGCAGCATACACGGCGCCACAGGCACGCCTAAAACTATACAGTTATCTTGAGGGGCTCGGGTGATGACGGACTGCCGTATTCACGGAAGTCGCCCCGGTGGCAGCGAGTATGAGCCGCCAATCGGTCAATTTCTGGAGGATCTCACGGATGAATTAAGCGAATACGGGTCTGGTAGTTATATAAGTTCGTTCGTTTTAAGAGGACCAACATTTTACGCATACCTTGTTCGTAAACCCGACAGTGCGATTATTGAAAAATGTAAAGTAAAGGGTATCACGCTAAACTTTGCGAATAGCCGTCACGTAAATTATAACGCATTACGATCCTTCGTGACAGGAGCTAGGAGCGCATCTATTATTTCTAAATTCGACGCTATTTGGCACACGGAATTTCATCAGGTAGTAATGCATAAAGAAACGAAATCATGCGAACCTGTTAACTCGAAGCGAATGCTGCACGGGAAGTAATTTACTGTACCGTATGGCTATTGTGAAATACGCTAATTAGTATAACGCAAAAAAGTATATAGTTTTACGGTTGAATTCGCGGTATTTAAAAATAATGTTTTTGTCTACTTTCATGTATCGTATTTACTGTGTACAATACGTTGAAAAAAATAATTATTTATTATGTATAAAACCGTTGTCGGCTCGTTCTTTTTTGTTCTGCTATTCGTAGCAGTAGCTGCTATCTCTCTACCGTTCCCGTTTGTTTTGACTTTCTCATTGTTGATTCCTTTTGTCCCGTCTTTCTTATCGAATGTTTCTCTTTGTTCTGACTTTCTCATGCTACCTTCGTGGATATAATATTGCTGTTTAGAATTACATGAATCGTAAATTTTGCACACAGTGATGTATGCATAGTGAAATAAAAATATTGCTTTATTTGTGGGAAATATAAAAACTATTGTTATTTAATTTACATACGGTGTAAACATCAGCTTATACTGCGGGCCCGCGCCTCATCAGCTAGTCGCCGCCGCGGTATAAGCTTATTTAAGAGTTAGCTAATTGATTTTGATAGACACTCACCGATATGGATACACGTTGGAAACATCCATGAACAGCCCTGATAAGTGGTCCTACGAGCTGTGGTAAAATATATTTTGTTGAAAAATTCTTTAAATACATGCGCGAAATGACGGATCCTCCGTTTGAGCGCATACTTTTTTATTACTCAGAGTGGCAGTCCGGGTATATATATCTCGAATGATACAAGACCTAAACTTGTGGTCATTGACGATCTAAGGCGCGAGGCATCGAACTATACCGTGGTCGAACTTTTCACCAAAGGTAGCCATCATAAAAATCTTTTTGTCATCTTCACCACACAAAATCTTTTCGTTCAGGGTCACGGGCAGCGCGATATCTCCTTAAACGCTAATTATATCGTTGTCTTAAAAAATCTACGAGATCGCGCGTAAATTCAATATCTAGCACGCCAGGTATGTCCCGAGAATCCGAGATTTTTGCAGGAGGTATATTTCGATGCAACAGCTGCACCGCACGGCTATCTATTATTCGACTTGAAACAATCGACGCATGATAATTGTCGATTTCGCGCCTGTATATTTCTCGATGACTAATACCATTACGTTTACGTGCCTCAAAAAGCAATAAAGGTTCGCGATGCGACGTGCGATATACCAGTAATGCGCTTGTAATGGCGTTACGCGGACCTCTTAATCAAAAACAAATATTCATATTGCAAGCGCTGTGTTATCTGAAGCAAGAGCAACGAAGTGCAATTTTGCGCAAAGCAAATGTAGCGCTCGTACGGTGTATATGCGAATGTGCTCTAAACGTTTGAAAGGGAAACTTGAGTCTGAACAACGTGCAAAATAATCATCTTCGGAGGCACGCGACAATTCTTCGACGACTAGCCGCTAAAAGGGGAAATTGGAGCGGTAAGAGGAAGATCATCGTCGAGCACTGTGTCGGATTTCTCAACTTGCTTCTTGTGCCTCTCTTGGTCTACACGAGCCATGGAATATGCCAGAAAGATCGTGCTTATCCCTCATGACAATATACATCGTCTCAATGGACTCGCCACTACTGCTGCTGCTACTACTTCTACTACAGACCCGTCGCCCTCCGTAAAGACTACTGGTACACCAGAATCGCACCTCGACTCTGAGCTGAGTGAAATTCTAAACTTTCACTCGTACAAGAGGGAGAGAGAGAAATGGATAGCGTACCAGCAGGTTCTACAGCGTTATCTTCACTTGATCGAGTACAGTACAGTACTACAGTAATACAGTACCGAATATTTCGTCGAAACGAAAAATAGCAATACTCGATAGTCACGAGAATAAAATCGACGACGTTTTGATAAACAAAGTTAAATCTCGACTCAATGACACACTTATTATCGATAGCGTACAAAAAAAAATTGTAATCTAAAGCAATATCGTTGATTTACAATTTGCATCAGAGCGCCGTTGGTAAAAAAATGACATGGGATCGTAACGGTGTTGTTTCCATAAACGGCAGAAGAATTTCATATTCCAATATCGTTTATCTTGTTAATCATGCTATGCGAGCTAGAAAACGCGAGAAACCCATCGGTCGATCTCACTTTGCCAAACTCCTGCAAACGATACAGATGCCACGCGAATTTATTGGCAATCTCGAGTTACTTCATGAGTCTACACCTACATCATCCTCGACATCGCAACGGCGCCTCATTTGACCACGCGATAGTGATAATAGCAGCAGCAGCAGCAGTAACAACAACAACGGGGCCGAGACCGCACACTCAAACAGAGATTCAATGCTCACGGCGGACAACGACATCATCGAGGGGCAGGAGGGGGAGGAAGAAGAAGACGAACAATTGCGAAACATCGCACAAGTAGAGAGCCAACGACACCCAAGTGAATATCGATCCTCCACACAGTTAGAAAATAAAAAAGAAAAAGAATCGATTTAACTGGTCATCGTTAAAATTATGAAAATTCTTTAAAAAATCTATTATCACACCGCTCATCTTGCCTCATATTCTCGAGCAAAAAATTTGGCTTAGGGGGATCGAAGAGTAGCGCGAAAAAATGTCTTACCATGGCTCGAGACACAGGATTCATATAATATGCATCGTCTCGTGCGACGACGATTTTCCCGTCATACGTAGGACGTGAGTAATATAGACGATGTATGGGAGGCTGATTCAGCTGATCTTCGCTCGATAGCTACGTACAACGATGGGTAGGCACATCTGCTTGTTGTTATCGACGTGTTGAGCAAATACGCGTGGGGCGTGAGTAGTATGTGTACACCTTTGCTCCATCCCACTCCGATCCCCACTCCTTCCCCCACCACGCGGCTACCCCCACCACCTTACTTTTCCACCGCCGCGCTACCCACTCTGCTTGACCAGTGTCGGTAACGTGGAGATGGTAAAGTGAGGTGGTGTGGGTACCTTGGTGAACAAGGAAGAGTAGAGATAAGAGTAGGATCGAGCATAGGTGTACACATACTTGGAATAAAATATTTGACTCACCCTTGTGCTGGCGGCAGCTGTGACGACTCTCCAGAGTGACGGGACACACACATATGCACACACACACACACACACATTCTCTCTCTCTCTCTCTCTCTCTCTCGCTCACACACTCGCTCACTCACGCACTCACTCACTCAAAAACCACAGCTACGCGTACGGGTAATGCGGATTACTCGCACCCATGGAGCTTGGGCACCGTCGGGCGTGGGCATCCGTATTCCGATCAGCGTATCATTACCACGCGCTGCTTCGATCGGATCTAGATTTCCGGCTTCGTCAATTAAATGATCGAGGCCGAATACTACACACTTTACGAGCAGTACCGGTAACGCACTAATCGACGGCTCTGGGTAAAATAGGTGCTGCCAATCGATGTATATCGATTCCTCGAAATCGACCAGCAGTACCTCACAGTACCCGTCATCATCCATGTCGATGATCGACCCGCGCATAGTCCTTTCATTCCGTACAACCACACAGGACACTCCAGCGCACAAGTCACTTGTTAAAAATCGTCTCCTCTCAGAGCGCTCCTCGATATATAATTTATATAGTTTGTCCTCCAGTCCACACAATGCCGAGCACATTAGATCCGTCCGCAGACACACGGTATTATTGTTGGTGCTACAAATCACCCGACACACAAAAACTGCCGCTAGGTCGTTGCCTAGATTTACCGGATACATTTTTTTTTCGAATTAAACTCTCGACGTGCACTGCTAAAGACAGACTGAATGCTCCGGATGAGGCTGGCGGTGATCACAGTGTTTGAAGATAACGAACCCCCCCTCTGAGTCATAACTAGGTGTGCAGCGCTTTGAATGCAATGTCAGCAGTTTTGCACGTGCGTACCGCTTTGCGCTGTGTTTCTCGTGAAGCGAATGCTCTGCAGTAAAAGACGCAGAATATGATACCGTGCTGCGAGAGACCTCGATTATAATATTATAATTTATATATAATTATAAAAGAAGAGACACAGTAAACCGATGTATTTGTTTTTAATTAATCAATATTTTATTTAAATCACTTTACAGATATTTACCGTCGTATGCAACATCCCTGCAAACACGGTAATCTTCGCTCGGAGATTCCTCTGCCGTTAAATTTATTTTTATCACTGTCTGATCGTCGAGAGGCAAAAGCATTGTAATATTCACGCACTAATCTGTCGTTTTTCGTTACATTATCGCTAAAGAGATTATTAAATCGCGACATGGTGAAGCCGCACGACATAAGGTGTAGGAATACGATGCAAAATTGTCCACACACATCCGACGTATTAATCTGTAGCTGCTTGAGGCTGTACCGATAGAACTTGCAGTTTCTTCGTAGTCGGGCGAGATGTTGCGGTATCACCGGTAGTAGCCCGTAGCTATCAAAGTACATTCCTTTTCCATGATGGTTAACGTACATGGCGATCCAATGCTCTCCAGGTCCGTCGTGGTTATCCGTGTTAACTACGAGTCCGGCTGGTAACGACCATACACGAGGAATTCTGTCAGCCGGGTATACGCCAACGGTTGAAAGTGGTAGATACTGCAGACTATCGTAGATTTGTCTAGTGTTCATGCTGAACACATAGTCAATGATTAAATGATGACCGATACGCTTTGAAAGACGTATATATATGCAAAATTTATTTCACAGCGTCGTCGATCGTGTCACGACCACATGATGAAGATTTCTCCTCTTTTTTATTCTCTTCCTCTTCGTCTGCTGACCAAACATCCATGTATGATTCTCCTTTAAATGGATACTCGCGAAGCCAATTTTTTATTTGGAAAGCCTGGCGCATGGCACAATGCGAAGACGCTGTATCGTTTATCATAGCGTGTCTGAAGCATTTTCACAAAGATTTCGGCATAAATGTGTACGATGGGGCGCCCTCCTCATCCTCCAGGTTGGAAATTTCACGACTCGTGATATCGCCTTCTCGTGATCGCGCGTATAGATGCGTCTTGATTTTCGCGAAATTTCACGCAAGTTAGCGTATACCTGTTTACAGCTCACATCGCCCTCGTACCACTCCATACCGTGAAAATATTTCGAGGGAAAATTATTCTGGCTTCTCGATTGCTGTGGTAATTCGGCAAAGTGACACGGCGGTGCAACGATCCAATGAGCAGAGTACTGTCTATCCACTGCTACCAAGGCAATTTCTTTCGGAATAAATTCCGAGTCTTTACCACGCATTCCCTGTATATCCACGACGATATCCATTTTCACGTCTAATCCGTACAGATGACCGAGTTTGACTGATTAGTTACTCGCGGACACGCTACTACGTGTCTTAACACGAAATAATTTTATGCCGCCATTAGCACATTTTTCGCTCATCCGGTTAAATCCACCATTACCTGCCGAGAGGCATCAATTTCAAGGACATTATCATATTCCGCGTAGACTACACAATTTATCGTTGAAGCAAGCGCATCCTCAAATCGTAACTCTATTCTCACACTACCGTGCTTTATTAAATTCCAATGTGTATTGCTGTTCGCCGAAAGATCGGGTGTCAAATCAAAAGCAAACAGACAGTATCCATCGCGATAATTATCGCGATCGATCGAATTACCGTCGTTCAAGAAATGTATTCTAGTTCCCGAAAACAACGTTTGAAAAGCATCCACATATAGATGATTTTTCGTGAAATCAGGTTGTAACGGTTTCGAAGGTATTTGAGCACCATCTACATACAACGAGAGATAATTTATCTTGTAATTTTGGAAATTGAACGGATTCATACTGAAGTCACCGTTAAACGCTTTGTTATCGACAAAACCGATAATTATACGCTTCGGCAACTGACCTAACACGATATTATCGATAGTCTCTCCATGAACACCCGAGTGTATTCAAACGGCTTTTACCTCGACTCTCGTAAGAGGATATTTAGCCGTAGATTTTGCCAGAGTTCTAGCATGTGAGAGCAACACACCAGGAGCTATTTTTGTTCTACGAACGAGAAGCGATGCCTCGAGAATCTTTAAGCCGCATTGACCATTCTTTGTATCACCCACAAGACAAAATGAATCTCTAGACCGAACCAGCCGTAGGCGCATCTCGACACCGTTTAATAGGAACCGCTCCTGATTGAATATATCGCAATGCAGATGACCGAGCAAGTCTACAGTTTTTTCGATATTAAAAAAATGTTTTCTCTTCACAAAACCCGTATTTTCCAATGTTATATCATCGATTTTTCCAGGTGTATCGTCGTACCAGAGAACGCTCGTGAGATGCGAATTTTTTGCTGCTGGACCGTAATTCAAAAGTGTTTCTATGTACGCTCGATAAGCGTAGGCATTATTTGGAGGTGAAACTAATTTTTGATTCAGGTATACATCCACCTGATTAAACATAGAATGCAAGAGACTGTTTACAGGGCCGGCACTTACTTTCGACGATGTGCCCGCGGCAATTTCCGTAATGGTAGGAGATGTTATTTTCACTCTCAGACTAAGCATAGTATGCGCGAGATCGATATACTCATCACCCTGTCCAGGAATAACAAATTCAATCGGTGAATCATCTGTTAGCGAAGATATTGGTTTGTAATACACCCAATTGGAGCCTTCGATAGTAGTTTGCGTCGGTGGGAGTGAAAATAATTCAATTTTCGATTTAAGACACTCGCACGTATGCGCATGTAGAAAAGCCATCTTGTTTCAGCTATCCAAAAATATCTGCAACTGTTCGTTGACGAGTCTTTTTCTTCTTATTGTTCTTATTATTCTTCTTCTTATTTATTGTTTTTCTCTTTATTACACTTTTATTTTTACGAGAGATACATCGTGGTTTACGTTCGTTCGATGAATGAGGAGTACGTGAAATTTAGCGCTTTTTATAACCAGACCCCCGCATGAGAGCGTCAATTTTTTCAGCGGCTTTGCGTTTGAGATTACTGCCTGATTCTCGCGCTCTCTCGCGAATAGCATCTTTCACAGCTATATTTCTATCGAGAATATCACCGGCTACGTTTACACCAGCGCGCAATGCCTCTTTTCCAACTGCTTTAGCGCCCTTCTTTAAAAGTGGTAACACTCGACGAAACAGGCCCCCGAGAAAGCTACCGATACCGTGTCCTCGCTGATTAGGTGTTCCGATATAAACATGGCTAATACCACCGTACCCGCGACGACCCCATCCGTGCTGCACACTGTCAATATCATCAATAGTGGTGTAATCAATCGTGGGACCTTTTGAAATGTAGTGTCACAGTCAACGTTCCCTGCTCGAATGATATAGGATCCCCAAATTCGTCTCTTATATCGATCTCGATAGTGTGTAAATTATTGCGCAAGAGAGGTATATATCGTAACGTTGAAAACGATTTAATTTTTATCGAACCATACGGACAGTCATCAGTATCAATGGGAACAACTCGTAAGAGGGGTGTTTGTACATCGCCTGTAATATAGCTCTCGCAGATATCTGTGTATAAAAACATGCTGCCCGGTATAGCACCGGTGAGAGATGCAGGCCTCGACCCTGTGTATTCGCAATGTGGTTCTATCATTACGGGCCTACAAGCCTCTTCCGAGAATCCTAGTAGCCTTGCGATAGCGGGCGATACGCGAAAGTCGTGGTAGCGTAGATCGTCGCATACGCGTGCCACTTCGACCTGCCCGTTCGGAAGCGATTTAAAGCGCAAATGATCGGCCACGTGAGGTAGCTGATTTATACTCTCCAAAAGAGCGTCTATAGAGCGATCTACACCAGGTGTCACTTGGTCTCTATCAGCGCTCCTCCGTGTTAAAAGATTTAAACCCGATAAATCATAATCACCATCCTCAAAAGTTACGAGATTTTCTACAGTAGGGACATGTAAAAGAGTCATCGGATAAGCAATTTCCACAAGAGAAACAGCCCATTCTCCGTGCAGGCGTATCTGACGCGGTAGTTTTGTAATAAATTTCGTCGTCGTATTATCCGGAAAATACTGCATACTACTGTTGCTCGGTAGTACGACAAAGAAAGAGCTATCCTTGGAGCTCATATTTATCACGGACGATGATCCCGAGCGTTCTTCTTCTTCTTCTTCTTTGTCCTCTTCTTCTCTTTCGTCTTCTCAGATGACGGAGGCACTCGTACTCGTGATAATTCTGCTTCGTAGAAAATACCGTCGATAGTCTCGTTATTCAGATCGTGTAAAATATACACGAATGGCTCTCGATTCACCGATATTCGTTGAATCTTGAATAATTCGTTACTCCAACCACGCTCATTTCCTTTCACGAAAGCTGCTTTAGCTGTACTGATACGTACCAAGTCACCGACGCTGTATTTAGGCTTTTTAATTTTTTTCGCGTTACGCTCGTAACGCCGTGCTAAATTGTCTCGGGCTATAGAGGCATTTTCGAGGGTTACTTCGCTCGGAGGAATACGCGTTCCGCTGTGTCTAGTGTGATTATGAGCATATAAAAAATGTTGTAAAACATCGATGTAACGCTTATTTCGCGTGTATGTAAAGTAGCGCCACATTCGCTCTTTTATTGTTCGATTAAAGCGTTCGGCAATCGAGTCTTTTATATCAGGGTTACGAGCAGCGCGAAAATCGATATTCTTTTTCTTGAGAATTTGCTGAAACGGTGCGCCGATAAATTCTTTGCCTCGATCAGTTTACAATTGTTGCGGGCGACGATTGTTACTGCGCGCGAGTATGCGTGTGAGACCGCGGGCCACGTTTGCGCTCGTTTTGTCACGCAAAGCCTCGCCCCCCGCGTATTTGCTCAACACATCAATAACAACAAGCAGATACGCGTACCCATCGTTGTACGTGGCTATCGAGCGAAGATCAGCTAAATCAGCCTCCCATACATCGTCTATATTACTCACACTGTACGTACGACGGGGAAATCGTCGTCGTACGAGGCGATGCATGTTATATGAGTCCTGTGTCTCGAGCCATGGTAAAACATTTTTTCGCGCTACTCTACGATCCACCTGGGCCAAATTTTTTGCTCGAGAATAGGAAGCAGGATGAGCGGTGTCATAATAGATTTTTTGAAGAATTTTAATAACTTTAGCGATGACCAGTTAAATGGATTCTTTTTTGTTTTCTTTTCTAACTGTGTGGGTGGTCGATATTCTACTTGTGCGAAGTTTTGCAATTGTTCGTCCTCTTCTTCATTCCCCTCCTCCCCCTCGATGATGTCGTTTTCAGCCGTGAGCATTAAATCTCTGTTTGAGTGTGCGGTCTCGGCCTCGTCGTCGTTGTTGTTGTTGCTACCGTTGCTGCTGTTGCTGCTGCTACTATCGTTTTCGCGCGGTAAAATAAGACGCCGCTGTGGTGTCGAGGATGATGTAGGTGTAGGCTCGTGTAGTAACGCGGGATTACCGATAAATTCACGCGGCATCTGTATCGCTCGCAGGAGTTTGGCAAAGTGAGATCGTCCGATGGGTTTCTCGCGTTTTCTAGCTCGCATAGCATCGTTAACAAGATCAACGATATTGGAATTTGAAATTCTTCTACCGTCTATGGAAACAACGCCGTTACGATCCCATGTCATTTTTTACCGACGGCGCTGCGATGCAAATTGCGAAGCAACGATATTGCTTTAGATTTAAATTTTGTTGGTACGCTATCGATAATAAGTGTGTCATTGAGTCGCGATTTAACTTTGTTCATTAAAACGTCGTTGGATTTATTCTCGTGGCTATCGAGTATTGCTACTTTTCGTTTTGATGAAATATTCGGTACGGCATTATCGTACTCGACCATGTGAAGATAACGCTGTAAAACCTGTTGGTACGCTATCCACTTCTATCTCTCGCTCTTAAACGAGTGAGAGTTTAGAATTTCACTCAGCTCAGAGTCGAGGCGCGATAATGGCGTACCGGTAGTCTGTACGGAAGGCAACGGGTCTGCACTAGTAGTAGTAGTAGTAGTAGTAGCAGCAGCAGCAGCAGTAGTGGCGAGTCCAGCGAGACGATGTATGTTATCATGAGGAATAAGTACCATCTTTCTGGCATATTCCATGTCTCGTGTAGGCCAAGACAGGCACAAGAAGCAACTTGAGAAATCCAACACACTGCTCGATGATGATCTTCCTCTTACCGCTCAAATTTCCCCTTTTGGCGGCTAGTCGTCGAAAAATTATCGCGTGCCTCCGAAGATGATTCTTTTGCATGTTGTTCAGACTCACGTTTCCCTGTAAAACGTTTAGAGCACACTCGCATATACAGCGTACGAACGCTACATCTGCTTTGCGCAAAATTGCACGTCGTTGCTCTTGCTTCAGATAACACAGCGCTTGCAATATAATTATTTGCTTTTTATCGAGAGGTCCGCGCAACGCCATTACAAGCGCATTACTGGTATATCGCACGTCGCATCGCGAACCTTTATTGCTTTTTGAGGCACGTAAACGTAATGGTATTGGTCATCGGGAAATATACAGGCGCGAAATCGACAATTATCAGGCGTCGATTGTTTCAAGTCGAATAATAGATAGCCGTGCGGTGCGGCTGTTGCATCGAAATATACTTCCTGCAAAAATCGCGGATTCTCGGGACATACCTGGCGGGCTAGGTGCTGAATTTGCGCGCGATCTCGCGGATTTTTGAAGACAATGATATAATTAGCGTTTAAGGAGATATCGCGCTGCCCGTGACCCTGATGGAAGAGATTTTGCGTGATGAAAATGACACTAAGATTTTTATGATGGCTACCCTTGGTGAAAAGATCGACCACAGTATTGTTGGATGCCTCGCGCATTAGATCGTCAATGACCACAAGTTTAGGTCTTGCGTCATTCGAGTAGTCTACTGCTTGCGGTAAACCCTCGCGAAATTCGATTTTATCACCGTACTCTGAATACCCGGACTGCCACTCTAAGTAATAAAAAAGTATACGCTCGAACGGGACATCCGTCATTTCGCGCATGTATTTAAAGAATTTTTTTACAAAATATGTTTTACCACATCCCGTAGGACCGCTTATCACAGCTGTCCACGGATGTTTCCAACGTGTATCCATATCGACGAGTGTCTATCAAAATCAATCAGCAGACTCTTAAATAAGCTTATACCGCGGCTGCGGCTGCGGCTGCGGCGGCGGTAGCGGCGACCCCGCGGCATCAGCTATTTTCGCGGCCTTAAAGAGCTGATAAGACGCGGCGCGCCTGCACTAGCTGATGAGGCGCGGGCCCGCGGTATAAGCTGGTGTTTACGCTTTATGTATATTAAATAACGATAATTTTTATATTTCTCACAAATAAAGCAATATTTTTATTTCACTATGCATACATCTCTATATACAAATTTTACGAATCATCAAATTCTAAACAGCAATATTATATCCACGGATGTAGCACAAGAAAGCCAGAACAAAGGGAAACACTCGATAAGAAAGACGGGACAAAAGGAATCAACGATGAGAAAGTCAGCACAAAAGGGAACGGTAGAGAGATAGCAGCTACTGTTACGAATAGCAGCACAAAAAGAATGATCCGATAACGATTTTATACATGATAAATCAATTTTTTTCAATGTATTGTACACAGTAAATATGTTACATGAAATTAGACAAAAAGATTATTTTCAAATATCGCGAATTCAGCCGTAAAAGTATATACTTTTTTGCGTTATACTAATTAGCGTATTTCACAATAGCCATACGGTACAGTAGAGTACAGCCCGTGCCGTTTTCGTTTCGTGTTAACAGGCTCGCATGATATCGTTTCTTTACGCGTTACTACATGATGAAATTCCGTACGTCGAATAGCGTCGAATTTTAAAATAATAGGTACGCTCCTTTCTCCTGTCACGAAAGATCGTAATGCGTTATAATTTACGCGATGGCTATTCGCAAAGTTTAGCGTGATACCCTTCACTTTACATTTTTCATTAATCGTACCGTCGGGTTTACGAACAAGGTATGCGTAAAATTTTGGTCCACCCGAAACCAACGAAGTTATATAACTACCAGGCCCGTATTCACTTAATTCATCCGTAATATCTCCTAGAAATTGACCGATTGGCGGCTCATACTCGTTACCACCGGGGTGGCTCACGTAAATACAGGAGTCCGTATCGCAGTACATCATTCGTCGCCCGAGCCCCTCAAGATAACTGTATAATTTTAGGCGTGCCTGTGCCGTCGTGTATGCTGCAATCACGGCGTTTGATGTCGGTGATGGTTGGATGGCATCGCGGTTGCTCACATAGTTTACATACATAATCTTGTGATTAACCGGTAGCATCCCCGTCACCTCAATCTCCGGACTCGTTAGTAAATTCATTAGCTCCGCGCGCGTGAAGACGATAACGGTTTTCGTGAGATTCTCTCGTTGACCAAACTTTCCCCAGAATGAATTGAGAGCCAATTTCGCTAGTAAACGTAAACCCGGATTTGGCTGCAAAGCACTTCGCTCGAGATATACACCCTCAGACTCCTTGTACAATGCTATAAAACGCTCTATTGCTTCCTCGTCATCGTTACACTCTGTTGGCGGACCACTCGCCTCCTGTTTCATTTTTAGGAATGTATCGATGTACTCGGCAAAATGACCGCCTCGTCGCGTTGTCGAGTCATACTGCGTAACATCGTATTGCCAAATTTCATAGATACGCGTCACTTTATATCCGAGCGACACAGCTTTTCTCAGTTCGTCCACGACCCATGTGCCGTCAAACGCTCGCTCAGTCGTGTCATCGTGTGTACAAACCTCGGATGTGTCCATATCTGTACAGCACGTTCTACACAGGGGGAACAGTAGTTTCCCATGCATGCAAACAGGCAGTACGGGTATATACAAATCGCGCGGTGCCAGCACGGTACACTTCACGAGACCCTCGACGACACTTAGATCGTTTTCAAGTCCTACGAGTTCTCGACACTCGTCACCTACGTACAATTACGGGTGTCCAACGGGATATTTTCCATTCTTACATATCCACGGATACAGCGAGCAAACATCCACATAGCGTATCTGCTCCCCATTCGCGACGTCGTACAAGCTTACAAAATTTTCCGTTCGACCGCCAAAGAATGCATCGCGTGGTTCGAGAGGCGCCTGCTTGACCATGGCGTTATTTTTCACGTATATCGACATTTCTTCGTTATTCTCGAGTAATCTGTCGAAATCGCATTCCCATATTTCGGTTAGAGTGTACCCTTTCGATCTGATTCGCCCGGAAATAAGAATGGTACGCTCGTATCGCTCATCCATTGTATCGCCGAATTTAGTTCGAGCATCTCTATTCACGCGATAACATCGTGGACAACCGTGCCAAAAGCAGCCATGACATTGAAGAACGTGATGGACCCCCGCATCCACGTAGTAACCGTCCACGGCCGGTAGGCCGGCCGGAGGGCGATACTCTCTCGTGCGTCCAGCATGAGCGATAACGCAGTTGAGCTCACGCTCGAGCCATACGAGCCATACGACGGCCTTGCGCGATTGCTTATCGCCCCAGCGATATCCTCCTGGTGGTAACACCGCAATGCGATCTTTCTGTAGAAAATTCTTTCGAAATACTCTCATACATGCTGATGCTATCGTGCATGCTTCTGTAAAGGGGCACACGCTCCCACAACGTATAAGTAACTCTCGAAAAGCTAAATACGCTCGTCTCAAAACCGTAACATCTGTACGACAATATTGCACAAATTGCGTCGCAAAATCAAATTTATAATCTACGCGACTCGATTCTTCCTCATACCATTTCAAAAAGCGCTCGCGATCCGCTGAGAACATGGTATCGGGTGAGTAAAAATGCAAAGCCGGCAGAGGACCTGAGTAATTCTGATATTCCGGTGTGTTGAATAAATGGGGAAATGTACCTTTTGCCACCTCATCAGTGAAACCAAAGGCCTTAGGTAAAGCGCTAAGAGCCATGGGTAAATAGTTTAGACTATCGAGAAAAACGCCATCGCCAATTTTCATCGAGACAATCTTCGTACCATTCATAATCAGAGAGGGCAGCTGTGTTTTTTGCACCTCGATTAAATACCGTAGAATAAATTGTGCGTCGAAACCTCTAGCATTATGGGCGATGCAGATGGTCTTTTTAAATTTTTGCGATAATGCCAATTTTACGAGATCCCCAACAGGATCATCGATAAACACGAATTCACGTTTACCACAGTTAGCACAATCGGTCTCTATATCTGTGATATCCAGACATGCCATACATACGCATTGTGCGACACATAAATTCGGCTCGTGAATTCGTGTCGATTTATCATCATGCAATTGCTCGTGTTGCTGCGTCTCAAAATCATAAAATAAAAATCTCGTGGAAGATTTGTCTTTTTTCTTCTCCTTTTGCGCATCTGATTTCTTAAGAGGTGCTATAAAACATGCATGCGTAGTCGGCCGCGTTTGTTTGCACGTAGTACAAAACGATATACCACATACATGCATCTTTTTATCTGTCGTTTTAATCATACGCGAGCAGCCTCTACAGATTTTCAATGCGTTACAGACGCTGTACCGTCTATATTTACGAGACGTGATACCCGCGGAGCCCTCACTCTTGTGATGAGCGAGGCAAAAAGCACCAAAGAACGAACGATTACAGTCTGCGCAATACTCAGGCTGAGAGTCTCTATTACCGTTGCAATAAGTGGATTTACATCGAGCACATTGATAGCTACATCGATGCTCGAGTACTCGAATATACTTGGAATTACATTGCGTGCAGAACCCCCGCCTACCTAGCGCACTGGCGAGATTTAATATCGGTTGATAGTGATGAGAACGCTCGTAATAGAGAATAAAGAGTGTATGATTAATTTTACCTGTTGCAGTGAGTACGTATTTTCGCCCATCGTACAGAGCCGGAACGCGTTTTCCGAAAGTGAGAAATTCATAAACAACAATCGCTATACCCTCGTGAACCAAGTACTCCTGAAAGAGCTGAATTTCGCGCGCACCACACTCCCTAGACGGTGTCGTTACCCCTGCATTACGTGTGAGCTCTATCGCCGCTGTATATTGCGCACCTCGAAGCCCGTTCCGAATTTGACACCATCGTCTGTGTAGCACGCCCGCACGTATTTGCCCGCGTTCGGCATGCGCTCGGGCAGTGACAAGGGATCGTTGTAGACACAAATTATCGCAATTACTTATGCGTAAAATTGACTTTTTTGCTATAGACTCGTGTGTAAGCCTAGTGCATACACCATCTCCTTCGACGCCTCGTACTATACATGTCGTCATTCTACATGTACCAGCGTCTATTCGAAATTCGCGCGCGCTCTGAGCTACACTATTAATTAGTCGCCATATATCGTCGGGAACGATGTCACGAGCTGGTCGAAATGATAACCATACAGGTCCTTGCGCAAAAGACGGTACGCTCAGAGTCATACCCACATGTGAGAACATCTCGTACACCTCCCTCGAACCATGTCAGATGATCGATACCGACCGGTGGCTGACGAAAATAAAAATCTGTCTCTCGACCCTGCATCCTAAAGCGTGAAAAATAACGTCTCTGCTCGTTGTCGATACCGAAACGTTCACCAGGAGGCAAAATATCACCACCCCGTGCACCAGTCCTTCCATCGCCAGTCTGTCCACCTGCAGGCATAATTAAACCATTTATTGGAATTTTTATTTAATTTACTTGAAATTTTTGTTTGTCGCTGGCTATATACTATGCATATAATTCGTGTAACGTAAGACTTACAAACTTATATTTGCTTCTAGTCCTCGAATCCGTCGACTGCACCCGGGAACCGCCGACGCATTTCGTAAACCAACTCGACTGTCGGCGGTCTCGGCACAGTGAATCGTGCAAAGCGAAAAACGTTTGGGTCCGTCTCGTACCCTGCTTTTTCATTTTACTATTATTATCCGCGTAATTTTTTTATTTTTGTCAGCGTAGTTGTATTATTGAAAGCTTACCTGAATCTACAGGGTCCTCCTCCTCTTCCTCCTCCTCCTCCTCGTCGTCATCGTCTACGTCTTGCTCCTCCTCCTCCTCCTCCTCTTCTTCTTCTTCTTCTTCTTCTTCTTCCTCCGCCTCTTCTTCTTCTTCTTCTTCTTCTTCTTCTTCTTCTTCTTCTTCCTCGCTGTCTGTATTGCTGTTGTTATCATCGTTTGAAGTGTATTGTCGCGATGGGTCTGCGACGGATTCATCTGGTTCTCTCGAGGGGCCTGCCATGAAAAGACCGTTTGTAGGTTTATAACCGTAGAATGGCTGGGTAAAATTTATACAGCGATTCCCTACGGTGCTGTCGCCATCATTGTCCCTGCTATGATCATCTGAATCGGTTCTACCCTCCTCATCGAAATCATAGGTGTCGGATCCCATTTCTGCGTCCTCATACCATCGAACTATATAAAAATCTTATGAAATAAAGGAAATAAAATAAAAGTAATTAGCGCTGTATATTACTTACGTCTTTCATCGAGTATGGGTTGCAGAGCAGTCTTATTCAGCCAACCTCGTCGACGAATAACACGCACCACCGAATCAATAATTATTTGATTATCAAACAATCCAATATTATACGCGTCAACTAAATCGCGTTGATGACACTCGCACAGCATACCGCGAATTTTACGAACAACCGCCTGTGTCGGAAGTTCCCATAGGGTGATCTGTAAATTTCTTCTACCCCAGCGCGAACGCAACGACGGTCTACGCTTCAATATAAACTCTATCAATTTTCTTATCAATGAGCGCTTTACCACTCTGACCATGATTGTGCTGTTAGAGTAGTAGTAGTAAAGGGTGATTTTTTTGAGGTTAGGATTTTCATGCATTAGTATTTGACAGATCACGCGGGATTTCAGACAAGGTGTCAAAGAGAAAGATGCTCAGTATGCTTTGACATTTCATAATGAATAGACTTACTAACGAGCAACGCTTGCAAATAATTGAATTTTATTACAAAAATCAGTGTTCGGTTCGAAAAGTGTTTCGCGATTTACGTCCGATTTATGGTCTACATAATCGACCAAGTGAGCAAACAATTAATGCGATTGTGACCAAGTTTCGCACTCAGTTTACTTTATTGGACATTAAACCAACCACACGAATGCGTACAGTGCGTACAGAAGAGAATATTGCGTCTGTTTCTGAGAGTGTTGCTGAAGACCGTGAAATGTCGATTCGTCGCCGTTCGCAGCAATTGGGTTTGTGTTATTCGACGACATGGAAGATTTTACGCAAAGATCTTGGTGTAAAACCGTATAAAATACAGCTCCTGCAACAACTGAAGCCGAACGATCTGCCACAACGTCGAATTTTCAGTGAATGGGCCCTAGAAAAGTTGGCAGAAAATCCGCTTTTTTATCGACAAATTTTGTTCAGCGATGAGGCTCATTTCTGGTTGAATGGCTACGTAAATAAGCAAAATTGCCGCATTTGGAGTGAAGAGCAACCAGAAGCCGTTCAAGAACTGCCCATGCATCCCGAAAAATGCACTGTTTGGTGTGGTTTGTACGCTGGTGGAATCATTGGACCGTATTTTTTCAAAGATGCTGTTGGACGCAACGTTACGGTAAATGGCGATCGCTATCGTTCGATGCTAACAAACTTTTTGTTGCCAAAAATGGAAGAACTGAACTTAGTTGACATGTGGTTTCAACAAGATGGCGCTACATGCCACACAGCTCGCGATTCTATGGCCATTTTGAGCGAAAACTTCGGAGAACAATTCATCTCAAGAAATGGCCCGGTAAGTTGGCCACCAAGATCATGCGATTTGACGCCATTAGACTATTTTTTGTGGGGCTACGTCAAGTCTAAAGTCTACAGAAATAAGCCAGCAACTATTCCAGTTTTGGAAGACAACATTTCCGAAGAAATTCGGGCTATTCCGGCCCAAATGCTCGAAAAAGTTGCCCAAAATTGGACTTTCCGAATGGACCACCTAAGACGCAGCCGCGGTCAACATTTAAATGAAATTATCTTCAAAAAGTAAATGTCATGGACCAATCTAACGTTTCAAATAAAGAACCGATGAGATTTTGCAAATTTTATGCGTTTTTTTTTAAAAAAAAGTTCTCAAGCTCTTAAAAAATCACCCTTTAGTAACCACAGTAAATCAGACAATTAACTAGAGAATTTTCGAAGCGGCTCACTTTTATATATATTCCTTTAACAAGCTCTCTCTCTCTCTCTCTCTCTCTCTCTCTCTGTCTCTCTCTCTCTCTCTCTCTCTCTCTGCATATACTGCAACGATGTAATGAATACGACTAACCAAGAAGATGGCCGCACGCGATCGCTTAACAAAAGCAAGACCTAGGGAAATATTTAGCGATGGTGGTGTACTTAGTTATCGAGTTTCGCTGATGGAAGTCATATTGTTTTCATCTAATTTCAAGGCACTCGGCCATGAGGAAAATCATCAAATTTCACCGACGAATATTATTTAGTTTTCATGGTACATATTATCTGTATGTCAATGTGTGCGTGTGCGCATAAGTGTGCGCGAGTATGCAAGAGTTTTGGGATATATCTGCTGCTGTTACTAGGCTGTTGAGGAGAATGCGACAAATATCAAAGGATATTGGCTAGCAATTTTCAGGCGTATGATTTGTAGTATCAAAAGAAGAGGCAATGCAGTTAGGTGGTGGGGGAAATCTGTATAAAACGGAGTATGAACACCACCGACGATTCATTCGAAAAGTCACAGTCTACAGGAAAGCAATAAAAATGGCAAATAACGGTGCTAAGCCTCATGCGATATCGCAGTATATAGCGAGCCCCGTTATGTACGGTTTAAATAAATCATTTGGTAAAATAATCGTAGCCGGGTTCGAGTTGAACTCTACGTGTACGCTTACACCGGTGGTGAAAATATTGTCGAATACTTTTACCGGAATTACACTCGGTGCGGACGAGTGGCGAGTGTTTAAAAGTGATTTTTCTCGCGTACAACAATATTTCGAAGCTCATGGGACTGATGCCGAGAAAATGTGTAATACCCGCATAGAGCACACAACGCATTACACACTTTTAACCTCGTGTTACCAGCACAGAGCTGTGTCATTTGGTAAAATAAGCGGTAGCGCTGATGAGGAATACGAGAATCAAGAGGAATCTGGAGAATCGAAACGGAAACATTTGATATGCTCGTCGAAATAAGTAGAAGAATTGATATTCATATGCAGGCTCTAGAGAGCAAAAGTGAAACGATTCAGAGGTGTATGAACGAGGTGGTATCATATGTCCGTGAAAAGATAGTTGCCAGTGAAATGCCTCGTGCAGTAGCGTATGAGATCATCGGTTCCAAGGACTTTTTTGAAGAAGCGCTCGAACACATCGCGATCTTGCTAACGCCAGAGGATACGGAGTTTATGAAAATTATTTTGTCCGAAATAATTGTGCTGTTTCGTGGTCATATCGCTGATCATGCATCGGGTGTTGCGTTGCCAACGCAATAATTCTACGTATGTGCAGCTATTTGTGATAAAGAAAATGTTGTAAATAATTGTATATAGTGTACATTTCGCTCGAAATATTATAAAGTATACACCGATGTCAGTCACAGTGAGAGAGAGAGAGAGAAAGAGAGAGAGAGAGACACTCGTAAAACCGAAGCATCAGCAAAGGTCTGCGCTAGAAAGAAGACGGATCGCTCGTCTCTGTTTCATTAACACAGCAGATCATGGAATACGTGCCAATGTCGATTAGCAGCAAAGCAGCAGAGCTTGGTAAGTAAAAAATATAAAATAATTTTAAATCATGTGATATTTATTTTTAATTAAAAAAATAATGTTTTGCAGAGCGAGCAGCCCCTGCATATGAGCCAACACCGAGGGTTCGTTATTCGTGTCATGGAGAGCGAGAGGAAGATACATATACTGTACAGATAGAGCTAACTTCGGGAAAGAAATGTGCCACCCGACATCCTCATCCACAGTTGTCGTCGGTGGCAGAAGATCATCAACGCTGCCAACTTTGTATAATAAGGCGTGGCATATAAGGTAAGACAATATCGATTATTCTGTACACGATGTTTTTTATTGATCAGTGCGCTCAATTAAATAGTTGTTTCGTTCTTTTTTCAGAAGTACACTATGATGACAACGTCCACAGCGAAAAATAATTTAAAAGCAATATTACGAGTGATAATACAAATTAATTCCATATAGCGATAAAAATAAAATTAATGGTGAAGGAATCTCCGAGCGTGGATGACCGTGTTTGCAGAGCTGTTGCATACGACGGTAAATGTATAAAGTGCTTTCCATAAAATATTGGTTAATTTAAAAATATCTGATGTTACTGTGTCTCTTATTTTTATAGCATAATAATTTAAGTCTTTCTCTCTCTCTCTCTCTCTCTCTCTCTCTCTCTCTCTCTCTCTCTCTCTCTGTGAGGGATCATATTCTATATCTTTTACTGCAGAGCAAGCACTTTGCGAGGAGCATAGCGCAGGGCTATGCATGCTCGAAAACCTCTTTCGTTGCATTCAAATCGATGGATACCTAGTTATGATTCATAGGAGGCTGTTATCTTTATGCCCGTGATACTCTCTAGTAGCATCTCGAGCATTTAGTCTGTCTTTGGCATCCTACTTGGAAACAATAAAAAGCAATATGTATCCACGATACGGCAAGGAGATTTTAAGCGACGCGTTTTGGTGCCGATTAATGTTTGTCGAGAGTGTAATGAGTGTATTTCTGCGTACGCAGGAAATGTGCGATGCATACGACGAGCTGGAAGAGCTCCTACGTAGTGTGTATTTAGTGGAACGTCGTGGAAGTCCCATTGAACTTGGGGAGTTGCATATCGGCATGTCCTTTATTGTGCCTCGTTTCAATAACGTTGTCCGCGGGGAAGTGGTTTACCCGGACTTTAATGGGTACTGCGAGGTGTTGCTAGTCGATTTCGGCGAAACTATTTACATCGACTGGTCTCACCTATTTCATCCGGATCCTCCAGCAAGTATGCTGCCGGTTCTTGTCATGGAGTTTTCCATATACGGACTCGAACGCGTGGATGTTGCAGGTATCGAGCAGCTCGTCGAAGAAGCGTGTGGTGGAGATGACTTGATCGCTGTCATGATGCGACCTCTTGCCGGCGATAGCGTTCCGCGGGTTCGCTTATCGAACGGTGAACGCGTGGATGTGGCGGCGTTTATTATAGAAGCCCTCGGTGATGAGATAGATATCGGCTACGATATCGATGCCGTGGACGAGGGCTTTGACGAGGACATAGTAATGAATTAAAGACGCTGTGCATGTGTGTGTGTGTATGTGCGTGTGTGTGTGTGTGTGTGTGTGTGTGTGCGTGTGTGAGAGAGTACATTCGAGAGACAGGAGTTTAAAATCGCTTTGGCAGGAGGGTAGATGCCTACAACAGCTGCGGTGGTGGTGAGTACATAATTTTATTCATTTTTTCAAGTATGTGTACACCTTTGCTCCATCCTACTCTTATCTCTACTCTTCCTTGTTCACCAAGGTACCCACACCACCTCACTTTACCATCTCCACGTTACCGACACTGGTCAAGCAGAGTGGGTAGCCGCCTGGTGGGGGAAGGAGTGGGGATAGGAGTGGGATGGAGCAAAGGTGTACACATACTACTGTCGTGGCTTTGCGTGACAAAACGAGCGCAAACGTAGCCCGCGGTCTCACACGCATACTCGTACGCAGTAACAATCGTCGCCCGCAGCAATTGCAAACTGATCGAGGGAAAGAATTTATTGGCACTCCATTTTAGCAAATGCTCAAGAAAAAGTATATCGATTTTCGCGCTGCTCGTTACTCCGATATACAGCCTCAATTGTCGAATGCTTCAATCGCACAATAAAAGTGCGGATGTGGCGTTACTTTACATACACGCGAAAGAAGCGTTACATCGATGTTTTACAAAAAATGTTATATGCATATAATCACACTAGACTCAGCGGAACGCGTATTCCTCCGAGCGAGGTAACTCTCGAAAATGCCTTTATAGCCCGAGAAAATTTAGCACGGCGTTACGAGTGTAACGCGAGAAAAACTAAAAAGCCTAAATACAGCGTCGGTGACTTGGTACGTATCAGTACAGCTAAAGCCGCATTCGTGAAAGAATATGAGCGTGGTTGGAGTAATTCAAAATTTAACGAATATTAGTGAATCGAGAACCATTCGTGTATTTTTAACATGATCTGAATAACGAGACTATCGATGGTATTTTCTACGAGGCAGAATTATCCCGAGTACAAGTGCCTCCGTCATCTGAGAAAACGAAAGAAAAGAAGAGGACAAAGAGGAAGAACGCTTGGAATCACCGTCCCTGATAAATATGAGCTCCAAGGATAGCTCTTTCTTTCTCGTATTACCGTGCAACAGTAGTATGCAGTCTTTTCTGGATCATACGACGACAAAATTTATTACAAAACTACCGCGTCAGATACGTCTGCACGGAGAAGGATCTGTTTCTCTTGTCGAAATTGCTTATCCGATGACTCTTTCACATGTTCCTACTGTAGAAAATCTCGTAACTTCTGAGGATGATGATTATGATCTATCGGGTTTAAATCTTTTAACACGGAGACGCGCTGATAGAGACCAAGTTCTACCTGGTATATATCGCTCTATACACGCTTTTTTGTAGAGTATAAATAAGTTACCTCACGTGGCCGGTCATTTGCGCTTTACATCACTTCCGAGGGGGCAGGCCGAAGTGTCGCGCGTATGCGCCGATCTACAGTACTACGACTTTCGTGTATTGCCCGCTATCGCAAGGCTACTAGTATTCTCGGAAGAGGCCTGTAGGTCTGTAATGATAGAACCGCATTGCGAATACACAGGGTCGAGGCTTGCATCTCTCACCGATGCTTTACCAGGCAGCATGTTTCTATACACCGATATCTGCGAGAGCTATATTACATGCGATGTACAAACACCCCACCTACGAGTTGTTCCCATTGATGCTGATGACTGTCAGTATGATTCGATAAAAATTAAATTGTTTTCAACGCCACGATATATTGGGTCTAGGAAAAAGTTCTTGGCGTTTTTCTTGATAGATGGCATGCTTTTTAAATAGGTCAGGAAGCACAGATCGCAGCGACATTACTAAATACTCGTTGAAAAGGTGACACTTCGAGCGTTACTTTGAGTGTATAAACATCGAAATTGGTGCAGTGGTTAGAAAGTTGTTTGCGTTTGAAAATGGATAAAAGCAATGAAAAATTGTTCTATATTTTGCAATATTATTACGACAAAGGGAAGAACGCTGCGCAGGCTTGTGAAAAAATTTGTGCTTTGTACGCTGAAGGTACTTTATCAAAATCTGCTGCGCGGAAATGGTTCGCTCGATTTCGTTCTGGTAATTTTGATGTGAAAGATGAGTCACGCTCTGGTCGTCCAATTACTGAAAAAGGTGATGTAAGTCTTGAAAAAGTCCAGCAAGATAAGCATATCAGCAGTGTCGATATTTGTATGGTGCTAGGCATTGACCACAAAACTGTTTTGAATCATTTACACAACGCTGGCTACAAAAAGAAGCTCGATGTATGGGTTCCTCATGACTTGAGCGCGAGAAACATGATAGACCGAATTAACATCTGCGATGCGCTGCTGAAACGCAATGAAATCGAGCCATTTCTGAAACGAGTCATAACCGGTGATGAAAAATCTATCACGTACGACAATCGGAAGCGTCAAAGATCATGAACAAGGGATGGTGAGCCGTAACAAGCGTTGACGAAGCCAGGATTGACGGCGAACAAGGTGATGCTGTGTGTGGTGGGACTGGAAGGGAATCGTCCACCATGAGCTACTTCCAGTTGATCAAACGATTGATTCCTAACTCTACTGTGGATAACTAGAGAGATTATGCCGAGCAATTGAAAGAAAACGGCCCGAATTGATTAATAGGAAAGGTGTTGTTATCCATCATGACAACGCCTAACCACACACTTCTATGACGACCCGTCAAAAATTGCGAGAGCTTGGTTAGGAAGTTTTGATGCATCCACCGTATAATCCAGACATAGAACCATTTGACTATCACTTATTCCGATCTCTGCAAAACTCTCTCAATGGAATTAAGCTGCTTTCAAAAGAAGCCTGTGAAAACCACTTGATTCAGTCTTTCAACGAAAAACCACAGAAGTTCTTCACCGATGGCATCATGGCTCTGCCCGAAAAATGGCAAAACATTGTCGATAATAATGGAGCATATTTGGTTTAAATAAATTCATTTTCACACTATAAGAAAACCAGTTGAATTTTACTAAAAAAACGTCACGAACTTTTTCCCACACCTAATATAAAATATAGATAAATATATATACGAATAATTATTTTTCATTATGCTTATGACTTATTCATTATGAGTTGTTCACTATTCCCGTGTTTGGTGTTCCTCCCGTTCACGGCATTTATTTTCGGCGACTGTTACTGCTTTCAATCGATCGCCATCCCGACGAAGCTATTCGGCAATACGTTCCTCTATCGCTTCGATTTTCGTTCCATCGAATGCGCTTCGTATAAAATCTAAAAAGGGTTGAATATATATGCGTATATGTACGTCCAAGCCAAGAAACTCGACACAACCTTGATCCCAAGTCATTTCAATATATGTTATCAAAAACGCACCAATGATTTGGTTTGGATGTGGACATTTGTATATTTTCGGAATGTTTTCCGCTTCAAGTACCCAAACAACTGTTTGAGTGAGTTCGTGTGTCATCACAGTCTGCATTGAAAATTTTCATTTTTACACACTCTCTGGGGTCATGAAGAATCCGGACGGCACAACTCAAAGCATTAAAGTGAATCACCTGAGACTTTGTTACAAAATATTGAAGTACCACTGGACCAAGATACAAAAGGAATAATCGTAGCTCAGTGGCCTTCCATCGAGCAAGTTCGTCCGAGTGATAATACTCAACCGTAGGTAGGACTGCTAGACTACGGGAAAACACAATCCAGTGACCACCTCACGCAAAGAACCCCCATCCCCTTGCACAAGCCCCATGCAAGGAATTGGCACGGCCCACCGAGCCTACCACGGGGCAGGCACAAGACAGACAAGGGAACATCCACAGTTCTAGGAATCCAACCATTCATAGAAATACAGGGTACCGTCGTATGTAAACACGCGACAGCAGCCCTCATGCGATCAACGACCATCAAAAACAATACAAAAACACTATAAAAATGCACTCTCAGCGACAAATAAAAATGCGAACACCTCCCCGACATAAAAATACACCAGAAGGGAACTATCTAAACACAGAAAAGACATCAAGCAATCTTGAACAGAACATAAAATACCAAAAAACCGAGTCTTATGTAGAAAAGCAACAACTAACTATGGTAACAACAACTGACAACTTATGGTAAGTGTACGTAGAGACTTATGTCGCTTAGAAGCATTGTTGACATCACGATGGCTCCAAAGGCATGTGCGGAGATATATATAATATATACGATTGTAACATAGTTACACCCGCTAGCCTGCTTTATTATATTTCACTGCCAAAACAGGCGAGATTATGTCCGAATGTACCGAGATTTGCGGGCACTAGGCCATCGCACCCGGAATTTAACAAGAAGTAGCTACGTCACAACTCTGAAATTCTCTCGCTACCGTAAACAGCAGGTCAGCGACCAGCTAGTCTTGCTTGGTGGCAATGGGAAGACGGGTAGCGCGGTAACGGCAAGCCGCAAAATTATTTAAACTCGGTAGATTTAAAAATCAAAGCCGATAATAAGGTAAAGGGGAATGAGACCGAGGGGAAGGCTATAAAAGAGCCTGCTGCGAAAGGAAGAGCTCTCTAACTCTCCTACCTCAAGTCACTAAGTTGAAAGCGATTAAAAAACGGAGTTGTGCATTTTTTTTGAGTTCTAAAAAAAAACATTTACACTAGCATTTAATTGGAATACGTGATTTTGCGAGCTAGAAAATCGAGTCAGTGAGCGTGGAACAACGAAGACGACAGAAAAAGAAAGGACAGGCGAGTCATTTAAATAATATAGAAATTATTAGTGAAATATCGAAGAAATTGACATTGATCTAGATTTAGATAGATTTTAAGTGAATAGAATTAAGTGTATATAATTAATTAAATAGGATTAGGTGGATAGTGTTTAAGCGATTAGAGTTGAAAGCGCGTAGCATTATAAACCAGTAGAATAGGCTGGAAGTGAATAAGCGATTTGATTTAAAGAGTATATAAGGAAGTGAAACGAGGGATAGATAGCGAGAAATATAATAGGTATATTGAGATATCGGTGAAGAGCAAGTGCGACGCGTTAGGTTGTGTGTGTGTGCGTCAAGTGAACGGCTCACTATCAACGCACAAAACAATAACAAACGACCGAGCTGAATGTACCGAGAACCTATGTCAACGTAACACCCGAAAAGAATTGTGGAAATAATCGTAGGAATTCACAAATTTAAATGCATTGTACTGGTCATCGGTACCAGGAAACCGAACGCTGACATTCTGATTTTTATTGTTTGCATTAATAACCCCTATTATCACCTACCTAGAAGTCTAAAATTAATTATTCCTGTGATCGAGCTCGAACTTCCCCTGAGAAAATAACTTTAATGCTAACGATAAGAAATTACCGTTACAATATATGCCTTAATAAGAGAACTTCTTATTAAGAAAACTTCTTATTATGTTATGTATCGTCATATTTCACAGATCTCTTTGAATAAACCCTACTTTTACCTGCTACTGAAGCCAAAATTAATTTCTTCCCTGTTAGAGTCCGCACTCAACCCCTTCAGGGCATCAATCGTTGAATGTTAATGTTGACACCGTTACAACACTTGTAAGAAGAAAGGTTTGTGTTCAATAATCATCGGGTTAATAAAATACACGATTCTTAACGTTTTCCCTGGTTTCTGCCTCACAATAATATATGGGATTTCTTGAATGGTATTATAATATCCGAAATTATTTGTTACTGCTATACCAGCCTCATCTTAAAGAAGTATTATTATGAAATGCCTACTCGCGTCCTCTGTAGGGTAGATTGCTTACTTGTTTGATTTGGCTCGCGACCGTGGGTCTATTACTGCTCCTGGATGCCCTGGTCTGCGTTCCGTCATGCGGCTATGGGTCTACCTACATCACCAGGTCCGATGGAATGGACCGAGCTCTCGCTCTCGCTTTCCGTGATGGACTTGCCGCTCGCTTGCCTGACCGCCGCTGCGGTCCGAGATCTGCTTCTAAACTAGCACGCACTCGACGCCTGTGCTGCCGATTGGACATTTCGAGAAAAGGTTTTCGTAATAGCCCCATCTCATTTATTATGTTTAATTTTAACAATCGTACTTACTGTGGTTATGGCATTAATCCCTCAGGACGATAATTGTTGTTGAAATCGTTGACGTAATCTAAAAAAGTACGCGAGGATGTCATTTTCATAACAATAACATTTTTATACATTCTAAAAATAAAACACATATGCCAGGTGTACGAGTATGAAATGCGGATTTTTTTTCTAAAAAAACATGTTAAATTGGGAAGAACGATAAAAAGTGCTTTATTCAAAGTATGCTCCATCGCTTGTTATACATTTTTCCCATCTTTCGGGCAATTTGTGTATACCACGCCAGTAAAAATCTTCCTCTTTTTCTGCGAACTATTCATCAAGCCATTTTTTCACATCTCCGTACGAACCCAAGCGCTGCTCAGCAAGTGCGTGACCCATCGATGCAAACAAGTCGTAATCGGAAGGAGCCATGTCTGGTGAGTAAACCGCATGGGGTAGAACTTCCCAGCCATGTGCTTCCAACGTGTCGCGAACCGGTTTTGCCGTATGTGATGGAGCATTGTCATGAAGAAAAATGCCTTTGTGTTGCCTCTTTCGGTATTCTGGCCTTTTTTGAAGCAGCGAACGGTTCAAGTCGGTCAATTGTTGTTGGCAACGTTTAGTATTAACCGTTTCCCCATATATATATTACATACAAAAACACGCACACCGCAGATCCAATTTGTTGTTTTATTCTTTATAAATGAATTCATTCACACGAGTTCTTAAAGAATTCTTCACGAGTCTTAGTTAACACAAAATGTATCAAAATCATCAACCTGCGCTGCACCGTCGTCTGAAATTGCTTGTTAAATGCCACCCTTTCCATGACATTTGGATAACGCTATTGGATGCCCACTTCTAGACAATAAATTATTAAGCTCGACAAGATATAACGAGCGCTGCCAAAACATATCTTTTCGACGACTCTTTTGCAGATACATTAGTTGACAATAAATTGACAACTTTTCGATGTCTTTATATAGTTATCTTTTCGACTTCATAAGAAGATGTCGCTTTGACAACGGTTTGACATCTCCTTTTGGTTACTTTAGAAAATTGACCATTTTTCGGCGTCGTTAAAAGGCGATCTTTCGGACTTCATAAGAAGATATCGTTTCAACAACTATTTTAACTTGTCGTTCTAGTTACCTTAAAAAGTTACATTAAAGATTGCCGTCAAGTGTACCGTCGGAAAGGTAACCTAGACATGATAACTTATAGGTTACGATTAGACATTAGTGCTACCTGGGTATCCATGTCATTGATATTACAAGATTTTTATTTTCGCGCCTGTTACTAAAAAACCGTTACAACGTCACAAATTCTCTCTAAATAGTAATGAGAATTGCATAAAAAGATAAACAATTTGAATAAGTAAATAAAACAAACAATTTGTTGATCGATTGAGAGTACACAGGAATGATTTTACGGCTAATAATAGTATTCATCGTTTATTTTGTACTACGAATATTTGAACAGCGCACGGCTTAATTAGTGACGTCATGCGCTGCTTACCTGGTCGCTGCGCGCGCGGTAGGCGGGTCGTGAGACTGGTGGTGGCTGGACTCGGCTATAATAGACATGATGGAGGGTGCACACAAAAATCTCGGTGTGGGAATATTTCTCTCAGTCTGGCAACACTGCATTAATAAGCGCACGCATCCGAGAAATAAACCTAGCGATAATGACTCACATTTTGGTTAATAATATTTGTAAATCTCGTCCGACTATGTTCTACGAGGTGTTAATCAAAATAGGAAGGTGGGCTTATATTTGGCAGAAGAATTGTCTTGAGAATTCTTCTGGTGTTGTTGGAATAGATCTGAAATATATCGGAAAAGAATGAGTTTTCACTCAACGCAGGTAGGAAATAAGCAGACTAAAAGATGTAAGCAGAAAAAATGGTTTTATTCCACCATCAACTGTCACAATACAAAAAAATATATAAAAAATAGTACAAATGAATTGAAAGTGAATTTTTATTTTAATATAGAGAGAGAATGTTAATCAAGTGAGAGCACATGCAATTATATTAATTGCGTGTTGTAATTTTGAGGTGAAACGTGGAGCAGCCTGCACTGCAGAGCACGTCACGCGATGAGACTTTATGAGGAGACACAAATGAGATTTACTCGCCCTCACCATCATTGAATTTAGATACATTGTAACGATGCAGTCTTACCGTCTTTTGAGTCCTGTTGATGAGTAGATCCGATGAAGTCGATGAAATTGTCCGAGGGGAGAGCAGAGGATTGTGTCGTGCCAGCGGGTTTTCACAGAAGTGCTAAAAATTATTAAGATGGCTGTGCTTTACAAAAGCGTCATTGTGCGATGCTGAAGTCAAGCGAGAGAGACAGGCTCTCGTTTAAGCAGCATGCCTGCGAGGTACTGCCTCGGCTATCTTCGTGATAGCCAAGCGCAGCACACTACCCAGCAGCAACAGGTCGACCGACGGCGAATATCATCAGCTGATTTTCCAACAAATTGCAACATTTGGTGGTCGTTGATGAGCGCACCCGATATAAAAAAACAGTACGTGTGCAGTACAACTGGCAACATAGGCTGTGATTCGCCGATAAATAGACCTGGCGACAATGACTCACGTTTTGGTTAATAAAATTTGTAAAGCTTGTCCGACTATGCTCTAAGAAGACTTAATCAAAATGGGAAGGTGTGCTACTATTTGGTAGATTAATTGAAATTGTAGGTTGCCACTGATGAGCGCATGCGATATTGACAAACAGTTAGGGTGCAGTACAACTAGCAGCGAAAACTGTGATTGTCCGAGAAATAAACTTAGCGATATTTACTTACGTTTTGGAGAATAATATTTGTAAATCTCATCGGGATATGCTCTATAAGGTCTTAATCGTAACAGGAAGGAGCGATACTATTTGGTATAGTAATTGCAACATTTGGTGCTCATTAATGAGCGTACACGATATTGAAAAACATATAGTTTTACTCGATAAAATTAGTAAATCGAATCCGGCTGTCTTCTAGGAGGTGTTTATCGAAGCAGGAAGGCGTGCTGCTGTTTGGTAGACTGATCACAACATTTGATGGTCATTCATGAGTGTACGCGATACTGAAAAACTCTACTGGTGCAGTTCAACTGGCAGCGACAGCTGGGGTTCACTCACATTTTATCGATGAAATTTGTATTCCTCATCCGGCTGTGTTCTAGGAAGTCTTAATCGAAACAGTTAAGTGTGCTACTACTTGGTCGATTTATTGCAACATTTTGTGGTCATTGATGAGCGCACGCGATACTTGAAAACAGTATGTGTACATTACCACTGGCAGGGAAGGTGGTTATTGTTCGAGAAATAGACCTATCAACATTGACTCATGTTTTGCTTGATAAAATTCGTAAATCTTATCGAGCTGTGCTCTATGAGGTTTTCGCCGGAGCGGGAATGTGTGTTACTATTTCGTGGACTAATTGCACTATTTGGTGGTCATTGATGAGCGTAGGTGATATTTAAATATAGTATAACTAGCAGCGAAGGCTGTTATTGGCTGAGAAATAGACATAACGACAATGACTCACGGGTTGTTCAATAAAATTAGTAAATCTTATCCGATTACGCTTTACGAGGTCTTAATCAAAAGAAGAACGTGTGCTAATATTTGGTGGACTAATTACAACATTTGATAACTGGTGATAAGCGTACGGGATATTTAAAAACAGTACAAGTGCAATACAACTGGCAGCGAAGGTTGTGATTGGCCAAAAAAAACTTAGCGGTAATGAGAGTTTTGCTCGGCAAAAGCGGTAAATCACATTAGGCTGTGCTCTATGAGGCCTTATTTAAAGCAGGAAGGTGTGCTAATAGTTCGTACACTAAGTGTAACATTTGTTGGTCAGTGATAAGCGCACATGATATCGAAAATCTTAACGTGTACAGTACAACTGGCAGCGAAGGCTGAGATTGACACACATTTTACGTTATGAATCTTGTAGATCTCATCCGGCTGTCCTCTAGGAGGTGTTTATCGAAGCAGGACGGTGTGCTACTATTTGGTAAACTTGTTGCAACATTTAGTGGTCATCTATGAACGCACGCAATACTTTAAAACAGTAAGTGTACGTTACATTTGGCAGGAAAGGCTGTGATTAATCGAGAAATGGACCTATCAACAATGATTCACGTTTTGCTTGATAAAGTTTTTCAATCTTATCCAGCTGTGCTCTACGAGGTCTTCATCGAAGCAGGAAGCTGTGCTACCATTTGGTGGACTAATTGCAATATTTAGTGGTTATTGATGAGCGTACGCGATATTCGAAATTAGTACGAGTGCAGTACAACTCGTAGCAAAGACTGTTATTATCTGAGAGATATACCTAGGCACAATGACTTACGTTTTGGTTAATCACATTTTTTAATCTCAACCGACTATGATCTACGAGGTGTTAATCGGAAGAGGAAGGTGTGATGATATCTGGTAGACTAATTGCAACATTCGGTGTTCACATATGACCGCACGCGAGATTGAAAAATAGTACGTGTACAGTACAACTGGCAGCGAAGGCTGGATTTGATTCACATTTTACTTCATAAAATTTGAACATCTCATCCAGCCGTAGTCTGCGCGGCCTTGATTGAAGCAGGAAGCTGTGCTACTATTTGGTATACTAATCGCAACATTTGGTGGTCATTACTAAGCATACGGGAGATTGAAAAACAGTACGTCTGTATGACAACCTGCAGCAAAAGCTTGGATTTACTTACATTTTACTTCATGAAATTTGTATTCATCCGGCTGTCCTCTATGAAGTCTTAATCCAAGCAGTAAAGTGTGCTACTACTTGGTCGATTAATTGCAGCATTTGGTGGTCATTGATGAGCACACGCGATAATTAAAAATAGTACGTGTATAGTATAACTGGCAGCGAAAGCAGTGATTGGCCGAGAAATGGACCTAGCAACATTGACTCACGTTTTGCGTGATAACATTTGTAAATCTTATTCGGCTATGCTCTACGAGGTCTTAATCAAAACAGGAAGCGGTGACACTATTTTTCATATTAAATCCAACATTTGATGCCTATTGATGAACGTACGAGGTATTGAAAAACACTACGTGCGCGATACAACTGACAGCGAATGCGGGGTTTTACTCACATTTTACGTGAATAATCTTGTAAGTCTCATCCGGCTGTCCTCTAAGAGGTCATAATCGAACTACGAAGGTGTGCTACTATTTGATAAGCTTATTGCTGGCAGCGAAGGATTGGCCAAACAAAAATCTAGCGACAATGACTCACGTTTTATTCAATAAAAGTCGTTAATCACATGGGCTGGGCTATACGAGACCTTAATCATAGCTGGAAGGTGTGCTAATAATTCGTAGACCTATTGCTACATTTGGTGGTCAGTGATAGGGGCATGCGAAATTTAACAACAGTATGTGTACGGAACATCTGGCAGCCAAGGCTAGGATTGACTCACATTGAACGTGATGATTCTTGTAAATCTCATCCGGCTCTCTTCTAGGAAGTTTTTATCGAAGCAGAAAGACGTGCTACTGTTTGGTACACTAATCACAATATTTGGGGGTCATTGATGAGCGTACGCTATATTGAAAAGCTTTACGGGTGCAGTATAACTGGCAGAGAATGCTGAGATTCACTCACATTTTACATGATGAAATTTAAATATCTGTTGTGCCGCGAATTAATTAAACGTACATTATTTCGTCATTGTTCCTTCTTCTCGTGAGGCTACTCACCGAAGTAGAAAAAATGTGCCAACATAAGGAACGAGCTGCGAGCAATGCCCGCTACGAGCTCGAGCTACGATTTGCTGGAATTTTCAAGCGATGATTATTGTGAAATTCATTGCGATACTCGATTTCGGCCAAAGGAATGAATAACTATAATACTTTGCCGAAACCATTCTATTAGTAGATTCAAACGAGAGAAGTTGGTTCCTCGTAACGGACGCGAAACAACAGAATAATTGTACATTCTTTTATTGACTTTGAATAGACAACGGAAAGTTGCGGTTGCCTATAACAAATACCACCATTTTACATAAATTCGCGTTTACACTGATTAATCGAGATCCATATTCTAATCGGCAAACGATCCCAAAAATACGCGTAATAAGTTTTTAATATAATACCGATTACCGAGTAATCCAATTACGTGGTACCGGCATAACATTCGGTGGGATCTGCTTAAGTATAAGGGATACGTGATTTATTTGGACAAAAAGTGTTTTGGACAAAGTAAAAAGAGTGACTCTGAAGTGACATCTACGACTCGAGCAAATATACCAGTGTAGTTCGTGAAGACCCGACTAAGCTAACGCGAAGGCGCGAAGTGTACGTCGGTGCGGTGTGACATATCGGTCAATCGTTTTACGTCCCGATTGACGGTGCAAAGTCGTCGAAAACGCACAAAGTGTGCAACCAAGTACTCGAGGGAGTTACTTGTGACGAAGCCGTCACGCAACCATTGGCGACGCACTAAGAATGAGCCCGGGAACCACCGAAGGAACAGGTCAACGGTGCCACGAAAGACGTCTGGACCAACCTTAAAGGGGAACTACGTGACAGCAGATCAACAGCACCCAAGGAACAGCACCCGAGGGACCGCCATGGCGAGGACCATCTACATGATCATTCTTCTGTAAGTGGCGGTTACATTATAAATATACATATAGCCTTGTATCGTCACAGCCAATCAGATCCATAGTTTGGGAAAAATATTCCACTATATTGTAACATAGTTACGCTCTTTAGCCCCTTTGATTATTTCGAAAGGCGATAAGAGCCTACTGTATTATTCCGAATGTACCGAGGTTTGCGGACACTAGGCCATCGAACCCGGAGATGTGACAAAAACGAGCTACGTCACACCTCCGGAATTCCCTTGCTGCCGTAAACAGCAGGTCAGCAACCAGCTAGCCTCGCTTGGGGACGAGGGGAAGGCGGTGAGCGCGGCAGCGGCAAGCTACAAAATTAAGAAATGCGTTAGATTTTGAAACAAAAACGGATGATGACGTAGAGCAGAACGGGCGAGGGAAAGGCTGCAAAAGAGCCTGCGCGGAAGGAGGAGCTCTCTATGCGCTGATAGCCCAAGGGTCTTAATACAAGTTTTCTCCGAACTGATACATTTTTTTTTACAGGTCTCTGCAGTTAATAACGGAGTAATTATCCTTGAAAGTGAAAAGTTTGGTAATCAAGTAAAATTATTAGGTGCGCAACTAAGTTCCCGCTGTTTTTTTTTTATGAAAATGCAACTTTATTGTGAAAAAATGTTTACAAATGAATCATTCAAAATATTGCCTATCGCTAGCGACAACCTTTTCCCAGCTTTCTGGCAGAGCTCGAATACCGTCACGGTAGAAGTGTTCGTCTTTTGAGGCTATCTACGGATCAAGCCATTTTGAGATGTCTTCATATGAGCTGAACTGCTGATTAGCCAGACCATGTGCCATCGAACGGAACAAGTAATAATCGGACGGCGCAATACCTGGGGAATATGGCGGGTGGGGTAGGACTTCCCATTTGAGCGTTTCTAAGTAGGTTTTAACGGGTTTGGCAACGTAAGGCCGAGCGTTGTCATGCTGTAGAATCACTTTTTCGTGCCTCTGCTCGTATTGTGGCCGCTTTTCGCACAGTGCTCGACTCAACCTCATCAATTGAGTTCGATACCGTTCCCCAGTGATGGTCGTTCGGTTTCAACAGCTCATAATAAATAACACCGCCCTGGTCCCACCAAATACACAGCAAAATCTTCGCAGCGTGAATATTCGGCCGAGCCGACGACGTAGAAGCATGACCGGGCAGTCCCCATGATTTTTTTCTCTTTGGGTTGCTGTAATGAATCCATTTTTCATCACCCGTAACGATGCGATGAAGAAACCCTTTTTTTTTTGCCGCTAGAGCAGTTGTTCACAGGCGAAAAAACGACGCTCAACGTCTCTTGGCTTCAAATCATAAAAAACCCAAGTTCCTTGTTTTTGAATCATTCCCAACGCATGCAATCGCTTGGAAATGGCTTGGCGGGTAACTCCTAATGCTGAAGCAAGCTCATTTTGCGTTTGGCACGGATCCTCATCGAGCAATGCTTCCAATTCAGCGTCTTCGAAGGTTTTTGGCCTTCCTTCACGCGAACGGTCGTCAACATCATAATCACCGTCTTTGAAGCGACAGAACCAATCACGGCATGTTGTTTCACTCAGAGCAGCATCTCCGTAAACTTTTTGGAGTTCTCGATGCGCTTCAGCCACCGTTTTATTCGAATGAAAGAAGAAAAGCAACACTTCCCGCAAATGACGAATATTTGGCACGAAATCAGACATTTTCACACAACCAAAAGTATATGACCGAAAAACAAAATCACTAATGTGTCAAAGCGGTTTGTTTCCCATATGTCTAAGCTCGGTTCATGACGTTTTGGTTATGTCCCAATCGACCAGCACACACTACTGGAGCCATCTCTTGAAAAACAGCGGGAACTTATAGTTGCGCACCTAATACATTTCATCAAAATCCGTGGTTCCGGAATTAGGAAAAGAAATTGAGTCAGTGTTAACAAAGACTGGAGAAGGAGAATTGGACAGGCGAGTCATTTAAATAAACTGAAGAAGGATAATTAGTGGATAGGTTTAAAGTGAGATCGATTTAGGAGTAGAAAGGTTTAAGACGAATAGGATAAGTGGATAGAACAATGTGCAGGAAGCTGATCTAAGAGAATTAAGCAAGTAGTGTTTAAGAATTTTAAAATTAGGTCGTGTGGCTTTTAAACTGGCATATAAACAAGAGTTGTACATGCGTGTGAGTGGAAAAGAGACAGCGAGGAGGTGTAATGGGTGAGAGAGAGAGAGAGAGAGAGAGAGAGAGAGAGAGAGAGAGAGAGAGAGAGAGAGAGAGAGAGAGAGTACTATAAGAATAAGTGAGATATCGTTTCGAGGAGCGAGTTCAAGGTGTTAAGCTGTATGTGAGTGTTAGAGTCACTGGGTCAATACCAACAAAGAAAAACACAACAAACATTCAAGCCTGGGATACCAGGAATCCGTGTAAACGTGAAATAGAATAAGAATTGTAAAATAATCATCGAAATTACCGAAGTTAAATGCAGTGTACGGGGTATCAGTGGCCAGATACCGAAGATTGACACATTCATGAACTTATTTCTTTTGTTAATAAACCCTACTCTCACTCACCTCGAAGTCTAACATTAATTAGTCCTGTGTTCGAGCCCGAATTCCCCACGAAAAATTAAAATAGTAGTTGACGATAAAAATTACCGTTACAATATATATATTTCTCTTGAAATTTTATGGGAATATTTTAAAGTAAAAACCACCGCCAAATTAGCTATATGCCGGAATCTAGAGGCGCCCTACTGAAACGTAAGGGCATCTCGCTAGATACGACGTTGACCGGCGAAGGGGTAGATACCACAGCCGGATTAGCTGCAGCCGGGATTACCCCCTGCGGATCCCATGTTCCAAATGGAACAGCCGTGGGTACCAGAAACACAGGGTTGGACGTTCGACCTGGAGCTAGCTCTGAAAAACATCAAGCATTTCGACGGAAGTAACGCTGACGAGTTGTACACCTTCCTATGCGGAAGATAACGTGGAAGAGCGCCCAGACCAACTTCGAGAATGGACTGCACGGGCAGGTCCAAATTCTGGTAAGATCGCGCAACTACACCACCCTCCATGACTCCGTAACGGGAGCAATAAAAATTACGAATATGGCGAAGCCAGAAGGAGGGGTAGGTGGAGTATTAAGCCACCCCAGAAGGTCCAAAGGCGCACTATCCCGGCTGGGAAAAAATTGTTTCACCTGCGGGAGGCCAGGGCACGTGGCACTGGACTGCACCCGGACTTCGGGAAGGGTGCGCCTACCGATGCCCAGCTAAGGCAATTCAATACACAACGTCGACATCATCTGCAACTACTGTCAGAAGAAAGGCCATATGTGGAAGGACTGCCGGAAGAGACTGTCGCAGAATAAAAGCGAGCCGACGCTGCCGCCCCGACGGCCGAGAAATGCAGGCTACACAGATGCAAGAAATACGGTAACCGTAGGGCCAGATCTAGCCACTGCAGGCGTTAACACGCTGGGCGCACTGAGGCTGAATACGCTAACTGTCCAGCAGAGCCCGGCGAGCAGAGGAAGGAACACCGCAAGAAGAACAACGCTGCAGCTGCGACTGGTAACGCTGCCGGCGTCGAGCGCCATCACCGGCGACTTCGATATCACTGCACCGTTGGCCTCGACCAGGGTACTCGCCCTCAAGGCGGACATCGGGGCGCAGTGCAGCATAATCAAGAAAGGCTGCCTGACACCGGAGACCATAATGAAAGACTGCACCAAAGAGCTGCAGGGGGTTTCGGGCGAAAAATTCACTCGCCTCGGGATAGCTGAAATTGTGGTCGAGACACCGGCTTCAAATGTAGAGCATTGGTCCTACATCGTTCCGAACAATGTACCGTTGAAGGTCAACGGACTACTTGGCATGGACTTTATCAAGCAGCATAAAGCGGACATCCTGCATGGCGAGATGCTCAAATTGTTTAGGCACTGCATGCCGCTACGGGACGGCGCGACGAAGATATATTCGTCACCACGCAGTAGAACTGCTGCCACATGCAAGTACATAGGCCTGCTTACAAAGGTAAATCTTCCTTCCGGAAACGGGTCTAACATGGATGTCGTCAAGGAGAATAAATTTGTCGGACTACCTATAAGGAGGGGAATCAGCCAAGGCAAAGTAGCGAGATCCCGTTTTACACCGTCAAAAACCAATAGAGTGAGTTTAGAAGTTTCTAAATACGACGGGGAAGTGCAACAGCCGACGGTGACACTCGAGCCGTCGTAGATAGCGAAGGCCGTACGTAGCCGACAGGTCAAGACACTGCGCGTAAGCTCAGAGAGCACGGGGAAGAATGCAAAACGTTTTCGTAGCAACAACTGAAGCTCGACTTGGTGCCCCCAGCTGTGATAAGCAAGCAGCTCACGCAGAAATATTGTGCGAATACAAGAGTGTATTCCATCTACGAGGGAACAAGCGACACCGCACGCACGAATTCCAGCATCGCGCATCCTTTAAGGTCGGATCGATGGACCTAGGATTGTAACGCAAGTCCCACAAGAAAGAGAAAGATAGCGCAATCGGGTATACGAACAGCCGCACAAAGCGGAGAGTCGAAGATATCCAAGGCAACCACGATAACTCGTCGAAGCGAGAGGCTAAACTCGCCCACGCAAAAAAGAAGTGGAGAGGCCGACAGACCCTCGACAGACGGAGAAAGAGCTACTCGCGATAATTTGGGTTCTTGCTCAGTTCCGGCCATATATTTGTGATACTCGTTTCACGGTCGTGACGGACCACTAACAACTCACCTGGCTGTTCGAGGTGAAGGACCCAGGTTCGAGATTAATGCGTTGGAATATAAAATTGGCAGAACATGAGTTTAATATCAAATAAGGCAGGAGAACGCAACACAAATGCCCACGCGCTAAGTCGAATATTCATTACTACGAGGGCCCAAGAGAGAGCCAAAAATGAAGCCTGTGGATTTCAGGAGGATAGCACGAAGGAGCAACTCGGCACAGCGAATGGCCGCACAAAGCGGATAACCGAAGATACCCCTTACAGCCGTGGTAGCTCGTCGGAGCGAGAGATCGAACTCGCCCACGATACAGAAAAGGATAGCAAGCGCCCGGGCACTGACAGCCGCACAAAGCGGAGAGCCGAAAATACCCCGAACCAGCTTAGCGACGCGGCATAGCGAGAGGCAGCGCCTGCCAATGCTTCAGAAGAAGACAGAGAGATTCGCAGCGTGCATGCAGGTCGCTCTACTGATTCCCACAGCCCCGCCGCGAAGCCGTATGGTCGGAGAAGGGGCAGACTACGCACGTTAGCAGAGCACGGCACTAGTAAGACTGCGAGCATCACCAAAAAGGACAGAGTGAGCTCAGCGCAGCATCACCGACCCGCGTGGCGCGGATGGCCGCGAAAAGAAAACGTTGCAAGGCCTCCCGAGACGGAGAGTGACACAACGGCGGAGCTACCGGTGGGCACACCGAGTGAAGAAAGCGAGGTACGGCGGCTGAATACAGCGACGGCCGCAGTGGCCGTATCCAGTCCCTCTGCCGGTGAGCGTCAGAAAATAATAAAGGAATACCACGACACCCCTATAAGAGGTTATCAGGGTATACGGCGTACACCACATTGGATCCGGACTAAATACGACTGGCCCAGCATAAGAAGGGATCTGGAGGAATACATTTCATCATGCGAGTCTTGCCAAAGGAACAAAATTCGGAAAAAGGAACAAGTACTGATGGTGGTAACAGACACCTCATCGAGGGTATTCGAAAAAGTAGCGGACGACATCGTAGAACCGCTACCAGAAAGCGCATCTGGGAAAAAATATATACTCACCTACCAGGACGCGCTTACGAAACACAGTGCCGCGATACCACTGCCGAACCAATATTCTTCGACAGTCGCTAGAGCACTAGTTGAGAAATTAATTTGCCAGCACGGAACGTCGCAAACAATATTATCGGATCAGGGCACCAACTTCCTCAGCTCGACCTTCGAGGAGATGTGTCGATTGCTCAGAATTAAAAAGACACAAACAACAGCCTACCATCCGGAATCGAACGGCGCCTTGGAAAGATCGCATCGCACCCTCGCTGAATACCTAAAAATTTCATTAATGAGGACGAAGGAAATTGGAACGAGTGGCTGCCCTATGTTGCCGATGTGTACGTACAACACCACTCCACATACGGGGACCGGACTGTCTCCCCACATGTTGGTGTACGGACGCGAGGCTGAATTGTCGACCGCCGTAAAACAGGAGCCCCGCAGCACCTATGCCTATGACGACTACGTCTACGAACTACGCGAGGGATTACGCGCCGCATGGACGGTAGCACGCGACAACCTAGAAGGCGCGAAAAGACGGTCGAAGTATACGTACGACCACGGCGCACAGGTGCAGGAGCGCCGCGTCGGCGAACGCGTACTCCTCCGTGACGAGACGGTGCGCAGGAGGTGGTCAGCCAGGGACTCCACGAGATAGTGGAAATGAGGCACCCTGTCAACTACGTAGTCCGAAATGGACGTAAAACCCAGGTGGTGCACAGAAACCGCCTGAAGCTCCATATAGAGCACTAAAACGAAATCAAGCTAAATAAGAGCTAAATAAAGGTGGGTAGATAGCTCCACAGAGCGCAAGGTAAGGAACTCCAATAAGAGAAACAAGGTTGAATAGAAACTTGTTCAATTAAAAGAAAGGAAAACCCGACGTCGTGACCGGGGCCGACCTCCCAGGGAATGAATATTGGCTCCCGGAAGAGGCGCCCCAGTCCAAGATGGTCTTCCTCTCGTTCGACGTCCCAAACTTCCGGGACTCACAGCTCCAAGAGCTCCAGAGCTCTGTCGAACCTCTCGCGCCGCGTCCGCTGAAAAAGGAAAATTTTTAAAGAAAAATTACCCTATAACTAAATGGGCTATCTGCCAGAAGGACCAGAACTTACCTCTATCCTTTCCCAATCAAAACTCGATGGATGCGACATACTAACTCTGTGAATATAACACATGACGGTTCGACCATTTAGCTAAGAATGAGTCTCGGAGCACTAGCAAAGCCCAGAGACTAGAAATCCTGAGAAAGAAACTAGCTAGCTAAGCAATCTCACGGAAACACGAGCTTCAACGTCTCCAATCCCTATTTCAGATTGATAACTGGAACCAGCGGATCAACGGCGACCGAGTTACACCTGCCAGACTATAGCATTAACACCTTCACCAGCAACCCAGGCATCTACTTCGAGGACATCGGAAGCCTCGCAGTAGTCCAATCCACCTGGTGGTTGGCTGTCAGGTTAGATGTCACTGCCTTAATGCACCGAGAAGCGACGCAAGCAAAATTCTGGAAAGTCTGCTGGAACCATGCAACCAGGACACCCACGGAAATGATTTATGCTCCGTCATTGCTGACTCAGTCTTGAGAATGCAAAGAAGGATTGACATGGGGGTGGTAACTATATTCGACTTCCTCGGTACGCGCCCCCTCAGGGAGCGCAGAGGACTGATTGACGACCTGGGAAGCATCGTCAAAGCCATCACCGGAAACATAGACGCAGATGACGCGCAGCAGTTGCACGAGGAAATTATCCGCTTACAAGCCTCGCAATAAACTCTCCAAGAAGGACTAAATAATCAGGTGCAAGTGGTAAAGACCACCCCGTGTATGTTCAATGAGAGCTCGCATCACATTCAGGCCAATGAGCAAGCCCTGCTGACTTAGGTTACATGCATCAACCACACACTCAACGACCAGCTGTACGGCGTTGCGAGACGCCAACGTCTAAATGAAAGCCTAACCGCAATCAGCATAGCCGTGGATGCATTACTCAGCGATGTACGAAAATTGGTGCGCTTGGTAACAAAGATAGCTGACGGCAATGTGGGAGTAATGCCCCTGCCACCGAGAACGCTCACGCGTTACCTCGCCATCGCAGTGATACACCTGCCGCCGGGCACAAATTTCCCTGTCGCTGTAGAGCATTGCCAAGCGTCAGCATTAATGTGATTGGCTGACCTAAAGGTCTACAGTGAAGGCGACACAATTAGAATCGCACTCGACTCACCGTTGATCAGGCAACAACGGTATAGTGTACAAAAGGCCTACCCCATGCCGATCCAAGCGAGTAATGGGAAATATTACTACACGGAAACAACGGGAAATCCAGTAGTAATCGACGCAGAAAGCCACAATTATCTGCATATGACTAAAGAGGATCTGCAAAATTGCGAGACCATAAATAAATTATACATTTGTCCATCAAAACACCCATCCATTTTGCTCTTGGAAGATACCCCCTGCGAAGTGCTGATATACGCCAAAATCACGAAGGACAACGGAGAGAGCTGCGCCAAACGAGAAGTCCAGCTGATTCGCACCCTCATCATCCCCCTGCAACAGCCAGGGTGATAGATTTTTGTCACGCCAACCTCAGTGACCGTCGGAATCACTTGCGGCAAAAACTCCATGCAACATGAAAATCTCAGTAAAACCGGAATGCTGGCTTCGATAGGCGTTTGTATTGTAACCGCACCATATTACAGATTTCAGCGTGATAACAACGGGGCGAATACCTCAAGTCATCCGAAAAAATTACATTCCCCCGTACGATCTGAAATTGAGGGAAATAGAGGCTTAGACGCTTCCTATTCAGACCACAGAGGAAATTACACTAGCAAGCGTACTGCGAAATTCAAAGGAACTGCAATAGCTCGAAGATCAAGCAGAAAAGACGTTAGAAACCCTCGACATCATCGGAGGCGGTACGCCGCATCCCCACATCATAAGCCTCTACTCACTGAGTGCAATAGCACCAATAGCCTTGGTCGGCTTCTTTCTGTTTAAATGTTTCAGGTACAAACGGAACCGGACACCGACGAGGACAACTGAGGCAACGACCCCAGCAGCAGCCAGATCGACCATGAAGGAAAAAATAGCGAGAATCGTCGAACTTTGATAACAAATGAAAAATGAAAAAAAAAATGTATGGTATTGTTACAAACATGAAACTGTAAAATTGTATCAAATTATAAAGGTACGGAAAACCACCCAAAGAAAATTGTATTTAGAGAAAAAAAAAATTTTTTAAGGGGGAGGGATGTTGTGCCGCGAATTAATTAAACGTACATTATTTCGCCATTGTTCCTTCTTTGGGTGAGGCCACTCACTGAAGTAGAAAAAATGTACAAACGTAAGCAACGAGCTGCGAGCAATGACCGCTACGAGCTCGAGCTACGACTTGCTGGAATTTGCAAGCGATGATTATTGTGAAATTCATTGCGACACTCGATTTCGGGCAAGGGAATGAATAATTTGGCTTTGCCGAAATCATTCTATTAGTAGATTCAAACGAAAGAGGTTGGTTTCTCGTAAAAGGTTCGAAACAACAGAATTATTGTATATTCTTTTATTGATTTTGATAAATACCACCATTTTACATAAATTTTACAACGCTCCTAGCGTAGCCCCAGCGGCAAAACCACTCACAAGACTCACTTTCCATCGCTGGCGGCGAATCATAACTCACGCAAGCTGTGACGCACGTCCGCCCTCTTGATACTCTGCCTCGTGGTCGACGGATGTAGCCATTGTTCTCACTCGAGTCGTTCGCGCTAGATATTCCCGCGTCATCTCACTTTTCTGTTCATTAGCTCCACTCATACTTTATATACTCAGTAGTGTAGTGTATTAAACTCATTGCCAAATCACGTATAGTTTAACTCAGTGTAAGTGCAAACCACGTAACTTCACCACAAATTCAACAACGCTCACAAAACTGTCTACGATTTTACGCATCATTGGCAGCATAGACGCCACTCACCCTCGCTCCACACATCGCCTATAGCCCACTCACCAGTCCGTCGTGTGGCTTCACACGACTCAACAAGCCAACTCAACCCATTCAACACCAGTACATGAACACACAGGCCAGACCAAATCAGTTACATTTTTTTTTGCTTATTCGTCAGGTATTCTTTTAATCATTATTAAATAATTCAATAAACATTGACTCATTATTGTTAAACATTGAGTACATTTAATTTAGTACACTTGTCACCAGGATCCTTAATATTAATATTCGCAGCTGTCACTCGACGTACTAATTGCGAATGCATCTACCTTCTTTCCGTCGACAGCGTAGTATTACTCAATTAGTACAGTTTGACTGCGCAAAGCACTACACTCATCGATATGTAATATTTTTACTTATTCTGACGAGGCGCCTACTCTGCGCACTTGTCAATTTTTCTTATAGTGCTTTTTAACACCAGTTAGAGTTAATCACAAAATATTCTTAATCATTTTTTAGAACATTATCAAACAGTTGTTGGTCTTTCGAGCACGACCTAATTTACTCACTCTCATTCTCATACAACACTGATTACTCGAGATCCATCTCCTAATCGGCAAACGATCCCAAAAATAATAACTTTTTAATATTATACCGATTACGAAGTAATCCAATTATGCGGTACCGGTATAACACATCTCATTCGGTTCTGTTCTTAAGGAGGTCTCAATCGAAGCAGTGTGGTGTGCTACGATTTGGTGGACTAAAGAATATTCCAGTAAATACCGTGAAATGGAATATTCCGCGGCACAACATACCAACCCCCTTAAAAAGGAAAAAAAAATTCTGTAAAAAGTTTTCTTCGGTTGGTTTCCCGTACCTTTACAATTCCATACAATGTTACAGTTTGATATTTAATACAACGTATAATAATAGTTTGACGATTTTCGCTATTTTTCCTTTATTGTCGTTCGAACCGAGTGAGTCGTTCTCGGTTGGGGGGATAGGTGCATACGCTGGCCAGCTCGGATCGCAGTCGCTCCTCTGGTTGTTGTCGTCCGAGTGGCTCGAGGTTGATGCTTACCTCGGCGACTGCCGGGGTCGTTGCCTCGCATTTCCTTGTTGGTATTCGATTTCATTAGTACCTGTAAAATTTTAAACAGAACGTAGCCAACCAAGGCTATTAGTGCTACTGCACCCAGTGAGTAGAAACTCAGGTTATGGGTGTGCTGTATCCCGTCTCCGGCAGTATCGAGGGTTTCTATGATTTGGTCTGCTCGAGCTCCAAGCTATTGAAGCTCTTCTGGGTCTCGCAGCACGCTCTGTAGTGGAATGGTCCTCTCGGTCTGCGTCGGGGACGCCTGAGCTTAAATCTCCGTTAATTTCAAATTAAACAACGGAAGGTAGTTTTCCCGGGCGACCTGCGACGTTCGCCTGATGGTTTTGATGCTGAAATCTCGGGCGGTTACTATACATATGCCTATCAATGCCAGTATTACCGAATTGTTTAATATTTCGTGCTGAGTGGGATTTTTTCCACGATTTATTCCTACGGGTTCTGGGGTTGGCGCGACGCATAGGCATCGCCCTTGCTGTTGCATTGGGACGATGAGGGGATGAGTCAGTTCGATAACCCTTTTTGCGCATTTTTCGCCGTTATCAGTGTCAATTTTCGCGTAGATAAGGGCTTTGCAGGGCGCGTCGTTCGTAACCGGAATTGTAAGATGCGTGGGAGGGCAAATATATGATTTGCCCAGTACCTTGCAACTTTTAAAGTCATCGGATGTCATCCTATAAAGAGCTGCAGTCGGTTCGCGTGCACCGCCTGAGTTTTTCGTCCCTTCCGGACGATGTAGTTGACAGGGGGCCTCATCTCAATTATCTCATGAGGTCCCATCCACTTCAGGGTCAGCTTGGCTGACCGCCCCCTGCGCACCGCCTCGTCTCGTAGGAGAACGCGTTCGCCGACGTGGTACTCCTGTATCTTCGCGCTGCGGTCGTATGCGTGTTTCGATTTCCTTCTGGCGCCTAACCGATTATCGTGTACTACCATCCATGCGGCGCGTAATCGCTCGCCTAGCTCGTGGACATAGTCGTCGTAGGCGTCGGTTATGCAGGGCTCCTGCCTTACGGCTGTCGGTAATTCAGCTTCGTTTCCGTATACCAGCACGTGGGGGGACAGTCCGGTCTCCGTATGTGGAGTGGTGTTGTACGTAAACATTGCGTACAAGGAGCGATTTCACGTTAGCTCTCTTTTGAGAAGGCTGTACCTCGGGTCTCCCCCTACCAGCACTGTTGACTCACGTCTGATGGTCGACGTATAATTCTGTAAACTGGACCCACCATCCAGTCTTTACCGCGGCCAAGAGAACTGCCATTACTAGATATTTTTGCACGGTCGGCTTGGAAAAACCGTGCCCTCACCATTTCTGGTTCATTGAACAAGTTGGACCTGCCCCCTCGTGGGCGGTGACTCACTTAGCCAGCACCGGTGACGTAGAAGAGTCGGAACCCCTCGACATCCACGGTCTGTTTCCAGTGGGGACCACGGGGTGGCGGAGTCACCAGTTCTTTTACTCGGTCCCAGCAGGTCATCCGGAAAATATCAGGTAGTTCGGCCTCAGTGGCTTGGCTGCACCGGCTGGCTACTTCCTCAGAGCGGAAACATTGCGTACAGCAGCCATTCGTCCCAATCTCTTTGATCCTCGCTTATGAAATTTTTCAGATATTCGGCGAGGGTGCGATGCGACGTTTCCAGGGCGCCATTCGATTCCGGATGGTGAGCCGTCGTTTGCATCTTTTCAATTTTCAGTAGTCGACATATCTCTTTGAAGGTCGAGATGAGAAAGTTAGTGCCCTGGTCCGACAGTATCGTTTCCGGCGTTTCGTGCCGGCAAATTAATTCTTCAACCAGCGCCGTTGCTACTGCCAAAGCCTCCTGGTTTGGCAGGGGGATCGCTGCGCTGTACTTCGTAAGAGCGTCCTAGAACGTAAGTATGTATGATATTTTTTTCCGGAAGCATTTTCAGGTAGCGGTCCTACGATGTCGACCGCTACTTTTTCGAACGACCTTGATGGGATGTCCGTTACCACCATCGGCACCGATTCCTTTTTCCTGATTTTATTCTTTTGACAGGACTCGCAGGACCAAATATATTTCTCCAAATCCCTTCTTGTGCTGAGCCAGTCATATTTGGTCCGGATTTGATGTAATAATAACTTTTTAATATGTTACCGAATACTGAATAATCCAATAACGCGGTACCGGCATAACATTTGGTGGCAGCAGTGGGATCTGTTGAAGTTGAGTGATACGTGATTCATTTGGACAAAAAGTGTTTTGGACAAAGTAAATAAGAGTGACTCTGAAATGACGACTACGACTCGTGCAAAAGACGCCAGTGTAGTTCGTTAAAACCCGACTAAGCTAACGCGAAGGCGCGAAGTGTACGTCAGTGCGGTGCGACACATCGGTCAACCGTTTAAAACCCCGACTGACGGTGTGATGTCAAGTCGCAGAAAAACGCACAAAGTGTGCAACCAAGTACTTAAAGCAGCTACTTGAGAAGATGCCGTCCTGCAACCATTCGCGACGCACTAAGGACGTGCCCAGGAACCAGCGAAGAAACGGGTCAACGGCGCCAAGAAGGATGTCCGGACCATCTACAGAGAGGACCGCAAGTCGACAGCAACAGAGAACATCGCCATAGAGAGGACCATCGACAAGATCATCCTTCTGTAAGTGGCAGTTACATGAAACTAGTACATATTGCCGTAATAAATCAAAGCCAGTTATATCAGATATTTGAAAGAAAAATATATATAAGCCTCGAAATTAGGGGCTTAATATAGTTGTGGGAAAGGTGAGATGAATAACTCGACAAGTGTAGTTGCAGCAAGTGATTACTGTATAACACATAAGAACGAATGACGTTTACAGTTTTAATAAGTACTAAGATTACATAAGTACTGATACCGCACCTGAATCAACACAATTGTCGGTATCTCGTTCTAAATGTATTTATTACAGCTTGTAGTGAACGACTATGCCGGATGACGATTAACCAGCGAATGGCTCGCTGCCTGCGCGCTGTGTTTATAATGCGTATCTCTCAGTCACCTTCAGTCATGTACCTGATGTAGTCAGTGCCGTAGACGTCTAGGTGACTAAGTTTGATAAGGCGTCAAACTTACACATATATATTCTCCTAGAGATATTTCTTTTGAGATTTTGTGGGTATATTTTAGAGTATTGGTCACCGCGAAATTAGCAACATGCCGGGATTTAGGGGAGCGAAACCGAAACGTAGAGGCAATTCGTTAGGAACTACGATCTTCGGCGAGAAGGTGGACTCTGCAGCGGGTCTAGCTGTAGCTGTCGGGGACATCGTGTACGAAGCGCGCAGGGCATTATCAGAACTCACGCCGTCTGGACGAATCCCCGCAGACAGGCAAGCGGCCCTCGCAGGCCGCCAGACAGCCGAGTTTGACGTAAACCCACTTAGGGGTGCGTCATTTCGGGATCATAGTAGCATCGATAGCGACTGCGTGTTCAATAGAGCTACTGATTGACGAACGGCAGAACACATCACCGACGATATACTGTGTTCAAAAAGTAAGGTGGATTTTGTTTTAAAATAAAAATTTTAAATTTATTCTTCCAAATCGATTTCGGCCCTCTCAAAATAATCCCCCCTAGCTACAATACACTTATGCTAACGTTTTTTCCAATCTTTGAAGCATGCTAAAAAGTCGTCTTCAGGTATAGCCTTCAATGCGCGTAGCGATTCACGTTTGATCTCTTCAATCGACTCAAAACGATTTCCCCGGAGTGGTCTCTTGAGCTTTGGGAACAGCCAGAAGTCACACGGTGCTAAATCAGGCGAATACGGTGGTCATGGAGCGACATGAGTGGAGTTTTTGGCGAAAAACTCACGAAGAACCAGTGCTGTGTGCGACGGTGCATTATCGTTGTGAAAAATCCAAGTGTTGTCTTTCCATCATTCTGGCCTTTTCTTGCGAATAGCTTCACGCAAACGACGCATAACACTTAAATAATATTCCGTGTTGACAGTTTGGCCAGTGGGAAGGAATTCGTAATGCACCACACCACGATGGTCGTCCAGAGCGTTCCAAATCATCAACACGTTCTCTGCCTTCTTTGAAGTCTTTGTACCACTTGTAAACATTTTTCTGTGACATAGTCTCGTCACCGAAGGCCTTTTGTAACATTCGATACGTTTCAGCGGCGGAAATTTCATTCCGCAAGCAAAATTTAATAGCACTTCTTTGCTCAACAAAATTCGACATCGTAAAAATCGCCAAATTCACTTTTCTTCGTTCACAAAACCAAGCGTAAACTAAAAACTAATGATGATATTGACATGTAATTTGTCACAGATGTCACTAACAGTCCTACCAACTTGAAAAAAAATTCATTTGTCCGATTCGGTTAACGCGGGAAGTTTAAATTAAAAATTCACCTTACTTTTTGAACAGAGTAGTAGTCGAGCGGGAAATAAAAAATTTGTGAACGTTAGATCGTGTAGGTTTCCAGACATTTACCGGTACGATGATGCGGCCACCACTGCCGGAAAGAGTCAGGCAACGATGCGAAGCGTTTGAAAGGAGTCACTATGAGTACGAGCGGGCTCAGCGAGAGCTCGAGCTGGAGCTCAGGCTCCAAGGCCGCGACACGCCATCGGCACGGCGAAACCTTGGGACACACTCAACGAGGTAGGTACAGGCGAGTTCGAATTCATCCGGTCCCTTCGGGAGCAAAATGCTGAATTATTGCGGAGGCTTGAAGGAACAGGGTTGGGGGAACGCTCGATACCACGACCGGGGTCAAGGCAAACTCGATTCGAGGAACCGGATTGGCCCTCTGCGGATCGCATGTTCCAAAGGGCGCAACCGAGGGTGCCAGAAACCCAGGCTTGGACGCTCGACCTTGGGCTACCTTTGAAAAACATCAAACATTTTGACGGAAGCAACGCTGACGAGCTGGACGCATTTCTACGATCCTGCGAGGCCGTTTTCAAGCGAGCTGCGCCCACGGATCACGAGATCCTGTTAGAATTGGTACTCCGCAGCAAGCTCGAGGGTAGAGCGGCCGGAGAGTAAAATGGAAGTATTTATTATAGGCATCGGTAACCTTCCGTTGTCTATTTAAAAGTAAAAAAAAGTATAATACAATAAAATGTGGTTTCGAGCCCGTACGAGGAATCAACCTCTCGCATTTGAATCCACTGACAGAATGATTTCGGCAAAGCTGTTATTTACCCCGTTGACCGAAATCGAATCGAAATGAATTTCACAATAAACATTGCTTGCAAATTCCAGCAGGTCGTATCTCGAGCTCGTAGCGGTCATTGCTCGCAGCTCGTTGCTTACATTTGCACATTTTTTTCTACTACGGTGAGTGCCCTCACGCGAAGAAGAAACGATGGCGAAATAATGAAATATTCGCGGCACAACATCCCTCCCCCCTTAAAATGAAAAAAAAAATTTTTTTTCTCAAAAAAATTTTTTTCTTTAGTTGGTTTCCCGTGTATCATATATATCGGGCAATATAATTTTCATAGTTTTTGACAATTTTGTTATATTTTGTTTTTTCTTCATTGCCGATCTGGCCATCGCACTCGGTTGAAGGGGCGACTTTCCCAGGCCCTGGCCCGCACGGATCGCAGTCGCTTCTGTGGCTGTTGTCGTCCAAGTGGCTCGAGATTAATATTAACCACGGCTGCTGCCGGGGTGGTTACCTCAGTTGTCCTTGTCGGTGTCCGCTTCCGTTTGTACCTGTAACATTTAAACAGAAGGAAGCCGACCAATTTTCACGCTGAAATCTGGGGCGGTTACAATACATACGACTATCAAAGCCAGTATGCCGGTTATTTGTGTCCATTTTCGCGTATTTTATGACTTCGCAGGGTGCGTTGTTGTAACCGAAATTGTATGGTGTGTCGACGGGCAAATGTAAGATTTTCTCAGTACCTTGCAATTTTCAAAGTCATCGGTTGTCATCTTCTGGCATTTACGATTTCCGGTGTCAATTACTAGGTGACTCTCAGTCGTGTCCACGTAGTAGTACCCGTTATTGCTTGCTCGCGTGTGCATAGGGTATACTTTTTGTATACTGTACTGTTGCTGCCCGATCAGCCGTATTTCGAGTACGAGTATAATTGCGCCAGCTTCGCTGTATACCTTTAGGTCAGCCAGTCGCATAAGTGCTGACGCTTGGCTCTGCTCTATGCAGCTGTGGGACTAGATTGTTTACGTGTACCTTCTTCCTCATTTTGAGGCTTAACCAGTGTAATATATATATTTTTTTTCATAAATATTAATATTGTCTTGAAATATAGAAATATTTTGGCATATTTCACTGTCATTTGCGGAAATCGAATTACCAATTAACATGTGTATGTCAACCGAATAGAGTGTGCACATTGACTTATTTTTTCCAAAATGAAGTATGCTCTTAGAGGCTTTATTTCTTTAACTTACTCTATATATTCTTTGTACACTCTACGCTGAACACTATCCAGTGTCAGTATTAATATGATGTCCTGTCCTCTCTGGGGTGCGTAATGAAAGTGCAATTTCTTTTCAATTGTTTCGTTTAATATATTTTTTCTATATGTATATTTATCTCTGAATGACGCTCTTTTTCATGTTGATAAAATTAGGTCTCCTAAGACCTCTCCTATAGTACTTTATTGGAGCTCCCTACCCTGCGCCCTGAGGGGCTCCTTCCACATTTATTTTCTAGCTAATAATTAGTTTTAACTAGCTATAAGTATTGGAATTCCTCAATTCCTGAGCTATAAGTGCTCGATAAAGAGCTTCAGGCGGTTTGCGTACACCGCCTGGATTTTACGTCCTTTCCGGACTACGTAATTGACGGGGGGCCTCTTCCCTACTATTTCGTGAGGTCCCGTCCACTTCGGGGTCAGCTTGGCTGAGCGCCTACTGCGCACCGTCTCGTCACGGAGGAGTACGCGTTAGTCGATGCGGTACTGCTGCACCTGTGCGCCGTGGTCGTACGCATTCTTCGACCGTTTTATCGCACCCTCCAGGTTGTCGCGTGCTACAGTCCATGCGGCGCATAGTCGCTCGCATAACTCGTGGACGTAGTCCTTGTAGGCATAGGTGCTGCGGGGCTCCTGTTTTACGGTTGTCGGCAATTCAGCCTCGCGTCCATACACTAACACGTGGGGAGACAGTCCGGTCCCCGTATGTGCTCGTCCCAATTTCCTTGATTCTCGTCTATGACATTTTTTAATGCGCCGTTCGATTATGGATGATAGGCTGTTGTTTGTATTTTTTTTTTTTCCATTCTCAACAATCGACACATCCCCTTGAAGGTCGAGCTGAGGAAGTTCGTACCCTGATCTGATAATATTATAAGGTGCGCAACTTAGTTCGCGCTGTTTTTTTTAAATGAAAATGCAACTTTATTGTGAAAAAAAGTTTACAAATGAATCATTCTAAATATTGCCCATTGCTAGCGACAACTTTTTCCCATCTTTCTGGCAGAACTAGAATACCGTCACGGTAGAAGTGTTCGTCTTTTGACGCTATCCACGAATCAAGCCATTTTGAGATGTCTTCATATGAGCTGAACTGCTGATTATCCAGACCATGTGCCATCGAACGGAACAAGTGTTAATCGGACAATATCTGGGGAATATGGCGGGTGGGGTAGGACTTCCCATTTAAGCGTTTCTAAGTAGGTTTTAACGGGTTTGGCAACGTTAGGCCGAGCGTTGTCATGCTGTAGAATCACTTTTTCGTGCCTCTGCTCGTATTGTGGCCGCTTTTCGCGCAGTGCTCCGTTCAATCGCATCAATTGAGTTTGATACTATTCCCCAGGGATGGTTTCGTTCGGTGTCAACATCTCATAATAAATAACACCGCCCTGGTTTCACCAAATACACAGCAAAATCTTCGCAGCGTGAATATTCGGCCGAGCCGACGACGTAGAAGCATGACCGGGCAGTCCCCATGATTTTTTTCTCTTTGGGTTGCTGTAATGAATCCATTTTTTATCACCCGTAACGATGCGATGAAGAAAACCCTTCTTTTTTTTTGCCGCTGGAGCAGTTGTTCACAGGCGAAAAAACGACGCTCAACGTCTCTTGGCTTCAAATCATAAAGAACCCAAGTTCCTTGTTTTTGAATCATTCCCAACGCATGCAATCGCTTGGAAATGGCTTGGCGAGTAACTCCTAATGCTAAAGTAAGCTTTTTTTGCGTTTGGCACGGATCCTCATCGAGCAATGCCTCCAATTCAGCGTCTTCGAAGGTTTTTAGCCTTCCTTCACGCAAACGGTCGTCAACATTAAAATCACCGTCTTTGAGGCGACGGAACCAATCACGGCATGTTGTTCCACTTAGAGCATCATCTTCGTAAACTTTTTGGAGTTCTCGATGCGCTTCAGCCGCCGTTTTCTTGGAATGCAAGAAGAAAAGCAACACTTACTGCAAATGACGATTATTTGGCACAAAATCAGACATTTTCACGAAACCAAAAGTATATGACGGAAAAACAAAATCACTAATGTGTCAAAGCGGTTTGTTTCCTATATGTCTAAGCTTGGTTCATGACGTTTTGGTTATGTCCCAATCGACCAGCACTTACTACTGGAATGATCTCTTGAAAAACAGCGGGAACTTGGTTGCGCACCTAATATTTCCGGCGTTCCGTGCCAGCAAATTAATTTTTCTATTAGTGCTCTAGCGATTGTCGAATGACCGCGATGGGGTATTTGTTACCACGATCGGCACTCGTTCCCTTTTCCTGATTTTGTTCCTTTGATAGGACTCGCAGGATGATATGTATTCTTCCAAATCCCTTCTTGTGCCGGGCCAGTCGTACTTGGTCCGGATCCATTGTAATGTACGCCTAATACCCTGATGCCCTCCTATAGGGGTGTCATGATATTCTCTTATTATTTTCAGGTGGTCATCGATAGAGGGAATGGCTACGTCTCTGCGGCAGTCGCTATAATTCTTTGTAGCGCTGTCTTCGTTCGCGCTGCTGGAAGATTGCGGGCTACAGGCTTCGCCGTGCCTCGCTTCCTGAGCAGGTCTTTGCGGTTTTCTGTCCGCAGTTTCGTCACTCGGTGTGCCCACCTGTAGCTCCGCCGATGCTTCGCTCTCTGTCTCGAGCGGCTTTGCAACGTTTTCTTTCCGCGGTCTTCCGCGCCTCCCGGGTCTGCCATGCTGTGCTGCACTCACTGCCTTTTTCTGTGATGCTCGCAGTCTTACCAGTGCCCTGCTTCTTTAGCGTGCGTGGTCTGCCCTTTACCCGACCGCACGGTTCCGCGGCGGAGCTGTGGGGTTCAGTAGAGCGACCTGCATGCAGGCTGCGGATCTCTCTATCCTTGTCTGTAGCTGTGGCAGGCGCTGCCTCTCGCTCTGCCGTGTAGCTCTGCTGGCCCGTGGTATTCTCGGCTCTCCGCTTTGTGCGGCTGTCCATACCCGGGCGCGCTCCGTCCTCTTCTATCTCGTGGGCGAGATCGTCTGTCTGCTCCAGCGAGCTACTACGGCTATATGGGGTATCTTCGGCCTTCCGCTTTGTGCGGTCATTCGCTGTGCCGAGATGCCCCATAGTGTCTTTTGCCGATACACAGACTTCGTTCTTGGCTCTCGCTTGGGCCCCTGTAGTGAAGAATATTCGGCTTAGCGCATCGGCATTTATGTTGCGATTTCCGGCCTTATATTCGACATTAAACTCATTTGCCGTCAATTTCATTTTTCAACGCATTAATCTCGAACCTGAGTCCTTTACTCCGAACAGCCAGGTGAGCGGTTGGTGGTCTGTCATGACCGTGAAGCGAGTACCATAAATATATGGCCGGAATTGAGCAAGAACCCAAATTATCGCGAGTAGCTCTCACTCTGTGTGTTACTATGTCGTCGAGGTACACATAGCATATGACGCCCTTTAGTCCTGCTAACGCGGAGTTTATTAGCAGCTGCAAAGTTAGCGGCGTGTGCCAATGACTCTTGCTGGGCTGGACTATTCTTTCCGCTAGCATTTTGTCTGTCGGCCTCTCCACTTCTCTTTCTCATGGGCGAGTTTAGCCTCTCCGCTTCGTGTGGCTGTTCGTATACCGGATTGCGCCATCCTTCTCTTTCTTGTAGGACTTTCTTTCCTGTCCCACATGGGCTCGTATAGTCGCGTATATGCGACTCAGAGCGTCTGCATCAGTATTTCTTTTTCCGGCTTTATGCATTTTACCGGACCCATTCCCCGATTTTACGTTCTTCCCAGGCAAGGGTTGCGATTTTAGGTCTTTTGATCCGAACTTAAAAGGTGTGCGAAGCAGCACCTCGTGCGTGCGCCATCGCTTGTTCCCTCTTAGATGGAATACACCCTTGTTTGGTCTTCTTCCCCGTCCTCTCTGGGTTACCCGCAGTGTCTTGACCTGTCGGCTACGTACGGCCATTGCTATCTCCGATGGCTCGAATGTCGCCGTCGGCTGTTGCACTTCCTCATCGTGTTTAGAAACATTTAAACTCACTCTATCGGTTTTTGACGGTGTGACACGGAATCTCGCTACTTTGCCTCGGCTGATTTCGCTCCTTATAGATAGTCTGACAAATTTATTCTTCTTGGCGGCAACCATGGTAGACCCGTTTCCGGAAGGAAGATTTATATTTGTAAGTAGGCCTATGTACTTGTATGTGGTGGCAGTTCTACTGCGTGGTGACAAATTTATCCTCGTCGCGCCGTCCCATAGCGGCAGGTAGTGCCCATACAACTTGAGCATCTCGCCATGCAGGATGTCCGCTTTATGCGGTTTGATAAAGTCCATGCCAAGTAGTCCGTTGATCTTCAACGGCACTTTCTTTGGAACCATGTAGAACCAATGCTCTACATTTAAAGCCGGCGTCTCGAGCACAATTTTAGCTATCCCGAGGGGGGTGAATTTTTTGCCCGCCACTCCCTGCAGCTCTACGGTGCAGTCATTCGCCATGGTCTCCGGTTTAAGACAGCCTTCCTTGATTATGCTGCACTGCGGTCCGGTGTCCGGCTTGAGGGTGAGTATCCCGGTCGTAGCCAATGGTGCATCCATATCGAAGTCGCTGGCGGTGGCGCTCGACGCCGGCAACGTTACTTGTAGGAGCTGCAGCGTTGTTTTCTTCTTCTTGCACGCAGGTATCTGCTGGTCAGTTAGCGTATTCAGCCACAGTGTGTCCAGCGTGTTAACGCCTGCAGTGGTTGGATCTGGCCCCACTGTTACAATATTTCTTCCATCTTTGTAGCCTGCATTTCTTGGCTGTCGGGGCGGCTACGTCGGCTCGCTTTTATTCTGCGACAGTCTCTTCCGGCAGTCCTTCCACATGCGGTTCTTTTTCTGGCAGTAAATACAGGTTATTTCCACGTTGTGTATTGACTTGTTTTCACTGGGTACTGGTAGGCTTACTTGTCCCGTATCCTGGGTGCAGTCTCGAGCCATGTGTCCAGCTTTTCCGCAGGTGAAACAATTTTCTCCCTGCCGGGGTGGTGCGCCTTGGGACCTTCTAGCGTGGCTTAATACTCCACCTACCCCTTCCTTTCGCTGCACCATATTGGTGATTCCGATCGCTCCCGTTACTGACTCGTGGAGAGTGGTGTAGTTACGAGATCTCACTAGAATTTGGACTTGCCTATGCAGTCCATTTTCGAAGTTGGCCTGTGCACTCTTCCGTGTTATCTTCTCAATGATATGCATTTCCGACATCGTAGCGGCTTTCTTGCAAAGCTTTTCTATAATATCCACGGTGATACTCTCTGTCCTGGCGGCGTATACCGCGATATCCTCGCCTGGGCCCTGCCGGAGGGAGTTGAATTCTACCTGTAACGCAGGCAGCGACTTTCGCTTCCCGTACAGTGCCTCCAGCTTGGTCTTGAGCTGTGCTACTGAGAGAATGGTTTTACGCTTCATCTCTCGGGCCGCACGGCCGGCGCAGCTCGCTTAAAAACGGTCTCACAGAATCGTATGAAGGCGTCCAGCTCGTTAGCGTTGCTGCCGTCGAAATGCTTTATATTTTCCGAGGCTAGCCCCAGGTCAAGCGTCCGACCCCGGGTTTCTGGTACCTGCGGTTGCTACCTTTGGAACTCGGGATCAGTAGCAGGGTACTCCGTCTCCTCAAATCGCGTTTGCCTCGGCCGCGACCGTGGTGTCGGGTGTTCTGCCAACCCCGCCCTTTCCAACCTTTGCAACCGTTCGGCATTTTGCTCCCGTAGGGATCGGATGAGCTCGGACTCATCTGCTCCTACCTCGGTGAGTGTATCCGCGAGGTTTCGCTTTGCCGACTGCGTGTCGCGGCATTGGAGCCCGAGCTCTGGCTCGAGCTCTCGCTGAGCCCGCTCGTACTCGCGGTGACTCCTGTCGACCGCCTCCAACTGCTCCCGTACTCGTGCTGGTACCGACCGGGCTGCCGTACTGGTAGCGGATGGGAAACCTACGCGATCTATAGTTCGCATGTTTTCGTTTTTTCGTTCGACCATATCCCCTGTGATGTGCTCAGGCGTTTGTTCGCCAGTAGCCATGTTGAATATGTCGTCGCTATCGATACTGTCGTGATCTCCAAACGTCGCAGCCCTAAGTGGGTTTACGCCAAACTGGGCTGTCAGACGGCCTGCAAGGGCCTCCTGTCTGGTCGCGGGGATTCGTCCCGTCGGCGAGAGCTCTGATAACGCCCTGCGCGCTTTGTAAACGATGTCCCCTAACAGCAGCTAATCCGGCTGTGGAGTCTACTCCTGCGCCCGGCAACGTCGTGTCTAACGAGTTGCCCCTACGTCTTGATCGGGCTCTTTTAGATTCCGGCATGTTGCTCATTCCGCGATAGGCTGTACTTTAATATTTCCAAAAAATCTCACGAGATATACATATATATCTGTTGAAATATTTTTCCAATTTACGGCTTTCAATCGACTGGCCTTGAATCTACAAGGCTAAATGTATATTGAAACGTTTCGCGATTTTTAACACTTCTTTTTTATACGGTTACGATGCGCGAGAGTTCGGTTACGGTGTAAAATCGCGTTAAGTTTGAGTTTTGTTCCGAGTGGTCTCTACCGTGATCGTGTGGAGAGGCAGTTTGCTCGAAACTAGTTCGTGCATTGGGCTGGAGGGAGCGAGAGGATCCGTGGAAGTTTTAGATTTGCAATCAATACTAGGTTGTTATTAGTAATTTTTATTGTTTTTGTTGGACAGACCTCAGTTTAGGTTTATTTTGCGTCGCATTTGTCCATGACAGACATGCGGTTTTGTTTACCCTTTCATCATTGGTCTTTTCTCTTTGTTTGGGTAATTCTTTTCTTTATTTGTTCTGGGCGGAAGGCCCGTGATTGCTGGAGAAGCTTTTGTTCGATGGTTAGTGCAACTAAGGTAGGGAGGATGGTATGTGGAACGATCTCGTTGTTCTTCTGCACTCACGCTCGCTTTACATTCGGTACTCAACGTCTACCTATGAGGAATCTTTTCCAATTCCTTTTCTGTTGGTTTCGACTCTAATATTCGTACAGTGATAAGGTATCACTGGTACGGAGCTTGACACTCAATTTATCAATTTCAAGAGGATCGCGGCTGCTTAGTACGCGATTTTTCTTATTCTACGTATGTGGAATTTAAGAAATTCCATGTATAATCAGGTTTTTGACTTTATAATTCATAAAGTGATTAGATATCAGCTTTATGGAGCTCAACACTCAATTTATTTAGTTTTAAGGGGTTCGCGTTCGCTAGTACGCGATTTTTCTAATCCTACGTATGTGGAATTTATAAGATTCCAGTTCAAATCAGGTTTTTGACTTTATAATTCATAAAGTGATTAGATATCAGCTTTATGAAGCTCAACACTCAATTTATGAAGTTTTTTAAGGGGCTCGCGTTCGCCAGTCCGCGATTTTGCTTATCCTACGTATGTGGAATATATGAGATTCCGTTCAAATCAGGGTTTTGACTTTATAATTCATAAAGTGATTAGATATCATCTTTATGGAGCTCTACACTCAATTTATCAGTTTTGAGGGGGTCGCGTTCGCTAGTACGCGTGTTTGTTTATCCTACGTTTGTGGAATATATGAGATTCCAGTTCTAATCAGGTTTTGAATTTATAATTCGCAAAGTGATTAGGTATCATCTTTACGGAGCTCAACACTCAATTTATTTAGTTTTTAAGGTTTGTTGAATCTGGTATAATTTTGATGTTAATCGATCTCTATTAGGATAGGGTTGTCAGACTCCTGTTTGCCATTTTTGTGTATCTCTATTTGAAAAGGGGGGGGGGCCTAGTCGCAGGCTTGGTCCTCATACGGGGCGTTCCTTCGTACTTTCATTAGATGTACTGGTTCGCCTTATTTTAATCATTGGACGTTAGCTGGTGTTGTGCTATTTCGAATGTTGTTGTTTCGAACTGCTCGTTTGCGGACTTGCCTCTTGAGGCTCCGCCCTACTGATGGTCACGCGAGAATTCTATAGTAGGGACGCGAGTGTAGTGTGGTGGTGTGGTGTGGATGATTTTACCTACCTATCGTTTCTCGCTTTGTTATTGTTTGGGTCCCTAGCTATAGCTTTCTGTTCGCAAGAGACACCGGGTTCGCAGCTTGACCAGCTAGCTCTTCCTAGACCCCGGATACTGAAGCTTTTATTCGCAATTAATTAAGCACCTTCTCGCGCCATTAAGAGGCGTACGATTGGGTTCTCGATTAATTGAGACCAGCCGAGGTATCCGCGAGATGCAGGTGGTAACTGGTGCTGGCCCTAACGTGGTCCCACCCACGCAGGTACACCCTACGAGTCTAATGCGCGGTGCACTCAGTCGGGATGCCACTCCCTTGACCTTGTGTCACTCGTGCTTCTTCACACTCCAAGAGACGGATAGCCACGACGCCGTGCGTGGGGACCCGTTAGTGGAGTGTGCCCTGACGCTGTGAGCAGGGGCGGCCAAGCGCAGTGCAGGGGAGCCTTACTCCTCACAGAGTATCCTAATGAGTTCGTTTACTCAACCGACGGCCAAGCGCAATGCAGGGGAATCGGTTGAGAAAAAGAACACTCGTTTTAACATGGTGTTTCCCAAATTATTAGTATTGTTTCTAATCGGTTCGTTCGGTCAAACGACGGCCAAGCGCAATGCAGGGGAATCGATTTGATCGAAAGAACACGTCTTTGTTACATGCAGAATTTACGTGTAATCTTAGGTACTAGGTGTGCTGTCGAGCAGCACTTCGTCTTGACTTATTAGATTTGACAAGAGCCCCGAGGCTTATCCTGTCGCGGTTTATATAGGTTAGCGGATGGACCCCGGGAGGGTGTTTTGAGGTAGGTCACGTGATGTTTGTCACACTTCAATCACTAGGTGAGAGAGGTGCGGGGTGACGTGTCGGAGTCCCGTTATTGCTCGAATTTCTATATTTAGCCACTCTTTGTCCCTCTAAGGTTTCAAACGAGGGTTCTGCGAGGTTGAAATTCGCTGGCTAATGTTATTCTCCTACTTGTTGTAGGTTCAAAGTTTTTATCGGATTTTTCTCTGGTTTGATTATGGTTTTTTCCCGATTCAGGCCCCTATGTGTCTTTCTCGGTTTTGTAGGCTGCTTTACTGCTGTTTCGTTGATGACTAATTGCCCAGGATAATTAATTGTAGTTAATTATCTCTTCCTTGGTGGTTTTTGGACTGATTTCTTGTGGATTTATATGTTTTTTATCACTTTCTGGTGTTCTCCTACGTGAGGATGTTTTTCTCTATGATTTTCGTTTGGTTTTTGGTCGATATAAGTTGGTTTTATGTGTTTTATTAATATTAATGTTTAATTTGTGAGTGGGGGTACGTAGCGACGTTTCATGAGGATTTACTTTGTTGATCTTTCTCTATGTATCGTGGCATCTCGATAGTTCCATAAATTCCTTCCTACGTTTGCCGGGTCGTGGCGTTCCCGATGTTCTCGCTTTTTGGATAGTGTGGCCTATTTGGGGTTGTGCCGTATGTTTGAGGCTTGGTCTGGTGATTGTGTAGGGCGGGGGCTACTACGCTTGCTAGTAGGCCGGTGTGTTCTTGTTGTTACGCCTACTGTTATGTTCTCCATCTTGAACTTTGGCTAGGCAGGCCTCTTATTGACTCCATTACTTTTAGGGTGTGTATTTGTAATTCTGCGTGTGTACCTACTAGTCCTTCCTATTCTCCTCGTCCGGTCGATCTTCTTCCGATCCGGTCTGGAGTGTTTTGTCTTGTTTTGGTATATTTTATGTCTTATTTTAGTTTGTGTAGGATGGTTTGGATGTGGTGAAGGTTGTGAGTCATAGTAGCGGATCGCCTTAATGCGTTCCGTTACAATATATATAGTGTAACTGCCACTTATAGGAAGATGATCTTGCTGATGGTACTCTCCATGGCGATGTTCCTTGGGTGCTGTTCCCTCGGTGCTATATACCTGCTCCCCTCGAAGGTTGGTCTAGTTGTCCTCCCTGGCACCGTTGACCCGTCACTTGATGGTTCCTGGGCTCGTATTCTGTGCATCGGCAATGACTACGCGACGGCTTCGTCACAAGTAGTTGCTTCGTGTACTTGGTTGCACACTTTGTGCAGTTTTCCGCGTCTTGACGTATCACCGTCAATCGGGACTTTAAACAGTTGACCGATACGTTACACCGCGCCGACGTTCGCTTCGCGTCTTCGCGTTAGATTAGTCGGGTTTTCACGAACTACACTGGCGTCCTCTGCACGAGTCGTAGTCGTCACTTCAAAGTCACTCTTATTACTTTGTCCAAAACACTTTTTGTCCAAATAAATTACGTAGCATTTATCACTTCAGCCGATCCCACCGCTGCCACCAAATGTTATGCCGGTACCGTGTAATTGGATAACTCGGTAATCGGTATAATAATAAAAAGTTATTATTTTGGGATCGTTTGCCGATTAGGTGATGGATCTCGAGTAATTCGTGTAAACGTGAATTTATGTAAAATGGAAGTATTTATTATGAGCAACGGTAACTTTCCGTCGTCTATTTAAAAGTCAATAAAAGTATAATACAATGAAATGTGGTTTCGATCTCGTACAAGGAACCAATCTCTCGCTTTTGAATCTACTGATAGAATGATTTCGGCAAAGCTGTTATTCACCCCTTTGACCGCAATCGAGTCGAAATGAATTTCACAATAAACATTGCTTGCAAATTACAGCAAGTCGTATCTCGAGCTCGTAGCGGTCATTGATCGCAGCTCGTTGCATACGTTTGCACATTTTTTCTACTTCGGTCAGTGGCCTCACGCGAAGAAGGAACAATGGCGAAATAATAAAATATTCACGGCACAACACAGGCTACAAAGATGGACTTTATCAAGCAGCATAAAGTGGACATACTGCATGGCGAGATGCTCAAGTTGTATGGGCATTGCCTGCCGCTACGGGACGGCGCGACGAGGATATATTCGTCACCACGCAGTAGAACTGCCGTCACAGGCAAATACATAAGCCTGCTTACAAAGTAAAATCTTCCTTCCGGGAACGTGTCTAATATGGATACCGCGAAGGAGAATAAATTTGTCGGACGACCTCCAAGGAGCGGAATCGGCCGAGTCATCATAGCGAGACCCCGTGTCACACCGTTAAGAACCAAAAGAGTGAGTTTAGAAGTTCCAAAATACGACGGGGAAGTGCAGCAGCCGACGGTGACATGCGAGCCGTCGGAAATAGCGAAGACCGTACGTAGCCGCCAGGTCAACGCACTGCACGTAAGCTTGGAGAACTCGGGGAGGAGGGCTAAGCGTCTCGAGCAGCGATAACGGAAGCCCGACTTGGTGCCCCCCAGCAGTAAAAAGCAAGCAACTCACGCAAGAATAATGTGCGAATACAAGGGTATATTCTATCTACGAGGAAACAAACAACAGCGCACGCACGAGGTGCAGCTTCGCGCACCCTTCAAGGTCGGATTGAAGGACCTAGGATCGCAACCCTTGCCTGGGACGAACGTAAAATCGGGGCATGGGTCCGGTAAAATGCAGAAAGCCGGAAGAAGAAATACTGATGCAGACGCTCTGAGTCGCATATACGCGACTACACGAGCCCAAGTGGAACAGGAAGGAAAGTCCCATAAGAAAGAGAAAGATAACGCAATCGGGTATACGAACAGCCGCACAAAGCGGAGAGTCGAAGATACCCAAGGCAACCATGATAACTCGTCGAAGCGAGAGGCTAAACTCGCCCACGAGAAAGAGAAGTGAAGAGGTCGACTGACAAAATGCTAGCGGAAGGAATAGTCAAGCCCAGCAGAACTCAATGGAATGCGCCACTGATGGTTGTGGCTAAGAAATCCAATGCCCCCGGAGTGAGCAAAATGCAATATAACCGAAAAACGGCATTTTCCACTCCGCAGGGTCATTTTGAGTATAACCGCATGCCATTCGGATTAAAGAACGCGCTACCGACTTTCCAGCGGTTAATGAACTCCGCGTTAGCAGGACTACAGGGCGTTAAATGCTATGTGTACCCCGACGACATAGTAATACACGCAGAAAAAGCTACTCGCGATAATTTGGGCTCTTGCTCAATTCTGGCCATATATTTATGCTACTCGCTTCACGGTCGTGACAGACCACCAACTGCTCACCTGGCTGTTCGGAGTAAAGGACCAAGGTTCGAGACTAATGCGTTGGAAAATAAAATTGGCGGAACATGAGTTTGACGTCGAATATAAAGCAGGAAAGCGTAATACAAATGCAGATGCGCCAAGCCATTTATTCCTTACTACGAGGGCCCAAGCGAGAGCAAAGAACGTAGTCTGTGGGTCGGAAGAGGACAGCACGACAAGGCAACTCGGCACAGCGAATGACCGCACAAAGCGGAGGGCCGAAGATACCCGTTACAGCTGCGGAAGCTCGTCGCAGCGAGAGGTCGAACTCGCCCACGAGACAGAAAGAGACAACACGCGCCTGGGTATGGACAGCCGCATAAAGCGGATAGCCAAGAATACCCCGAGCCAACTTAGCGACGTGGCAGAGCGAGAGGCAGCGCCTGCCAATGCTTTTGAAGAAGACAGAGAGATTCGCAGCATGCATGCAGGTTGCTCAACTGATCCCCACAGCCCCCCGCGAAGCCGTGCGGTCGGGGAAGGGGCAGACCACGTACGCTAGTAGAGAAAAGCACTAGTAAGACTGCGAGCATCACCAAAAAAGACAGAGTGAGCATAGCACAGTATGGCGGACCCGCGAGGCGCGGAAGGCCGCGAAAGGGAAACGTTGTAAGGCCGGTCGAGCGACGCAACGGCGGAACTACCGGTGGGCACACCGACCGACGAAATTGCGGACATAGTACCGCGAAGGCCTGCCGAGGAAGCGAGGCACGGCGGGGCCCGTAGCCCGCAATCTTTCAGCACTGCGAACGAAGACAGCGCTACAAAGAAGTATAGCGACTGCCACAGTGGCGTGACCAGCCCCTCTATCGATGACCGCCTGAAAATAATAAGAGGATATCACGACACCCCCATAGGAGGGCATCAGGGTATAAGGCGTACATTACATCGGATCCCGACCAAGTACGTCTGGCCCGGCATAAGAAGGGATTTGGAAGAATACATATCGTTTTGGGTGTCCTGTCAAAGAAACAAAACCAGGAAAAAGGAACGATTGCCGATGGTGGTAACAGATACCCCATTATGGTCATTCGAAAAAGTTGCGGTCGATATTGTAGGACCGCTACCTGAAAGCGCATCTGGGAAAAAATATATACTTACTGTCCAGGACGCGCTTATGGAATACAGTGCAGCGATATCACTGCCGAACCAAGAGGCGTCGACAGTCGCAAGAGCACTAGTAGAAGAATTAATTTGCCGGCACGGAACGCCGAAAATAATATTATTGGTTCAGGGCACCGACTTCCTCAGTTCGACCTTCAAGGAAATGTGTTTATTACTGAGGATTTAAAAAAAATACGAACCACAGCTTACCATCCGGAATCGAATGGCGCCCTGGAAAGATCGCGTCGCACCCTCGCTGAATACCTGAAAAATGCCATAGACGAGGATCAAGGAAATTGGGACGAATGACTGCCGTATGCGATGTTTACGTACGACCACGGCGCACGAGCGCAGGAGTACCACGTCGGCGAACGCGTACTCCTTCGCGACGAGACGGTGCACACGGGACGGTCAGCCAAGCTAACTCCGAAGTGGAAAGGGCCTCACGAAATAGTAGAGAATAGGCCCCCCGTCAATTACGTAGTCCAGACGGGACGGAAAACACAGGCGGGGCACGCAAAACGCCCGAAGCTTTTTATCGAGCTCTAATAGCTCAAGAATTGAAGAATTCACATACTTATAGCTAGGTAAAACTAAATATCAGCTAGAAAATAAATGTGGGAAAAAGCCCCTCGGGACGCAGGGTAGGGAGCTCCAATAAAGTAGAAGAGGCCTGAGGAGACCTAATTTTATGAACAGAATATAGAGGGTCATACCGAGATGAAAATGCATGACTAATATACAGATGGAAAAAATATATTGAACAAAACAATTCAGAAGAAACTGCACTTTAATTACACAACCCAGAGAGGACGGAATACTGCGACCATGCTTGAAAACCACCTCCAAAAATGTATAGAATATTAATGCTGACGCAGGATAGTGTTCAGCGTAAAGTGTGAAAAGAATATATAGAGTAAATTGAAGAAATGAAGCCTCTAAGAGCATACTTAATTTTGGAAAAATAAGTGAATGTGCAAACTCTATTCGGTTGATATACAAATGTTAATTTATAATTCGGTTTCCACAAATGACAGTGAAATATGCCAAATTATTTCTATATTGCAAGACAATTTTAACATTTATAAAAAAATATATATATAATATTATACTGGTTAAGCCTCAGAATGAGGAAAAAGGTACGCGTGAACAATCTTGTACCAAAGCTGAATAGAGCACAGCCAAGGGTCAGCATTTATGCGTATAGCTGACCTAAAAGCCTACTGCTGATCAGGCAGCAACAGTACAGTATACCCTATACACACGCGAGCAGGCAAGGGTGGGTTCCACTACGTGGACACGACTGGGAGTTACGTAGTCATTAACACCGAAAATCGTAAATGCCTAAGGATAACAACCGATGACTTTAAAATTGCAAGGTACTGAGCAAATCTTACCTTTGCCCGCCGAAACACCCTACAATTTCGGTTACAAACGACGTACCTTGCGAAGTCCTAAAATACGGGAAAATGGACACAAATAACCGGAATATCGACTTCGATAGGCGTATGTATTGTAACCGCCCTATATTTCAGCGTGAAAACAACAGGGCGAACATCGCAGGTCATCCGAGAAAATTATCTTCCGTCGTTTAATTTGAAATTAACAGAGATTGAAGTTCAGGCGCCCCCGACGCAGACCGAGAGGACCATTCCACTACAGAGAGTGCTGCGAGACCCAGAAGAGCTTCGAAAGCTTGGAGTTCGAGCAGTCCAAATCATGGAAACCCTCGATACTGCCGGAGACGGGATGCAGCACGTCCACAACCTGAGTTTCTACTCACTGTGTGCCATAGCACCAATAGCCTTTGTCGGCTACGTTCTAGTCGGCTACGTTAAAGGTATCAACGACACGCGAGGCAACGACCCTGGCGGCCGCCGAGGTAACATCAACCACAAGCCACTCGGACGACAACAGCCAGAGGAGGGTCTGCGTTCTCAACCGAGAACGACTCACTCCGCCTGAACGACGATAAGAAGCAAAAGGGAAAAACTTCATCGTTAACAAATGAAAAATAAAAAATTTCATTGTATTGTTACATAAAACATCAAACTGTAAAATTGTATCAAATTGTAGAGGTACGGGAAACCAACCGTATATAAACACGGACTCCTGTATTTACGTGAGTCGCCCCGATGGCAACGAGTATGAGCCGCCAATCGATCAATTTCTGGGAGACCTCACGGATGAATTACGCGAATAAGGGCCTGGTAGTTATAGAAGTTCTTTCGTTTCGGGAGGACCAAAATTTGACGTATAGCTTGTTCGTAAACCTGACGGTATGGTTATTAAAAAATGTAAAGTAAAGGGTATCACGCTAAACTTTGCGAATAGCCGTCACGTAAATTATGACGCATTACGACCTTTCGTGACAGGAGCTAAGAGCGTACTTATTATTTTAAAATTCGACGCTATTCGACGCACGGAATTTCATCAGGTAGTAAAGAAACCAAATCATGCGAACCTGTTAACACGAAGCGAAAGCGGCACGGGAACTACTCTCCTATACTGTATAGCTATTGTAAAAGACGCTAATTAGTTTAACGCAAAAAAAGCATATCGGTTTACGATTGAATCCGCGGTATTTAAAAATAATCTTTTGGTCTAATTTCATGTATCGTATTTACTGTATACAATAAGTTTAAAAAAATTGATTTATTATGTATAGAAGCGTTGTCTGCTCGTGCTTTTTGCGCTGATATACGTAGCAGTAGCTGCTATCTCTTTATCTTACCCTTTTATTCTGACTTTCTCATCGTTGATTCCTTTTGTCCCGTTTTTCTTATCGAGTGTTTCCTTTTGTTCTGACTTTCTCGTACTACCTCCGTGGATATAATATTGCTGTTTAGAAGTACATGATTTGTAGAAGTTGCA